>OU015672.1:0-595000 GCA_907165275.2 Zygaena filipendulae
AGAAGAAATCCCATTATCATCGGGATGTTGACTTCTTTAAACTTCCCACAGAGCATCCTATTAAATTTCAATTGTGAAAATTTGCTGCCAAAAGTTCCGATAAAGCATCGAAATGCATCTCACCAATACATTTTCAGATTTTTACATGTTCAGAAGGACAGAAATATACATATCTGAATTGACTGTATGGATTCAGTTTCGTTTGCCTTCCCCCAAAGGGTAACCTTTACAAAAAAAATAATAATAAGCAAAGCAAAACAATTTCCTAACCTCAAAGCGACATCAAAATTATTTTATTATTATTCAGCGTAGACGGATTCAGTCATCTCTTATTTCTTATATTTATTAACTCTTTAACTTCAGTATTCCTAATTCTTTAAAACCGATTAGCTGAGTTTTGGGTTTTCGGTGACAATATAAATTTTCACAAATAACTGTCTAAAAACTTTTAATTTGGTATCAGTTTTATTAAAAATCGTTCGATTCCTGTTTTGAAAACTAATAAAAGAAACCTAACCCAAAAGTTTTCTTAAACGGTGTCAAGTAGTTGACAGGTAAAGTGCGAATTAAGTGAGCAAACACAGTTGAAGATGTTCAATCAGTTGAGCGGCGGCGCAGCAGGGAACCCCAACAAGGATTTGGAGGTGGCCTCCCCGCCCGAGGACACCGTCTCTGCGCTGGAGTTCTCGCCGCCCTCCGTGTCGCAGACGTTCCTGGTCGCCGGCAGTTGGGACTGTCAGGTAATCACTCCGCATTTAATATTGGCGCACTTTATGTTAAGCTCGCAGCGATGATAGCTCAGTGATGGTGCGTTTAGATCAACCGCCGCAAGGATCTAACCCTAACAATAAGCTTTAGCTGTCGGTGAAGATAAATATCGTGAGGAAACATGGTGGTAGGGCACTACCTAGTGCCCGGCTAGCCTACTACCTTCAAGTTGTAAATCTGTAACCAAGCACATATCAGTGTGTTCCGGTAACCCCACTTGAAAGCCAATTCCCATACCCATTCCAGATCCAAAACGCATCTGCATGCCTTCTGGTGTTGCAGATGTTCAAGAGTGATGATAATTGCTTACTATCAGGTGTGCCACCTGCCCATTTGCACCTTATGACATAAAAAAAAAATTGGCTGTGCCCGAATTGGAATCAGTGTGACGGTCGGTCGTGAATGTAATAAAAATTGCAGGTGAGATGCTGGGAGGTGGAGGCGTTTGGCAAGACAGTGCCGAAGGCAGCTCAGGGCATGGACGGGCCGATCCTTGATGTGGCTTGGCATGATGTAAGTAGAAACATCTACAGATAATTTGTCTGCTAAAGCCAATGAGTTTGTGTAATGTAACATTGTTGTTTTCAGGACGGCACAAAAGTATTCATGGCATCAACAGATAAGAGTGTCAAGTGCTGGGACCTGGCTGCTAACCAGACTATGCAGGTGAGCTTATAAATGGAGGAAGTAAAAAAAAAAACGAAAATTATCTGATGTGTAATGTGACAATAGGCAAAGTACTCAACTATTTATGTGTGATTGCAGGTGGCAGCACACGACGCTCCCGTGAAGACCTGTCACTGGGTGAAAGCTCCCAACTACACATGCCTGATGACTGCGTCCTGGGACAAGACTCTCAAGGTTGGCTTTACAACTTCTAATTTGATTTTTCTTGATATTATAATTGAACAGAATCATCAATCATTATGATTTTGTGTAGGACATTAGAGCCTTTTTGATTGGTTGATGTTATGTGAGTTAGACATAAAAAATTGCAAAAAAAAAGAAGAGTTTATATTAACTAAAAGAGAAATCTGTCGGTCTATCTGTCAAAAGTGTATAATGAGCTGTTTATAATTATATTATGTCTATGATGCTGCTACAGTTCTGGGATACACGCAGTGCAGTCCCCGTGATGACCATGAACCTCTCAGAGCGATGCTACTGTGCTGATGTGGTAAGTAAAACATAGTGGTTATATACTCTTTGGTGGTAAGGGCTTGTCATTTTACTACTAACTACTTTTTTGAATTCAATATACATAAATAGATATAATTCCCAAAATGTTGCATACTACCTACACGATATCAAGGGTAGGTACAGAGAAAATATAGGGTAGTAATAACTTTTGTCTCGTAATAACTGCGGGATCTCCGAAACTAGCGCGAGTGAAACTGAAACCGCAGGGAACAGGTAGTCAGATATAATCTTTTCTCTATCTCGAAAGAGAAAAGAATAAAAAGAAGCGAATTTCTTAAAATCCTTCAACTTCCATATATGGAGTAACGCTCCTAATTATTTTCGTAATTTCCATGCGCCACTATACCTGTAGTGGTTCATAGAATGCAAATTCCTTCCTTTCATCGACTATGTGTAGTACTGTGGTAGTACAATAATGGTCTCCGACTGAAATATGTAACAGAAATTATAATTTCAATAGTTGAACACACTATTTGGTTTCACAACTTTACTAAAGACCGCTTCACAACAAACGCAACAACACTTGAAAAAAGTGAAAACGTATTAGAATCGTTTAAAATCGGTATTCTCTAAATCGTACTCTCTTGGGCACCATGAGAAAGAAGAACAAGTGATAGTACCCTTCTAATGGACGTATGCGGTGTGCGATGTGAGCAGGACTACCCCATGGCGGTGGTGGGCACAGCGGACCGTGGCATCTGCCTGTACACGCTGGAGGGCAAGCCGGCCGAATACAAGCGCGTGGAGTCGCCGCTGAAGCACCAGCACCGCTGCATCGCCATCTTCCGCGACAAGAAGAGCAAGCAGCCCACGGGCTTTGCGCTGGGCAGCGTGGAGGGCCGCGTCGCCATCCAGTACGTGAACCCCGTCAACCCGAAGGATAACTTCACCTTCAAGTGCCACCGCTCCGCCGGCACCACCGGCGGCTTCCAGGTCAGTGCTCCACTGCTCCCGCCAATCGCCACTAGTCCGCTCTGCTTGCGACTAAGTGGTTCAACTCAAAAATAAGTAGTTTGGTACTATACTACCAGACACTTTCTTTTTAAGTTCATACATTTGTTATTTATTTAAATAAAATACTTTCGCTGGCAGATAGTATGATCTTGTAAGGAGTAACTTAGGCTACTATTTTTATCAGAGTTCTTGCAGAAATTCTTAAACACTCACATCGTTGAAACCGTGACACAGCTCATATATAAGTACATATTTAGATGTCAAACGCCCAGACGTACGCACAGTAAACATAGATGATCATCACAATATGTTTACCCAGTAGGGAGGAATCGAACCTGCGACACTAACCTATTAGACTTTTAGTGATACACATGTATACGAAATGTCCTTGATTATTATTGACTAGCTGTGCCCCGCCGTTTCACCCGCGTGAATTTCGGATTTCCTGCAGGAACTTTGTTTTTCTAACATAAAAGTAGCCTTACTCCATATAACATCAGCTATCTGCCAGTGAAAGTCCTTTTAAAATCGGACCAGCCGTTTCAGAGATTAGCCGAAAAAAAAACAGACAAAAAATGTAAGTGCCGTGTTATACTTTCACAATTACGAACAGACACTTCAATTTGATATTATTGACGTATCGATTGTGCGTGCGCGTGCGCGTGCGCAGGACATATACTGCGTGAACGACATCGCGTTCCACCCGGCGCACGGCACGCTGGCCACGGTGGGCTCGGACGGCAGCTACTCCTTCTGGGACAAGGACGCGCGCACCAAGCTCAAGTCCTCCGAGCTGCTGGACCAGCCGCTCACCAAGTGCGCCTTCAACCACAGCGGCCAGATCTTCGCCTACTCCGTCGGCTACGACTGGTCCAAGGTGGGCTTTAGTCTCTCTTGAATATGCACTCGAAAGTGTATACTAAATCATATCATAAGCTTTTATAAAACTCAAATAAACAAAAAAAAATGCTCATTTTGTCATTCCCCAATCATAATTATGTACTTAACTTAATTATGTACCATACTCATAATGTTTATTGTTCTTAAAAAACCTATGTCATTATTTGTTTTTCATTATTACTTGAGATAACTCTGCTCATGTTCGGCAGGGGCACGAGCACTTCAATCCGGCCAAGAAGAATTTCATCTACCTGCGGCCGTGCTTCGAAGACCTCAAGCCGCGCTCCACCTAGTCGCGCCGGCCGCCGCCCCGAGCCCACT
The DNA here is from genome assembly GCA_907165275.2 of Zygaena filipendulae. Classification (NCBI taxonomy): domain Eukaryota; kingdom Metazoa; phylum Arthropoda; class Insecta; order Lepidoptera; family Zygaenidae; genus Zygaena; species Zygaena filipendulae. Next base: position 4,144 of record OU015672.1, read on the forward strand.
CCCACCCCCACATCTACGGCCACCTGGTCTTATCGGACGCGCCACATTATTATACATTAATGTCGTGCATATTGTAGTAATAATGTTTTTTTGTACATAGTCATTATTTTTTAGTCTACCGCCGCACTCAGAGTCGACTTCAAATGATTACTTAGTTAAGTATAGATTTTTAAAATAAAACTGCTGCAATCAAACAAGTTAAATAAATTAATTTTAATTGGCATTTAACTAATTAAGTATGCCAATTAACATTAATTTACTGAACGTCTCTGATTGCGGCAGTTTTGTTTTAAAAATCTATACTTAACTAAGTAATCATTAAAGTCGACTCTGAGTGCGGCCGTTAGGTTGTCCAGCGAATGGACCTTAGAAATTGTGTGGAAATAAAGGTCATTCATTCAGCTTTGAATCAGAAAACCATTAAAACCATTTTTAAAAAAACAGAAAACAAAAATGAAAAACAACTTTCACTTTATTTTATAATATAAATAATTAACTATAAACAAATGGTACATGTTATTTAGTGATGGTCACCACCGTGACCGCCACCACTGCCCAGCAGCTTCTCCAAGCCCACGGTGACCACAGTGAGGCCGAGTCCTAAGCCAAACCCACGGAAAAACAGCTTACGCGCTCGAGCCAATTTGGTGCCAAAGCCTGGGTTATACCTCCATGCCTCATTCCTGAAGTTAAAAGAGGGTTATTATTAAGTAGGATTCGGAATCAAGATGGCCCTCTTTCACGACACTACACGTGATATGTTCGTGAACGAAAACCAGCACAACTTATGGCATACAGTATAATTTCCGCCCATCTAGAGTGTTACCGGCACGCGCATTAATGACAAAGAATGTATGTACGTCATTGTTTTAATATAATATGTTGTTTAGAGCTGGTTGGGCCCAATCTAAATTAATTCATTGCCAATCATTAATAATTGTTGGACTCTGTATTCTCTCAACTACATGACATTGGCAGAGTCACTATGGCAACACATAGTGCCCGAAGCCGAAGAAGTTATGGTGCGCTTTAATAGACATTTGATCTTTGTTTGCAGGTGATAATTTAGAAAATGTCATTAGTTTAGTAACTTAAATGAGAGAACACTTTAAATTAACAGTTATAAGGTCTACTGTAGCTACCTTATCCACGGATCCTTGAGGCCTTTCTTCGCGAGCGCCTGCTCCAGCTCCTCTAGCTCAGGGATGCCCTTGATCTGGAACTGCTTGTAGTCGGGCACCGTGTACGGAGGCTCGTGGCCGTGCCCCATTACTCTGTGGAGTCGATTTACCACAACATTCAATTAATAGGTACTAGTACAACTGAACACTGATTAAAACAAGCGCTCAACGATTACATAATTATCAATTGCAAACTGTCTGCTACGATTCAAGACTCAAGTACGCAATTTTGGCACGTAAGAGGATACCTACAAAAGATTTAAGTGTCCAACGAGTTTTTTGGTCAGCTGAAATGCAAAGCAAATAAAAGCAAAACAGAATTCTATTACCAAAACCTAAACCAATTCAATCAACATTAGAAAATAGGGATCCGCAAAAATCGATACTTGAGTAGTATCGATACTTATGATTCGATACTTTACGAGGTATCGATACTTTCTGATGCACTCGATACTTTTTATTACTTTCTGATGTACTCGATACTATTATTGATCCAGATTCTCTATATTAAGGAAATCCCCGAAAGCGATTAGTCAGCCTAGCGACACTGCCTTGAAGCAAAAGTTACTATGGATCTATGCAGTAACTTCCTTACCAACTTTGGAATGCCTAACCAAATCCCTATGACCACGTCTTAAGGTTAAGGGTGGCACAAAATGCTTTCATAGATTTCAGCGATTATTGAATAGGGTACTACTAGGGCATGAAATTTAATTGGTAAGATGCATTTCGATTCTTTACTGGAACTTTTGGAAGTAACTCGACACAGTTCAACCTTAATTTCGCCTGAAGTTATCTGTCTGTCAGTGTCATATGACCCTATCAATACGACAGTGACATTTCTATCACAGATTAATAAGGCGTAATTTTGAACTAGTGACGTCATTCCGCGTTTCGGCGGTAAGGTCTAGAGTAGGAACTTTGAAACGCTCTATTTAATTAATTTATGCATATATGTTGTTTCTTTTTCTTGCTTTGTTTAAGTGAGCCATATATCTTTAAAATAGACTGAAAAAAAAAATTCATGCAAGTACTTACCCTATTATTATTTATGTCTGACTGTAACGAAAATGACTGGGGGTTCACAAAATAAATAAGTAGTAGTATTAAGTATGTAGTTGAAATAGAATGTAGATTTTTTTTAATTTTTGAATAAATATTTTGATTAAAAATGTACTTTTTTTTAGATTTTTAACACGTTTCCCGAGGGAAACAAAAAGTACTCGATACTGAGTAGTATCGATACTTTTGATCCGATACTTTCATCGGTATCGATACTTTTGATCCAATGCTTAGCATCGAGTAGGTATCAATCGGTATCAATACTTTTAAAATATTTTTTTCATTTACTCGTAATGGGGAAAGCAAAGGAAGCTAAGTCCATACAGCCAATTCAGTTGTATTTTCTTCTTCTGGAGTTATTTACATCGAAATGCATTGGTGATTGTTCTGAGGTTGCAGTGAGATACATAGTTTGTGATTTAACTATTATGACTCCACTACATTACCGGGCATACTCGGTTATAATCACCAATCATCGTCTATGATCGCCTGCGACCCGTGAATAAAATTATTGGTTTTTGGGACACATAAAAAGAGAATCACCTGTGATTGCGTTGATGTGACACTATCATCGATCAAACAATCACAAATCAAACTGATTAGCGTAGATTCTCCGTCTACTCTAATTAGTATGAAAGTGTCGACTAGCGATGGGCGATTGATGCAAAAAAAAAAAAAATTACTTCCATGGCTATTGCACATTCGATTGTCGATTTAGTAGATCGTCATCATCATCATTCGAATAACAATCGACGAACTACTAACTACTGACTACTAATTTGTAAGTACTAACTGCGACGCGACGCGTGCGTGTCGTGTTGCGTGAGGCAAGTGTTATAACCACTTACCACTTATTTAGTAGTATAGAAATAACAATCCACGAACTACTTACTACGTAACTACTGACTAATAATTTGTAAGTACTAACTGCGACGCTGGCGTGTCGTGTTGCGTCGAGTGTTTTAACTACTTATTTATTAGTAAAGTAATAACAATCGACGAACTACTAACTACTGACTACTGATTTGTAAGAACTAACTGTGACGCGTGGAGCAGTGCGTGCCGTGTTGCGTCGATTGTTTGAACTACTTATTTAGTTATAATAGGTATTTATTTATTTATAATAGGTGCGCTGCGCTACAAATTAGTAGTTAAAGTTTATCGAATAACATCAGTTTTTTTCGACTACTAAACTCAACAATCTACTAATTCGATAACTTTTAGTAATAATCGCTCATCGCTAGACTATATGATTATATTTTATGTGTTCTGTGAGTAGAAGCGACCTGCGACAGCCGTCAGCGAGCGAGTAGCAAAAATAGCAACCACAGAGTACTTTTTTGGACCGTGTGTTCTATGCTCGCGTCTCGCGATTAGTCTCTCATCAGTAGTATATATTGTATTATCTATGAGTAGTAGTTTGTATATGATCTTTGGTAGTTTGTGGAAGCGAGTTTAATTAAAATTGCAATTGAGCACCGTTCGAAATTTTATGAATTAAACATTAAAGTTATGTCTTATTCAAAACCATAAGTTTTTAGTGCACAACGTTTCTCTTAGCTAGAACGTAAAACAGCTGGAAACAAAAATAGAACGGATCGCGTTATTGATATTTTTGTTTTTATTGGATCCGCGACCGGTCGCGCGCCGGCACCGGCATCGGCCGGGCGGCGGGAAGTTCGACTCCCAAAGCCGGCTCCTCGGGTGAAGCCAGCTCAGCAGTGAGCGGGGGACTGTGCTGAGTGCGATGTTAATGGCGCCAGTGCTATTTGCGCCGAGCGAGTCGCTAATATAATGCGACGCGACATGACGCCGGCGGCGCTGCTGCTGGCGCTGGCGCTGACCTGCGCCGCGGAGACTACGCCTCCGGCTGACGCGGAGACTGCGCCTCCATTGACAGGTGGGACGCTCGCACTCTGTCGTGCAGTGAGCCTTCTTGAATGAAAAGCAGTAGAAAATAAACAGAGAAAGTTGAAGAGATTTACCTAATAAATCATCATAGTTCACGTACAATCAATACCTGTTGAACTATTGTTTAATGAATAAATGTTTTAAAGCTGCCTTAATGCATGTTTATGTTTAAGCCTTCCAGTCAGTCCACAGGACTGCAGTCTTCGTGTTCATTTGACCTCAATCTACACATATTCCTATATCTACACACTTGTTGAGCTTTGTCACATCGGGTGTTGCTTAGTTTTCTATGTATACTTTCTATACTGAAGCCCACTCCACATTCATGCCAGAATCTTGCCAGAACGTGAGAAAGACACAAGAAATGGCAGAGAACATCTGCTCCACATTCACATTCTCGTAGTTTTCTCTCCTTCTCACAAGATTCTGGCATGAATGTTGAGTTGTTGGGACTAATGAATAAACGCAACCACCTTCAGTGAACACCGTTTATTGTCTGATTAATGTAACACTAACATTTTATAAGACCCAAGGAAGCGTACATACATGTCAATACCGCCTTAGGGCTTGTACACACACTTCACCTCCCGGGGTAAAAAAAGAGAAAAAAAATAAAACATTTTTTTTTTCTCTATCCATAAACACTGAAACATTTTATATCTAAGACATACAAAATACAAAAGTCATCAAAATTAAATCTATTTATAATAAGGTCTAGTTCTATTCTTATGTACTAATTCAACTCTATTATTTTTTCTTATTCTAACATTACTACCAAGATCTTCTACTACTTCATAAGGTCCGTCGAATAATACATCTAATTTTCGACCTGTTTCGTTCTTTATTAACACTAAATCATCTTTCTCATAGTTTACTGAATTCACATATTTATCATACAATTGCTTTCGTTTGTTCTTACTTACTAATAAACTATTTTTTGCATCAGCATGGGCTAACTGTAATCGATATTTTAACTGTAATGGATAGTCATCAATATTGTACAATGGCTCTACAGGATCACAAATTTTACTGGGTATTCTACAGAGTTTACCAAAAACAAGTTCAAATGGCGTATACTTTGTTTCAGAATGAACTGTGTTATTAAAACTAAAACACCAAAATGGCAACCAATAGCTCCACGTATCTGTGTGATTGTCACATTGAATTCTTAAAAATGCACCCAGAGTTTTGTGCGAAGTCAAATTTCTGCCAAAAATAATGAGGTCATCTTGGTACACTAGACATCTTTCGTAGGTTAAACCAGACATTGCTATAGACATCATACGACTAAAAGCACTAGGGCTCGTCTTAAGTCCCATCGGCAGGCGTTTCATCTGATATTGGCCAGTGTTAGTAGTAAAAGCTGTTAATTTACGACTGCTAGGTTCTAAGGTCAGTTGGTAATATCCTTGTTGAAGGTCAAGATGAGAAAAATAAACAGCACCACCAAGAGAATCTAAGATTTCGTTTATATTGGGCAACGGGAATTTATCGTCACAAATAATTTCATTTAATTTTCTATAATCTACAACTAAACGCCATTTATTTTCACTTCCTTCTTTACTTCTTTTTGGCACTAATAAAATTGGACTGGACCATTCACTATTCGATTCTTCTATAATATCATCTTCTAGCATTTTATTAATTTGCTTAGTTATTTCCGGTTTCAATGCTTGTGGTAACCTATATGGCTTGCTATAAATGGGAGAACTATTTGTTTTGACAGTGATAGATTGTTTACAAATATTTGTCGTTGTCAATTTATCTCCTTTAATATAAAAAACATCTGAATACTTTGCACAAATCGCCTCAATAGATTGTTTTTCTTCATCATTTAAATAATTTAAATTCAATTCGGATAATAGCGCCTTAGCTCTTGGTACATCAATATTATTTTCGTTAAATTGACAAATATCAAACTCACTTAATCGTTGTAAGTCCGGAGTAAATGATGGTAGTGTTACGTCTTCTCCACTAACGTTAAGTATCCTAACAGGTATCCTATGGTTCTTCACTCTCACTATTGCATTCGCTAAAAATACGTCTTTCGCTAATACACTCCCACATACAACAACATCCTCATTCATATATTCGTTAACAAAAATATAGTGAATAGATTCTGAACGTGCTGGTATAGTCAATACACTTTTACTCCTACTTTGTTCATCCATCAAATCAAAACAGTACTTTTTTCCGTTATTATATAGTGTCAAAACATTCATTTTGAGATCAATATTCGCATGATATTTCTTTAAAAAATCTAAACCTATGATACCATCGGCTTTAAGTGGCAAAGAATTAAATATTAGAAAAGTATGCTCAAATGTTTCTATTTCATGTCTTAAAATTAAATTAACAGACCCTTGGGATCGTCTTTGACCACCTGAAAATCGATTAATTGCAAGTTTTTCATTTAACGGTTTTAGAACTTGGTATGCATCCGAATCGCCATCTGCTTGGGAAATAGTGAGTTCTGTAAAAAGTTTTTCTACTTCAGTGCCGTAATCCTCTATCGTTTTTGCGCCTTGTTGGATATTTTGTAGTCGTGACTGTATCGCTATATAAGATTTCTTAGGTAAAAGATGGTGTTTCAAATCTGTAATTAAATCATCAATTGTCTTGTAAGAACCCGACATACGCAACTTCGCATTTTCCGACAACCGACTTTTTAAAATAAATGTTATCAACAAAAGCTTACCTTTGTCGTCTATCATGTCCGCGTACATTTCGGCGGAATCTATTAACCGTTTCGTTGTGGTCTCGACACGGTCCATAGCTGGAATCAAACTACATGCCACTTTAAGGTCAAACTCCATTTTTTCTAAATATAGACCAACTGTAGAGACAGTGCACAATCTATTTATCTCTTCATAAATTGTCTTAATACTTTTAAAAATATCGACTGCCCTTGAAAGTTTAATATCTTTATTACTTTCTAACAAAAAAAATATGTTGCTACATTTATCAAAAGTACATTTTGCCTCGCTTAACTTAGTTTCTATTGTTTTGCCTTTATACCTACTTTGACCCTTCTTAATTAGATATTTTCGTATATCAACTAATACCTCATAATATTCTATTAAACTCTTAATCATACTCTAACATCAATAATTTTTTAAAATACCACACAAAATAATTATTATTCTAGGCATAGAAATTCTACGTAAAAATATTTAGGTCAACTTATTGCGAAACATAATTTCCGACGTTGCACTTTACTCGTCGCGGTGTCATGTTCGACGAGTGTCCGTGCACACTTTTAGCTCGTTTTAAATCATGTAGGTACAATAATAATATGTAAAAATACTTATCACTCACTACTCACGTTATTTCACCGAATTAGAAAATAAGTAACATAGTTCCAAAAAGTGCAAAGCAGTGGGCTGCTTAATTATTTTGAGAACTTTCTTGATTCACACGACCTCGTATCGACGTACGGATCCGCTGCATGGTATTTAACTGGATCTCTTCCTGTATCCAGCGACGATGGCACTCTCGGTATAATTTAATTACATAGCGATTGCAAATATTACCGCCAGAAGTATATAGGTAGTTACGGTGAGGCTGTCCAGCTTTCCTCCAATTCCTTTTATCGTGGCATCATTGTTTCCCCCGGCCGCATTCTGACTTAAGAACACCTCTTCTTTCTCCACCGTTGAACGACACATTTTAATAAATTTTATTTTTATACAGTCATTTTTACGAAAACACTTTTTCCAGCCTACTCGGCTCTTATAGGCAGGGTCGCCATGAGTTGTTGGGACTAATAAATAAACGCAACCACCTTCAGTGAACACCGTTTATTGTCTGATTAATGTAACACTAACATTTTATAAGACCCAAGGAAGCGTACATACATGTCAATACCGCCTTAGGGCTTGTACACACACTTCAATGTGGAGTGGGCTTCAGTATAGACGCATATCGGCCCATTAGACTACTTCTGTGATTCTTAAATTATTAGGACATAATAATAAAAAGTATAGGTTGTTGGAATGTATTACCAAACCTTGTATAATTTGCAATGATATAGTGTTTGGCTTCCTGTGGCACTGCAAAAATTCAGTCGCATTAAATCCAGACGTTACATCTTGCTTGCTTATTGGTAGGTATATCTTTATATTAACATTTGTGTGGGGCATGATGGTCTGAAGTTAGTATATCTTCTCTTCTGAAGCATGAAGAATCAGTCACGGCGAGTGGCAAGTGTTCAAGTGGAGCACCATTGCCAATGTAGCAGAATCAGTGGCAGTCCTTCTATACAAGCCCAAAAGCTTGTTGTCTAGCCAAAACACTTGCTACAGAATATGAATATTTTAATAAGGATAAATAAAGTGTGTAAGTATAAATACTTATTAAAATATTTGATATTCCACAAGCAAGCGCTTCAGTTAGGCAGGCCGGGCTTTTGGGCTTGTATGGAAGGAATGCTAGTGAGCAGAATGTGAACATAGTGGATGTGCACCTATAGCAGCCCTTTACAGGCATCACAAATATAAGCATCAACTAGAATTATGCATTTAATATTTATCTATACAACTATGCATCTATCCTTCGTGCATATAAATAAAATTGAAGTGTCTGTTTGTAATTCCAAATAAACAGCTTTTCACTAAATGCATATGAAAATCTGTACAGTATTTACGTAAAATAAAAATTATTTTAAAAAATTTTCTGTCTGTTTGGTCCGGCCACATCCGGCTAATCTTTAAAACGGCTGGACCAATTTTAACAAGACTTTCACTGGCAGATAGCTATGTTATAAGGAGTAACTTAATTCAAATACTTTTATTTATAAAATTAATGGCTAATTTTAATTAACCTGCAAGGTATTAGCTTGCTTCTTCTATGGTAGAGAAGTATTCAAAAAAGGTCATGATCATATCCCAAAAATAAAAGCTTATTAATATAATGATATGCAATAAAGTCTTCTGTTTAGAACTGCACCTGTTAGGCTGGGGTTAGCCTGGCGAACTGTCGCGCGGCTACATATCTAGTTTGAAGGGAAGAAGCTAGCAAAGAGTCAATAAACCGTCAATCATTATCATATTCTTTCGTATCACCCGATCGGCGGCGCGCGCGGCGCGGCGGCTGGATCTCGGGATCTCGCGACACTCGTCTCGCGCGCAGACCGGTTGCGCTCGCGCAGCTATGAAAGACGAGTAACGTATGAACTTGCTAATTTAGTAACTACAACTATTTTATTGTGAGAAGATGGGCAGCAAAAAATGCATAAACCTATATAGTCAGAAGGACGCGGACGGAGCTATTTCAGTTTCGGATCAACGCAGTATCGCGCGCTCTGATTGATACTTGCGAGTTGCGCTTTGTGGCTTGTAATGGTGGTCTCCGTGAAAGAGAGCACTACACACAACGACGACGCTACGTGATATACCTACCTACTCAGATCTAGAGACAGAATAGGTTTGGTCGAGTTGAGCCGATACCAAAACTGTAAAGTACTGAAAAGTACAACCACCAGTGGGGGCACCAAACCAATTATCGGAGATCCCGCTTGAATTCCGGGATAAAAAGTACCCTATATGTTATTCAGATGTATAAGCTATATTATTGTAAAGTTTCACTACAATCCATTCAGTAGTTTTTGCGTGAAAGAGTAACAGACATAGGTACATCCATAAATATATGTACGAATGTTTCGCGTTTATAATATTTGTAAGGACTTTATCCAGGTAGATACTAAAGGAATCCTAGAACTTCTGCAGGTAAAATCGTGGAGCCCTGTTATTAAGTATTCCGTAGTGTAGGTACACCTGCCACATGCAGCCCCGCCCCGTGAGGCCGTGACCTTCTCCGACGCGCGATGATAGGAGCTCGGCGGAGCTCGTTTCGCGTGTTCGAATAACATACTAACATATATAACATAATATATATATATATATATATATACAAAATTAAGAAAACCCCCGACAGTCTAATCGCAACCAATCAATTAATTTCGATTATATTTTTTTTATTTTTTTTTATTTAGGTACCAAAAATATAAATACATGGCATGTTACATAGGTCTGCCAAACTAACTGCATAGCAGTTTGTCGGCAGTAGTTCTGGAGGAACGTTACATAATATTATGACCATGTGACAATCACACACACAGTACACTTATCTCTATATATTTCTATATCTATACATATAAATAAGACTGAATTGTCTGTCAGTAATTACCACATACAGTCCTTCGCCAAACGCACATGAAAGCTTAAACGGCAATTACACAAAAGAAATATTTTTTTTATTTTTGTCTGTCTGTCTGTTGGTTTGGACTTATCTCAGAAACGGCTGGACCGATTTTGATGGAACTTTCACTGAAAGATAGTCGATGTTATAAGAAGTAACTTAGGCCACTTTCAGTAATGTAGGTATTATCTTTCATACATTTAATAATATTCATTAAATATACATATAAATACACTAGCTGTCCCGCGCGGTTTCACCCGCGATAATGTCGAAGTTTCCGCGGAATTGTTCCCACGACCCCTTTTCATCCCCTTAGGGGTTGAATTTTCAAAAATCCTTTCTTATCGGATGCCTACGTCATACAAAGAACACACCCTCCAAGTTTCAGGACTCTACGACCAGCGGTTTAGGCTGTGCGTTGATCCGTCAGTCATTCAGGACAAAGCATTTTATATTATGTATAGATAATATTATACTTTACTCTGTTCTCCGCGGTTTCACCCGCGCTAATTAGCGACCCTGAGCGTATAGCTAATAATGGTATGGAACCCTTCGTGCGCCAGTTCGACTCGCACTTGGCCGGGTTTTTTTTAACTGAATCTTCATATTCTTGAATGCAACATAATATATTTTTGTACCTAAAAAATCGATGTTGATTTTGTATAGAACTACCTACCTACATATATAACTCGTTGCGTCGAGCGTCGGTGCCATTTGCGTACAATAGGGTCATAAGCATATTGTTGCGATGAACCTACGCCTGTTTATTTATGAAAAAGTTTTAAACGAGATTAAACGAAATGGCGAATAATAATTATATAATAAACCAATTTACCTATTAGTATTTATGCATAATTAATTTTGAAAAACCGACCGTCAACTGACGACGGTCGAGACATTTCTCGAAGGAATCCTTATAAATTCGTCTGTGAGTTTGTTTTTACGCTTTCTAAAAACAGGTTGATAACGTATGTCTGCGTTGATAACACAGTGTTGTGATACTCCCCCCCCCCCCCCCCCAGCGGGTGCCCCGGGAGCGGTCACCTCCGCGTTATCTACCGGTCAAGAGGCAAGAGTGCTCGTATCGGGGGCGCCTAAGTGGCATCTCTGTGATGCGAAAGGGTATAGCGTTGTCTGTTCTTATCGGACCGGGTTAATTGCAGTGACGTCACAACTCAGTACTCGCACTACACGTTACGGCGGCCATTACTCGTATCAAACAGCTTGCTGTAACGATCATCATAGGTTTATACCTAACTATAAATAGGTATAATAAGTGAAAGGTCACTGACCCACTTATCTATACTAATAATCCCAAAAATAATAATAAAAATAATAAAATAATATTTGAAAAATTCCCTGGATTTTCAGGATCCCACCATCAGATACCGACTTCCTTGTCACGGGACTACCCTTGACCATTCCCTTTCCAACAAAAAAAGAATCACGACCGATTTCAGGACCTTTCTTTTTTTAATGTTAGTTAATAGTAGATTATGCACCGAGGGAGTAAAGCAATGTCTTACGTCACGGGCGGCATATTGGACCCTGAACGTGAGGAGGGACTGTAGGCGAAGGAGTTATGTAGTCCTGAGTGAAGCGAAGGGTTTAAGTTGCCCGTGACGAAAACAGGCTTTATCCTCGAGACGAATACTCTACTTTCTATACCTACTGCGAGACATAAACTCTCTTTAAGCGGGCATTGTAAAGAGGGTTTATCCGAAAATCAAACTGACCACCACAGGCAGATCACATAAAAAGAAAAAATGCTAAGAGTTTTCAACTCAAATCACTTTACTCCCTTGGGAGTTTCAGTTTTCATACAACATTACCTCACTGCCCTTGGGTTGGGAATGATATGTAATTGGACATTGTCGAGCAGGTGGTACCTATGAAAAAAAATTTATTATCTAATCTAACATTAATATAGCTAGACTCGCTCGGTCGGGCCGGGCCGCGTCGTGTGATCGTGTCACATCGGGGGGAGCGTGGCTCGTTCCCACAGAGCGGTTGCGTCAATTGGCTTGTTGACCGCGCGCTCATCGGACCCACTTAAAGTTAATAGGGTACCCATCTCGCACAGTAGTGCGTACACAGATACGCAAGTAGGTACCTACACAGGTATTCGTACCTATTGGAAACGGTTCACTCCGCACGAGATTTCACTCCGCGTCGCCACAGAGGGCGCCCCCTCTCGTCCGACTATTTGTGATTTTTTGCCCAAATGCTATACTGCTATTAGTCGCAGAATGGGCTTGTCAACAAAATTTTAGTTTTTAGTCCGTCCCGTAGATTAATAAAAAATATTGGACACGTATTTCTTAATTTTTTACGTAGTGAAAATATAACGGAGATACATTAAGTCGAAATGTCGCGTGATGTCACGCCGTGCTACAGTTTATAGCACATTATTACGTCAAGAGCCCCCACTCCTAAACTGTAATGCGTTATATCTTAGTTTTTTTTCAATAATCAAAAAAAAAAAAAAAAATACGGGTCTATTACTTTTTTATTATCAACTGACGGACTTAATAGAATTTTGATTTTCATACCCAGAAGCTACCCTAATGCGAGTGTGAGTTTGTTTGTTACGCTCTCATGCCCTAACTTCTTCACGGATCATTAAATTTTGTTCGCACATAAGAAGTAAAGGACACAGAATAGGTACTTGTTATTTTGGAATTCCCGAGGAAACTCCGAAACCGCGGGGAACAGCTATTATTCTGCTAAAGTAGATTACCTAAACCGCAGCTAGCCGCTACACGACGAAGTACTAAACATACTGTAGCGGGATGGAGCAGGATAGGGAAATGGCTCGACCGCCACCAAAGGGGAAGCTTCCCGCCGGGCGAGGTGGCGTGCCCGGGGAACCGCGGCTCCGACTGTATCCCGTCGGAGGTCGTATAGTATATGGAGCGCGGTGTGAAAACTTCGTTAGCGCGATTCAGGGCTTCCATATTGTCAGTACTCGTCGCTTCGTTGTAGTTCGTGACTTGTGGCGTAGGGGTCGCCACAATACCTCTATAACTAACCAACGGTCGTGGGCTCACTGCAATGTGACCGCTACAGGGTGCTGTCCCCGGGGCGGCGCGGGCGCGGCGGCCGTCAATCTTCGTTACTGCCGCGGCCGGAAGCTTCACCCTAATAATAACGAACAATCGGAGGATGGGTACCTTTTGATGACGCGTCAAAAGTTCCCGAGTGAAGCCCGAAAATGTGACCGCGGGGCGCAACTCGCAAGCAGCAAACTAGCACGCGCTTCTATTAAAATTCAAATTTTATTTATTGCCAATGAATAAGACAAAAGAAAAGCCTGAGCAGCATAGCTAAGATGCGCGCCACGATATGTTTATCGAACGAAAGATAAAATTGTCGACACGACAAATATTTGTGGGCGTCCAAGCAAAAAAGTGCAGTAGTGGGGTATTGAGTTAAGGCTAGATTCGGTTAAACATTTTTTACCACTGGTAGACAAAACGATATAATATGTCGACGAGAATCGATAAAATGGCTCGATAAAATTTTATCATGTTGCGCATCCTAGCTCCGCAGAAAGCGTATCGCTAGAGACAATCTTTGCAAGGAAACCCTATATGCCAATGTTTTTGCTGTGGTCTTGTAATAATATAATATGTACATTAGGTACCTACTGATCGGCCGTTAACAGGCGTGAAAACGTAACAAACAAACAAATTTGCATTTAGAATATTAAAATGTCTTAAATATTATCATCTTGATCTACCTAAGTACCTATTAAATTTTCTTACTTATACGTATTGTTAAAACTGAGCCTCGTATATTTTTGCATGCTCCATCCTCAGACCAAATAAAAACTAAAGATGGAACGCGTAGAACAAACAAGTGAAGCCAGGAAAAAGACACTACGCCGTGCACGTACACAGAAACACGCACACACTTACAAGAAAAAGACACCATACCTGGGAATCGTTGCGGCACTTTCCTAAGCACCACATGCATACGCAACCGGCTGCACTTCCTTGTTCGAGACGTTCCGTCTTTAGTTTTTATTTGGTCTGAGGCTCCATCCGGCCCAGGGCCTACATAAAGGCAGTCAGTTCCTGCCATCCCAATTGTATTTAGTTCACAATAGGAACAGTCCTCGCAGTTTAACCCGCGATAATTCGAGAGACCCCGCGGGATTCCGGCGTAAAATCTGTCCTATGTCCTTCCCTCAACTCAGTTGAGTAGTCAGTAGACTGTAGAGAGTATACAATCAACTGAGTTGATGCTTCTTCTATATTATGTTGATAACGTATCAGTTTTGTGAGAATAAACAACAAACACGCGATATGTTTTCAGCGGACGAGTATGTGCGAGGTGGCGGCGGCGGCGGCGGCGTGCCGGGCGAGGGGGCGGTCGCGGCGGAGGGCGGCGCGCGCGCGTGCGGCGCGGGCCAGTGGGCGTGCGGGGACGGGGCGCGCTGCGTGCCCGCCGCGTGGCGCTGCGACGGGCGCACGCACTGCGCCGACGCGAGCGACGAGCTGGACTGCGGTCAGCCGCACGCACACGCACGTGCTCACACACGTGCACACACACACACACACACATACACACACACACACACACACACAGAGAGAGAGAGAGAGAGAGATACACGTAGATGTTAATGGACATTGTCTATATGAAAAAAGTACATAAACATTTTCGTAATTTTTTTAATGGATAAATTTTACACTAACCCGCATGAATTTTGGAGTCCCCGTAGGAATTTCGGAATAAAAAGTACTCTACGTTCGTCTCCGTATCTCTGACAACGCGTATGCAAAATTTCATGACAATGTGTGTGTGTGTTTATATATCTATAGTATAATATATAAGTTATTCTATGTAATATATACCACGTTTGCTTGGTTTCCACGACACAAGCTAATAGCTTACTGTGGGATCAAGTAGATCTGTGTGTTGTGATGTGGATTATTATTATTATTATTATTATTATAATCGCTTGAGTGGTTAATGATCGTCGTGATCCGTAACAGCCAGTTACTTTCACATTAATGCGTATATATAATCTTAGTATAGATGTATATTGTACAGGTGTATTGTTGATGTGATGTTACCGGTGTGCGCACGTGTGTGAGTGTTTGCGTCTGTGTGTGCGTGCAGCGTGGCGGGAGTCGTGCTCGCCCTGGCAGTTCCGGTGCGCGCGCTCCGGGCAGTGCGTGCCGGCCGGCTGGCGCTGCGACGGGGACCCCGACTGCGGCCCGCTCGACCCCAGCGACGAGGAGCCCCGCATGTGTGCGTCCACCACCCACACTTATACGCACACACACCACACAGATTATAAACTAGAGCCGAGACCCGAGTATGGAAGCGACGCGGCCGCGATGTGCTCGCAGAGGAAGAAGAGCTGTAGCTCTATGATCTGTCGCCATCTCGAATATAGTTTCGACCAATGATATTATAAGTATTTAAGGGGGTAGATATTCTTTTTATTCAATAATTTCCGTATATTCCACATTCCACATGTCACTATGTTCCATTCCATATGTCAAAGCGGAACAATATTTGAACGCCGCGGAGGATCTAGGTACGTCATCCTTACTTAAATATCATCGTTTTCCACAAAGTTATTTTTTTTTGTCACCTACCGATGCAATGTTGCCAAAATTGTGAAGTTTGAAAACCATGGCTAAGTGAAATTGTAATCGAATTGCGTTTAATACATTTCTTAACGTTAGTGAATGTTTTTGTGCGCGGTGAAGATTTTTTTGCTTACAGTCATCATAAAAAATATGTAACATTTGTCGGTATTTCAACTTTATTATTATTGCAATAAGATTCAATGACGGTCAAAAGTGATCCCATTTCTCTGCTGTTGATGTTCCGCTCGCTCGCTCCGCAGGCCAGAAGGAGTTCAAGTGCGCCGACAACTGGGCGCGCTGCGCCACGCCGCTGCGCGGGCTGTTCGCGTGCACGCGCGTGCGCGGCTTCTGCGACGGCGCGCGCGACTGCCCCGACGGCAGCGACGAGTGGGACCTCTGCGACAACTGTGCGTACCCGCCCCCGCCCCCGGCCCCTGTCCCAGCCCCGCCCCCGGCCCCGGCCTGACACAGTCACGTGCGTGTGCGCAGTCACGGCGGCGGCGTGCGGCGCGCTGCGCTGCGAGCTGGGCTGCCGGCCCACGCACGACGGGCCCGCGTGCTACTGCCGCGACGGGTACGAGCCGCGCGACGGCCGCTGCGTCGGTGAGTGCGCGCTGCCGCGTTATCGCGCACCTGTCTATGAATGCTCTGCACTCGAGTGACGCGCGTGCGTCTGCGCAGACACCGACGAGTGCGCGTGGGAGGCGGCGTGCGCGCAGCGCTGCCGCAACACGGCCGGCTCGTACGCGTGCTCGTGCGAGGCCGGCTACCGCCTGCAGCCGGACGGGCGCGGCTGCCGCGCGATCGACGGTAACGAGCGCGCTCCGTCGCGTCGAGGCGGGTGAGTGAGGTGTCGCCGCTCCGCGCTCACCCGCCGCGCCCGCCGCAGATCCGGAGGGCGAGCCGACGGCGCTGGTGGTGGTGACGCGGACGGCGGTGCTGCGCGTGCCGGTGGCGCGGCCGCCCGCCACGTCGCCGCCGCCGCCGCCGCCCGGCTCGCTGGAGGCGCCGCGCGCCGCGCCCGGCCCCGGCCCCGGCGGGCCGCTCGGCGCGCGCCCCTCGCTGCTGGACGCGCGCACCGCGCTGCTCGCGCTCGACGTGCGCGCCATCGACTACCACTACACCAACAGGTGAGGGACGGGGTTGCCAACCTATAGTAGTAGCTATTTCCGCGGTTTCACCCGCGTTAATTTCGGAGTTCTTGCAGAAATTTCGAGATAAAAAGTAGATATCTTATTTCCTTCTCTGCACCCCTGACAACGTGTATGTAGAATTTCATTGTGCCCGATTGGGCCGTTAAGGCGTGAAAGTTGACAGTGGATGGCGCGCGTGTTGCAGGTCGGTGTGCTACGTGCACCACAACGTGAGCCGCGCGGCGCTGGTGTGCGCGCGCGCGGACGACTTCTCGCGGCGCACCGTCATGCCCACGCCGCCGCTGTTCCCGGACGTGGACTGTGCGTGCTCGCGTGTATAATATTTATTTATTTATTTATTATTATAACTATAATATAACTATAAATATTCTATATAAATTTTCTTTTTGTTAAAACTGAATCTTATGAATTGTGATCGCATGCTGTGTTCGCTTCTAGTAGGATGTACACGACATGCATGACATTTTTACCTTTTTGCCTATGTACGCCAATAATGTGTATCATCCGGTTTAGTGAACCTTTAATAAAAAAAAAAAAAAAAATAAATAAATAAAAAAAAAAAAAAAACTAGTTGTCCTCCGTGGTTTCACCCGTGGTAATTTCAAGGTTCCCGCGATTCCAGGTTAAAGAGTAGGGTACTGTGTGTCACTCAGGATCACTGTAGCTTCCTATAAGTGAAAGAATTTTCAAAATCGGTTCAGGTAAATCCAGAGATTATTTATCACTACAACCTCTCAAACTCAAAAACTCCAGAGTTCCCAGAATTTTGGGATAAAAACCCGTGCTGTGTGGTGTGCTGTGCGCAGCGGTGAGCCAGCTGGCCATCGACTGGATCTCCGGCAACTGGTACCTGGCGGACGAGGCGCGCGCGGCGCTGTACGTGTGCGACGCGGCGCTGGCCAGCTGCCGGCTGCTGCTGGACGCCGCGCTGCACCGCGTGCGCGGGCTGGCGCTCGACCCCACCGCTGGGTGAGTGTGGTGTGCGGCGTGCGGTGTGCTGTGGGCGCTGTGCCGTGCGCAGCGGTGAGCCAGCTAGCCATCGACTGGAACGCAAGATCCGTGACGCGACGCGTGTGTGTGCGCAGGCTGATGTTCTGGTCGGTGTGGGGCGGCTCCCCGGCGGCGGTGGAGCGCGCGGGGCTGGCGGGCGGCGCGCGCGCGGCGCTGGCGGAGCGGCGCGTGGTGCAGCCGGGCGCGCTGGCGCTGGACGCGGCCGCGCGCCAGCTCTACTGGGCCGACGCCCACTTCGAGAGCGTCGAGCGCGCCGACTACGACGGCGGGAACCGGCTCACCGTCTACAAGCAGTACCAGGTGCGGCGCGGCGCGGCGACTCGCTGTCGCTCCCGAGAACAGATCACTTTATAATTTGCCACAAATAATTAAAAAAACACGGCTAGTGCCACGGTATGTAACGTTATTTACGTTGAACGTAATGACAGATTACAGATAATATGTATATGGGTGTTATCCTGAGTGACGGATCGACAGGTCTAGCTGACTGTCAAAAACAGTAAAAAGCTCATGTAAATGTAAATTTTACTAAACGGCGCAGGACGAAGATGTATATGTTTGTGTATGTGTGTGTGTGTGTGTGTGCAGTCGAGCCGGGTGCGGCTGCTGTCGCTGCTGGAGTCGACGCTGTACCTGCCGGAGTGGGCGGGGTGGCGCGTGGTGGGCGTGTCGCGCTTCCCGCGCGAGCGGCGCCTGAACGCGCTGCCGCTGCCCGAGCAGCCCGTCGGCGCGCTCGTGTACCACCGCCAGCGGCAGCCGCTGGGTGAGCACCACCACCACCACCGCGACCACCACTGCCATGAGCACCGCTACCGCCACTTCATGACATACCGTGCGCGCAGTGCCCCACCCGTGCGGCGCGGCGCGCGGCGGCTGCGCGCACCTGTGCGTGACGGCGTACCGCGGCGCCGAGCCGCACGCGCACTGCCTGTGCCGCCACGGGTACCGCCTCGTCGGCCACGGAGACTGCGAGCGTGAGTAATCCCGCGCCCCCCGCGCAGTAGGGGCGTGCGTTGCAGCGACCCGTGACCCCCCCGCCCCCCCCCGGTGTGCGCAGGCGTGCAGCTGGCCGCGTGGCTGGTGGTGGCGCGCGGGTCGCCGCCGCTGGTGCAGGCGCTGCCGCCCGCGCCGCCCGCGCCCGGCGCGCCGCCGCCGCCCGAGCCCGCCGCGCCCGCCGCCGGCACCGCGCGCCCCACCGCCGCCGACGTGGACCTGCGCGACCACTACCTCTACTACAGCGACGTGCACAAGTGAGTGGTGGTGACCCTCCACCCACATCCGCTCCGCCTCCCCGCAGCCCGCCCCTCACTCACCGCCCTGTGCGCGCAGGTACCAGATCGGGCGTCAGAAGCTGGACGGCAGCGGGCGCGAGGTGTTCATCGAGAAGGGCGTGGATAACTGCAACGGGCTCGCCGTCGATTGGATGGGTGAGTGCGAACGCCGGCGCCTGCCCAGGGGAGGGGGTGCCGGGCTACCTGACCGTGAGCGTGGGCGTCGTGTGCGCAGGCCGGAACCTGTACTGGACGGACGACGCGCTGGGGCAGGTGTCGGTGGCGCGGCTGGACTCAGCGCGCGTGCGGCGCGTGCTGGTGCGCGAGCGGGCCTACCACCCGCGCTCCATCGCGCTCGACCCCGCGGCCGGGTGAGTGCGCCGCCGAGCTGGCCCCGCTGCTCGGTGGGCGGGCGCGGCGTGACGCGGCGGGTGCGCGTGTTGCAGCGTCATGTACTGGGCGGTGTGGGCGGACGTGGGCGCGGGCTCGGCGGGCGCGGGGCGCGTGGAGACGGCGCGCATGGACGGCGCGCGGCGGCGCGTGCTGGTGGGCGCGGAGCTGCGCTGGCCGGGCGGGCTGGCGCTGCAGCGCTCGCAGCGCGCGCTGTACTGGTGCGACACCCAGCTCGACAAGATCGAGCGGCTGCGGCTGGACTCGGGCCGCCGGGAGCTGGTCGCCGCCGCCGGCGCCGGCCTGCCGCTCGACCGGCCCTACGGCCTCGCGCTCTACGAGGGTGAGGCCACCTGTTGTCAAAACTTAACTTCTCGACTCCATGTTGTACTACTTTACCCTACCTCGGGCGTATGTGCAGACGCGGTGTACTGGAGCTCGCACCGCTCGGGCGCGCTGCGCCGCTTGGAGAGCAACGGCAGCGTCACCCTGGTGCGCCAGTTTCCGCCGCCGCTCTACGACCTCAAGCTGATCTCGGAGGATGAACGCATCGGTACAGCACGGCCCCGGCCCTCTTAGCCGAGTGGACGATCTGAAGTAGTTTATAGATTGTCAACTCGGCTAAGGGGGCCGGTCGCATGCATCGCTAGGGCGCGCAGCGGGGTGTGACGCGGAGTGTGTGCAGGCGGGAACGCGTGCTCGATGGACAACGGCGGCTGCGCGGAGCTGTGCCTGGCGAGCGGCGCGGGCGAGCGGACCTGCGCGTGCGCCGAGCGGGCCCCGCCCGACGGGACGGCGCCGGGGGCGGCCGGCTGCGGGCGGCCCCTCGACGAGGCCGCGGAGCTGCGCTGCTCGCCGGGCCGCTTCCACTGCGGCCGCGGGTAACTATACGCCCCCCCGCTCAGATTGCCACGTGTCCGGTCGGCTCGAGCCTACAGACGAGTTGCGTGTGCGCAGGCGCTGCATCGACGAGCAGTACCTGTGCGATGGCGACGCGGACTGCCCCGACGGCTCCGACGAGGACTCCTCGCCGCGAGGACCCTGCGGTAGGTCCCTCCCTCTCCCCCCCGGTGAGTCGGTGAGGCGTAATGACGTGACGTGTTTTGTCTGTGTGTGCGCAGTGAACGCGACGTGCGGCGAGGAGCAGCACCTGCGCTGCGACGTGAACAGATGCGTGCCCGACGCCTGGGTGTGCGACGGCCTCAAAGGTAAGTATAGCGGCAGCCGCGCGTGACGCGTGACGTCACGGGCGGCGCGGGCGTGACGCGCAGTGTCGGGCCGCAGACTGCGCGGACGGCGCGGACGAGGCGGCGGCGACGTGCGCGCGGCGCGCCTGCAGCGCCGGCCAGTTCGCGTGCGCGCGCTCGCGGCGCTGCATCCCCGCGGCGTGGCGCTGCGACGCGGCGCGCGACTGCGGGCCCGGCGACGACAGCGACGAGCGCGACTGCGGTCAGTGAGCCCCCCACCGCTCCGCCCCCCACTCGGGCACACGGCCCGCCCCCGCGCTCACCGCCCGCCTCCCGCCGCAGCCCGCGACGAGTGCAGCAGCGACGCCATGTTCAAGTGCGGCAACGGCGCGTGCGTGCCCTGGGAGTACTACTGCGACGGGCGCGCCGACTGCGCGGACGCGAGCGACGAGAGCGCGTGCCGCGAGCCGCCCGCCGCCCCCGCCGCCCCCGCGCACCGCCGCCCCCAGCCGTGAGCCGAGTCGCCCCTCGTTTTACATCGTCTCTCTCCCCCTCCGTCCCCGCTGCCCCGCTCACCGGCCGCTTCTCCCGCAGGCACGACAGGAGCGGCGTGTGCGAGGAACATGAGTTCCAGTGCGCCAACAAGGAGTGCATACGAACGGTGAGCCCCGTCCGCCTCCGACGTACCTGCAGTGATCGTATACGGACATGTGATATGAAGACGTGTCGCCTCTTTCGGACGCAGGAGTTTCGGTGCGACGAGCGCGTCGATTGCCTGGACGGGTCCGACGAGGCGGGGTGCGGCGCGGTGTACGGCACGACGCGCGCGCCCACCGCCGCGCCCACCGCGCCCACGGCGGCGCCGGCGGACGAGGCGCCGCGCTGCGAGGAGCCGGCGCTGCGCTGCGACAACGGGTCGCGCTGCGTGCCGCTGCTGCTGCAGTGCGACGGCGTGGCGGACTGCGCGGACGGCGCGGACGAGGCGGGCCGCTGCGGGGAGCCGCAGTGCGCGGGCGGCGCGTGCTCGCACCGGTGCCAGCCCGCGCCCGCCGGGCCCGTGTGCGGCTGCCCGCCGGGCCTGCACCTGCAGCGCGACCGGCGCAGCTGCGGGCCCGACCACCCGTGCACTGAGTGGGGCGTCTGCAGCCAGGTGAGCGCGCCCACCCGCCCACATTGGCCCCGCGCTCCCCGCCCCACCCCGCCTCGCCCGGCTCTGACCTCCTCGCGCCCGTTGCAGACCTGCCAGCCGCTGAAGAACCGCTACAAGTGCACCTGCTACGAGGGCTACCGGCTCGCCGACGACGGCTTCACGTGCAAGAGCACCGGTCAGTGGACTCACCCTTCGCTATATTGACTTGCACCGTTTCGTGATCCACTACTGACTGACACGGTCGGTGGGTCGGTGCAGAGGCGGCGACGCCGCTGCTCATCTACAGCAACCGGCACGAGATCCGCGGCGTGCAGCTGCCGGGGCACACGTCGCGCGCGCTCGTCTCCGCGCTGCACAACGCCGTCGCGCTCGACTGGTACCGCAACCGCAGCACGGGCGCGCTCGACGTCTACTGGACGGACGTCGTCGACGACCGAATATATAAGGGCACGCTCGTCGGCAGCGGTGAGTGGGGGGGCGGGAGTGGCGGGGGGGTCGCTTGGGGGGCAGGACCCGAACTGAACGCGCCGCGCCGGCCGGTCGGTCCGCAGTGCTGAGCGGCATCGCGCCGGTGGTGGAGCTCGGGCTGGCGACGGCCGAGGGGCTGGCGGTGGACTGGGTGGCGCGCAACCTGTACTGGGTGGCGAGCGGGCCGCGGCAGATCGAGGTGGCGCGCCTGGACGGGCGGCACCGGCGCGTGCTGGTGGCGGGCGGCCTGGGCAGCCCGCGCGCCGCCGCCCTGGACCCGCGCCTCGGCTACCTGTTCTGGAGCGACTGGGAGCAGGCGGCGCCGCGCATCGAGCGCTGCTCGCTGGCGGGCCGCGAGCGGCGCGTGGTGGTGGCGCTGGGCGGGAGCGGCGGCGCCGGCGCCTGGCCCAACGGGCTGGCGCTGGACCACCCGGCGCGCCGCCTGTACTGGGTGGACGCGGGCGCGGACAGCGTGCACAGCGCGCGCTACGACGGCGGCGACCGGCGCGAGGTGCTGCGCGGGCACGCGGCGCTGGCGCACCCGTTCGCGGTGAGCGTGTTCGGCTCGCACGTGTACTGGAGCGACTGGCGCGGCAACAGCGTGGTGCGCGCCAACAAGTGGAACGGCTCCGACGTGCGCGTGGTGCAGCGCGCGCTGGCGCAGCCCTTCGACGTGGAGGTGCTGCACCCGGCGCGGCAGCCGCCCGCCGCCGACCCGTGCGCGGCCGGCGGCGGCTGCTCGCACCTGTGTCTCATCGCCGCGCCCGCGCAGCGCGCCTGCGCCTGCCCGCACCTCATGCGCCTCGCCGCCGACGGCCGCACCTGCGAGCGTGAGTATATCGCTCGCCTCCGCCTCCCTGCGCGACTCCGCCCGCGTTACACCGTGTCCTCCCCCCGCAGCGCACCCGACGGCGCTGCTGGTGGCGGACGCGGGCTGGATCCGCGGCGTGGCGCTGGACGCGCCGCACGAGCCGACCACCGCCACGCTGGGCGGCGGCGCGCCCGCCGACCTGCACTTCTACGCCAACGAGAGCGCCGTCTTCTGGATAGACACTGAGGTGACGTGAACATTGCCATATCCATTCCAACGATACGATCTCGATACATATGGAGCTCGATACATAAATGTCGCGTCCTTAGACGAACGAGGTGAAGCGCGCCAACCTGTCGGGCGGCGGCGGCGGTGCGGCGGTGTGGGAGGGCGGCGGCGCGACGCTGACGGCGCTGGCGCTGGAGTGGCGCGCGGCGCTGCTGTACGGCGGCGCGGGCGCGGCGCTGGCCGTGTGCTCGCTGCGCGGCGAGTACCGCGCGACGCTGCCGGTTGGCGGGGGCGGGGGCGAGCTGGGCGCGGGCGAGCTGGGCGCGCTGGCGGCGGCGGACGGCGCGCTGTACTGGGCGCGCGAGGGGGCCGACGCGGCGCTGGAGGCGGCGCGTGGCGACGGCTCCGGGCGGCGCGTGCTGCTGCGGCGCGGCGCGCACCCGCTGCTGGGCGGGCTGCGCGCGCTGCGCGTGCACCGCCGCCGCCTCTACTGGATCAACGCCGCCTCCGACAGCGTGCAGTACTACCGCCTCGACGACGACACGCTGCACACGGTCAGTGGCGCCGAGCGCTCGCTAGCTGGGGGCTCTTTGGCGGCGAGCATATTTTATTTATTTATTTATTTATTCATTTATTCAGCCAACAGAAATACACAAGCTTAAAAATTACAACGCACAAATCTATGGAAAGCATTTTTATTTTATTTTATTTTATTTTTATTTTATTTTATTCGGAAAATCAACTGCTACAACAATATAATAATAATTTAACTGTTCAACAAATAGCCGATAACAGATTTTCGCAAGTAGTTATTAGGGTATTTCCTATAATAGGCTAGTATTGTTAGGGTATTTCCTATAATAGGCTAAAACAACATGCAAAAAGTGATGTAGGTATGTAGGTGCCATAGGTAGTTGCCTAGTAGTTAAATTAACAAACATTAGTAGGCTATTGATTGACCATTTGTCATGTGCTCCTAGACTTATACAGAATAGATTGGAACTCGTAAAGATTGCAATTAAACAAGTCTATTTTTTGGTTACTTTGGTACAGCTCGTTGTGGCTGCGACAGATTCGAGGCAATATGCTGTGGTGACCGAGATTCGTTCTATAATTGTTTACTGAGAATGGTTTGAAATTGGTTATGCGAGCGCTGCTGCGTGGAACGGTAAAATTAAGCTTAGAAAGAAGTTCTGGACACTTAAAGTCACCCTGCAAAATTTTAAATCGTCATCCAGATAGCATCTCTGATTAAAATGTTCTAAAAGTGTCGGACTCGGAGGTGCAATATCGTTCGGGAGCTCGGTCTCGTCGGCATCGTACAAATGTAACGCGTTGCGTGCGTCCGGTGAACGTGCTCGTTGGCGGCGAGCAGGTGCGGCTGGGGGCGGGCGCGCGGCCCGCGGCGCTGGAGCTGCACGAGGGGCGGCTGCTGTGGGCGGACGCGGCCGACGGCTCGCTGCGCGCCTGCGCCGCCGACGCCGACGCCGACGACTGCGCCGACGCCGCGCTGCTGCGCAACGGCACGGGTACGGGACGCGCCGACACCGGCGCTGCCAGATCGCATATATGACATGGGCGCGACGGAAGATTATCTGCTACTCTATTTCAATAGGGTACTTGCATGAAATTTATAATAAGAAATTGTGTCAATATTTCAAAAATAGAGCCTTAAAAAGCGTTATCGTGAAAGATTTACTAAAAAATTTTCAATAGTTTCCAAAATGTTCAACTTTTAATTTTGTGAAACGGAACGTTGCAACGAAACACCACTCACAGCCAAGCTTAACACATGACGTCACTTTTATTTTTTTAGGAAACATTTACCTCGTTCAGAGAAGGCAAAAGAAACCAAGTGCATACAGTCAACTCATATTTTCCATTTTCTGAAGTTTTTTACTTTAAAATGCATCGGTAACATGCATTTCGATTCTTTACTGGAACTTTTGGAAGTAAATCGACACAGTTCAACCTTAATTTCGCTTTTGGATATTGAAGTTATCTGTCTGTCAGTGTCACATAACCCTGTCAATACGACATTGTCATTTCTATCACAGATTAATAAGGCGTAATTTTGAACAAGTGACGTCATTCCGCGTTTCGGCGGTAAGGTCTAAAATAGGAACTTTGAAACGCTCTATTTCATTAATTTATGCATATATATTTTTTCTTTTTCTTGCTTTGTTTAAGTAGGCCATATATCTTTAAAATAGACTGAAAAAAAAATTCATGCAAGTACCCTATTATATTTATTACTGTTCTGTTCTTATGTGTTCATTTGTGTTGTGTTTCTCCACTTGCTTGAGTAAATTTTTCTTTTCTTTTTCTTTTCCTACTGTTTATCCACGATCCTTTCGAAACTCTCACAGAAATACAAAGTGCCCTGTTTATTCTCTGTACTCCTGTTAACGTGTATGTAAAATTTGATGATAATCGGTTGAATGTTGACGACGTGAAACAAACCAACAAACAAACTCACATTCATATTATGTAGCGTTAGCCGTCACAGTATTTCACATTTCACCCACGTATCTTTATTTATTTATTTATTTATTTTTAGGAAGACCAACAGCTTTCCAGATAAAAACACTTTTAGATACAAAAATAGCAGCTAATTATAGGTCTCCGCTGATAGAAACCAATTTACATACATTAAGACATCAAATACAGAATATAAGACATACATCACGTTACATCATACATCACGTTACATTACAGGAACATAGACAAAACATAAATATCTTCAATATTTCTAGATTTTAAAATCTTATTTCTAGATTGATTGATTGATCTTTACTTAAATTGATACTGAAATGTATACGCATTCGCGACAACCGGCCCGACACCGGCCCGACACCGGCCCGACACGGGTCCTAGCCGGCCCCGGCTACAGCTGTGCGCGTTCCAGACGGCGTGGTGTCGTTGCGCGTGTACGATGCGCGCGTGCAGGCGGGCGGCGCGGGCGGGGCCGGGCCGTGCGCCCACCGCGCTGCGCCCTGCGCCCACCTGTGCGTGCCAGTTGGGCCCGCGCCCGGCGACAGCGTGTGCGTCTGCGCCGACGGGTACCGCGCCGACGGGGAGCGCTGCCACGGTGCGTGGGGCGGGGCGGGGTGTGCGCGGGATGTGCGCGGGAGCGGCGGGTACTGACGCGAGTGTGCGTGTGTGCGTGTGCGCAGCCGAGGACGAGGTGGCGCTGTACTCGCTGGGCTGGGAGCTGCGCGCGAGGCGCCTGCGCGGGGAGGGCGGCGGCGGGGAGGGCGCCGAGCTCGCGCTGCCCGTGGCGCCGGTCGCCATGGCCACCGCGCTCGACTACGACGCTGGTGAGCGGCCGCGGCGCTTAGATTATTTATTTTATCTACACTAATGTTGTAACATTCTACTTATGTTTCCAATACTTGACTTATAATTACTACTGTTATAGCGCAGACAACAAAACAAAGTTAAGCAATTTCACATGATGGTATAATATCCACATCGATATCGTAAAATCTCATTATAACATCAATAAAACGCGACCAACTTGATTGCAGGGCCAATCAGGTTGGTCGCGTTTTATTGATGCGCGCAGCTGCGCTCTCATTGGTTAGATTTTAATGGCGGCAAAATCACTGTGACAATACACGTACGCGTGAATTTAATTTAATGGTTTTACTCTTGTTGTTTGATTATTTTATCTTATTTTATTTTATTCGGAAAATCAACTGCTACAACAATATAATGAAAATTAATTGCATTAGTGAAGATAAAGTAGTGTATGCAACTGCATATAACACGGGTATTAAAACACTCGTTATTATTACTAACTAACTAACTAAACTCACACTCGTGTTTTAATACCCTTCATTATATGACAGTTGCATAAACTACTATAAAGATTCTAGTATTTTGCAATAATTTGTCGCGTCGTGTCGTTGCGTGCGGCAGCGGGCGAGTGGGTGTACTGGGTGGACGCGGAGGCGGCGGGCGTGTGGCGCGTGCGGCGCGACGGCACGCGGCGCGAGCGGCTGGCGGCGCCGCGCGACGAGCCGCTCGACGCGCCGCCCGCCGACTGGCGCGCCGGCCTGGCCGTGGACTGGGCCGCCGGCAACCTGTACTGGTCGGACCCGAGCCAGAACGTGCTGTTCGTGGCGCGGCTCGA
Organism: Zygaena filipendulae; assembly: GCA_907165275.2. NCBI lineage: Eukaryota > Metazoa > Arthropoda > Insecta > Lepidoptera > Zygaenidae > Zygaena > Zygaena filipendulae. The sequence goes on from OU015672.1 coordinate 31,910, forward strand.
CGGCTCGCACCGCTACGTGCTGCTCGACACCGACCCCGTCGCCGTCACCGGTGAGTGCCCGCCTGGGGTTGCCACTTCTAAAACCACAAAAGCTGGATTCGGCGCTTAATTTATTTGTTTTACCCTAAAAGCTTTTATTTTATTTCATTTTTTATTTTTTTTTATTTTAGTCCATCGTGTAGATTAATAAAAAATATTGGACACGTATTTTTTCTTTTTTAAGTAATAAAAAAAAGGCGATACATTGAGTTAAAAGTTCTCGTGACGTCACAACCCGGTGTAGTTTGTTCAGGGCTACCGAATAATGACGTCACGAGCCCCCACCCTAAACTTTAATGCGATTTATCTTTTTATACTTTATATCTCGACTTGTGTCCGGTTTTTCTCCAATTAATAAATAAATAAAATATTTTCATTTGAAAAAGCAAAAAATACGTGTCTATTGTTCTAACTGACGGACTAATTAGAATTTTGATTTTCGAAAGTAGTCAACATCCCCACTGTAGCTTTGGTAAAGTAGGACATAATCAAATCAAATCAAACATAATATGATCCAAAAGTTGGACAGCATTTCACAAAAATTAACGAAAAACCCAATTACTTATTTAAATTTTTTACTACACATACTTTTAGTAGGTACACATCTTACACAAAATAGTCATTTATCTTTTTTTTTCACCATTCTTATACAATTTTTTACGTGTGCTCGCAGCAGCCTGAAAAATATTTGTTCGGACACGTCCGTTAAAAGCACACTCCATACAAATGACCGGATCCCAGTACTCTCCCACAAGTAAACACGGCCGGCTTGTACACGTGTGCACGTGTTGTGCGCGCGTGCGTATCGTGAGGTTGACAGCGAGCTGACAGTAACTGTCAGCTGTCAGTGAATAATTGTCACATAGAGATCTACATAGGTTGTGAGGTTGTGTCCAACTTTCCACGGAATTTACCAAGAAACTTTAACTTAACGGCAATAGGTACTAGCTTAGATAACTATTTACTACTAGCTGTGTCCCGCGGTTTCGCCCGTGGTGGTTTCGGAGTTCCCGCGGGAATTCCGGGATGAAGGGTGCCCTATGTCCCTCTCTGTACCCCTGACAACGTGCATGCCAAATTTCATTCAAATTTGTTCAGCCGTTTTTGCCTGATTGAGTAACAAACATCCACACTTTCACATTTATAATATTAGTGGGATTACATAAATGAATAATTATATGTAATGGTTATTTCATAAGTTTTTTTTTTTCTGTCATAAAAAACCACAAACAAACGATGTATCTACCTAGTGATTTACCTCTTCCAGTAATTAGATCTTTGTATCTGCCCGCAACGGCCTTGAGTGGACGTGGTCTCATAAAATGCATGTTGTATATTTGTGTCTTACCTACCTGTCTTTTTTTGTTTTTTATTCTTTTTGTTGTAATTTTTTCGTGTATTTATGTTGCCTGTGTACCTACCTATGCTCATCGACGACATGGTGTTTGTACTTAGTTTTTAATTTCTCATGTAAGCGAATATATATGTATATTCTTATGAGAATAAATGCCCTTTAATCCGAAACTTACGCGTGGCACTTATTGCATGAAATTGGTGGGAGGTGGAGAGTGTTATCAATACTTCTATACTTATCTATACCATGGACCAATTAAACAAGTCGTTATTTATTGATTATCTAAACTAGAATAGAATAGAATAGAATAGAATAGAATAGAATAGAATAGAATAGAATAGAATAGAATAGAATAGAATAGAATAGAATAGAATAGAATAGAATAGAATAGAATAGAATAGAATAGAATAGAATAGAATAGAATAGAATAGAATAGAATAGAATAGAATAGAATAGAAATATATTTATTTACCTACACACCATGACATAAAACAACAAAATATATAAAAAAAAAAAAAAAAAAAAAAAAAAACATACATACAATCGAACATAGAACCTCCTCCTTTTTGGAAGTCGGTTAAAAATAATATTATAAAGAGCAAAAGTTTGTGAGTTTGTGACGTTGTAGGGGGTAATCTCTAATCTCTGGATCTACTGAACAGATTTTGAAAATTCTTTCACTCATAGAAAGCTACAGTGATCCTGAGTGTCATAGGATACTTTTTATTCCGGAATTCCCGCGGGAACTCCGAATTCCCCGCGGGAAAAACTACGGGGGAATAGCTATCTCTCAATCTACTTAACCGATTTTGAAATTAACCGCCCAAAATTCTTTCACTTATAGGAAGCTACAGTGATTTTGAGTGACGTAAGGTACTTGTTATCCCGGAGTTCTTGCGGTTCCCCATGAAATTACCGCGGTTAAACCGCGGGGGTCAGCTGGTTTATATGTAATTCTGTATTGTTTGGTTATCACGGTGGCCTCTTGCAGCGCTGGCGGTGGACCCGGCGCGCGGCTGGCTGTTCCTGGCGGGCGGCGGCTGGCTGCAGCGCGCGCGCCCCGACGGCTCCGGCCGCGCGCTGCTCTCCAACCACTCCGCCGTGGCGGCCGCCGGCGCCGGCCTCGCGCTGCACTCCGCGGTGAGTGCCTCCTGTGCAGCACGGTAGTGAACAGTTAAGCAACGTCAATCGTATCATTACAAGTCTGACTGTGTTACATAATCGCATTCTAGCAGCCTGCGCTCTATTTGTGTGTGCGCAGAGCGAGCACGTGTACTGGGCGGACGCGGCGGCGGCGGGCGTGTGGCGCGCGCGCTACGCGGGCGGCGCGCCCGAGCTGCTGGCGCGCGGCGCGCCGCTGCAGCGCCCCGCCGCGCTCGCGCTGCACCGGGACACGCTCTACTGGCTGGACGCGTGAGTGCTGCGCCCGGCCCCCCGCAGCTGCCCCCCAGCTGCCCCCCAGCTCCCCCAGCGCTCACCGGCCCCCTGCCCCCTGCCCGCAGGTCGCTGCAGCGCGGCAGCCTGGTGGCGGCGCCGCTCGCCGACCTGGCCGCCCACCGCGTGCTCAGCAGCGACCTCGGCCACAAGCTGCACGCGATCACGGTGAGCCCTCACGTTTACATCATCGTAACGGGCTACAATATAGATTACTAAATTTTAATTTGTAGTCCGCCGGGTAAATAAATAGAAAATATTGGACACGTATTTTTCCCTTTGTTAAATTTAATATAAAAATATAATAAACTAGCTAACCCCCGCGGTTTCACCCGCGTTAATGTCGGAGTATTCGCGGGAATTCCGGGATAAAAAGTACCCTATGTCACTCAAGATCACTGCAGCTTTTTAAAGTGAAAGAATTTTCCAAATCGGTTCAGTAGATCCAGAGATTACCCCTTACAACCTCACAAACTCACAATCTCCGGCGTTCCCGCGGGAGTTCTGCGATAAAAAGTACTCTATGTTACTCAAGATCACTGTAGCTTCTTATAAGTGAAAGAGTTTTTAAAATCGATTCAGTAGATCCAGAGATTACCCACTACCCATTCGTCGTCCGTCAAGTCACCTGCTATACCTCAGTTCGTTATTTGTTTTTTTATTATTTCTATAAAACCCAATAAATACGGCGAGATACGTTTTAATTCTGTGCTACAACGTATTGGCTACAGGCGCAAGTGTTTGTTGTGTGTTGCGTGTTGTTTGGGGCCTGGAATTCATTGAAATTGGTAAATAGGTATCACAAATTAGCTATACCTTTTCTCTAAGTACCCACATCTTTATCGACTAATTCTGGCTGTCAGTGGTGAAATCGAAACGATCTGTCAGCGTGCAATATCAACTCGGGGATACCAGCAACGATTGATCTGCAACTTTTTCGGCGGTTTGGCGCTTGACATTGACTTTTCCGCATATTTCACATTTTTTTCCTTCTCTTGTTAAGATACAAGAATGAGTTTATGCGGAGCATGCAATCACATACTAAGCGTGTCCGAAAAGATTTCGTGTTCTATTTGCAAGGGAAATTATCACTATGGCTGCGTTAGTATTTCTAAAGAAAATTACTCAAAACTTTCTTCAAAGAGCAAATCTTCCTGGAAGTGTCCAGAATGCAAGTTACCAAAGCGCAAAGGGGACAATACCGAAACGCCGATAAAGAACTTAAATGAGCCGAATTCTGATGGGTCGCCTGAACATTGTAGATCCTCGGGGCTGACTGGGCCGGAGTTTGAGGATTTTGAGTCCAGAATGTTGTCAAAAATACATGACGTTTTTTCTGAATTATTTGTACAACAAATTAAACCGGAGTTTGAATCGTTAAAGAAGGATGTTCAGTTGATTTCCGAGCTGGCAAAGTCGGTCGAGTTTTTGTCTGCCAAGTACGATGAAATGCATAAGGAAGTATCTGACCTACGCGTTGACGTCGTAGCTCTTAGAACTGAAAACATTCAGTTAAAAGCTGATTTTACGAATCTCAATTGCAAGGTCTTGCAGCTGGAGCAGCGTGCTCGTGATAACAATATTGAACTTCAATGTTTGCCGGAATTTCCAAATGAAAATCTTATGAATACGTTGACTCAACTCACCAAAGTCATCTCCTATCCCCTAAATGTTAAGGACGTCCTATCATGCTCAAGAGTGGCAAAGTCTAATAAGCAATCACCGAGACCTAAATCTGTTATCAGTCTCTAGAAACTCCCATACAAATGAAAATTGTATGGCATGCCTACGTTCTGTAGCCAACATAATTCAATTATTCTGAAAAATTGTCCAAAAAGTATTTAACCACTACTAAAATTGTCTTTGAATAGAGGCACCAACCAAGTACCAACATCAAAGAAGTAAATGGTAAGTGACATTTCAACTTCTACCCTTAAAATAAAAATATTTTTCTAATTGAAAAATATAATATTTTGATTAAATTTATCCTAAAGCAAGATTTTGTGAAATTTGTGGCGTGTGCGGAAAAGAAAGAGGTTTTTTCGCAAACTTTCCATCAAATGAGAGTCGGTAAGATAAGCTCTGACTTTTCTTTATAAGATACATTGTTGATACCCAAATTTGGTATATTCTCTATATCTTTATTATTTAGCTATTGGTTGCATTATTATCCGCCGTAACGTAAATCTTATTGCGAACTCCGTACAATGAAATCAAAATCCGCTAGCAGTTCGCAAATCATGACCCAAAAAATTAAAAATTAATGTAGATAGGTATTTATAATTAAATCTCCTGTTTTGCTTTACAGATGTAAAATATGGGAAAAATGTTTGGAAATGAGGACTTAGTATACCTTCCCATTGAAAAGTTGTGTGATGTGTCGCCTACGTCATGTATGTGGTGACCATTTTTTGAAAACGGATTAAAAAAGGCAGCCGTCTCAAAAAGACTGTAATTCCTTCTGCAGGATTAAAAGCACCATCATTGACAGAAGATCAACTCAGAGATTTTCCTCTTCACGTTGCAAGTTATTAAGGTACTAACACCAGACACACTGACCTAAACCTAAATAATAAGTGATGAGAGCTTGATCAAAATATTGTACGGGGTCTCAATATCACTATCATTAATTAATCCAAAATTGAAGAATATCGTCTTAATAGTTCTGCAAAATATGGACTGATTGAATACATTTATGTGTGACGGCCCGGTTACTGGATACGAGTTACGGGGTTACATCGGCACCAACTACCAGCCACTATTGATTAAAAAAATAATCAAGAAAATCCTTGCCTGATTTTTGTATAATAATTTATTATGTGCTACACTAGATTTGTAAGTGTGCAAAATGTATAAGCTCATTTAATTTTTAAGTTAATTTAAGCTCACTTAATTTTAAGTTTGCTTATAGAAGCTTACTTCATAAGATTTGAGACTTTGGTATACTTTCATAGTTTATAGCAATATAACACCCACTTGGAAACTGTGAATATTGAATTGTAAAAAATAAACTAAGATTTTCTATAAATTAAGCAGTTTTATTACATTTTATTCCTAATAAAAATTAAGGAAACCATTGTATGGAGGTTCGATCGAAATATCGATATGCACATCACTAGTATCGATACTCGATACTATTCTATCTATCCAATTTTCAGCACTACAGTCCAATTATACGTAATTTCCGTATTTCATTTTAAGGTTGGCAAAAATTTATTAATGGTGAGTTGGCAGCAGAACAAAAGCAATCCATACATTTTCTTATTTTTTTAAAATGTTCCTACTTCCGTCTCTTAAAACGTAGTGGTTATATACTCTTTGTCTGTTATTATAAAACTGGCATCTCCGCTCATACGTGATGGCCTTTTGGCTTCTTGCATCAAATTTAACAAGGCTAACCCCACTGATGGGCTGAACACCAGCCACTTGGGACTGGGCGGTGCAAAACAAAATGTTTACCTTACGGAGCATCTGTCGCCGGAAAATAAAGCTCTACAAGCAGAAGCTCGTCAATTCAAAAAAGAACAGAAATATAAATACCTCTGGGTCCGCGGTAGTCGCATTTTTCTGCGAAAAGACGACGTTTCTCCTGCGATATGGATTAGAAATAGTGAAACTCTTAAGAAATTACCTAAATAATGATTAAACATCCCTTTTATGTGTACTTTTCAACTTTTATAACACGTTCTTATGATGATTTAACGATAAAAAGAGAATTCGTTGAGTTTGTACTATCAAAATGCCCGAAGTATTCGTGGCAAATTGCATGATTTTTACTTGAACACTCTTGATTTAAACTTTGATATAATAATAATCACAGAAACTTGGCTGAACGATAACATCCTGGATTCTGAAGTAATTAATTCTAACTATGTACTGTATCGTCGGGATCGCAGTCGATGTAATAGCGTCAAGGGCGACGGCGGTGGGGTCATGATAGCTGTATCTCAAAGATTGCAATCATCCAGACTATGCTTTTTTGAAAGCAATAGCGAGGATTTATGGATCATAATAACTACTAAGTCAGGTAAAAGACATCAGAGCCTTTACTTGTGCGCGAGTTACTTTCCCCCGCCGGTGTCGCCCTCCTTCCTGGAACGCCAGTTAAATCACCTCAGCGGCATACTATCTAAAACAGGAAATAACCAGGTTCTTATGGTTGGAGATTTCAACATTGCTCAGGCTAACTGGCGTTCCACCTCTCTAGATCCATATGGCTCGGGACCTGCCCATCTTGAGGATGCCAGCTCACACTTACTGCAGCTTCTTAATGATTTCTTGTGCCTTCACGATTTAAATCAGTACAACCTTGTCTGTAATGGAGGCGGGAGAGTGCTAGACCTAGTTTTAAGTAACTTTCCTCACTTATCAGTAGATAGAGTTGCGGCTCCTTTGTCAAAGATTGATGTATTTCATCCACCTATTAGTATACAAATTAAGTCTCTGGGTAAGGAATCAACGATAAAAACATGCTCACCTAGGTTTAGCTTTTACAGGGCGAACTACGATGCGATAAATAATGACTTAAACGATACTGATTGGCTTAAACAATTAGACAATAACTTGAGTGTCGATGAGATGGTCGATACTTTTTACGCTACTTTGAACAGAGTTATTGGAAAACATACTCCGATGACTATCTCACGCAGCAGGCAATATCCCATCTGGTATACTAAGGAATTAAAATTATTGCTAAAAGAAAAAGAAAAACTCCGTAGAAAATTTAAAAAATATAATAACCCTTTAGATCAATACGAATTTTCATTAGCAAGGACTAGATGTACTCGCGTAATCAAACGATGCTACTCAGAATATCTAAAATCAGTTGAAAACTCTCTTGCTTTTAATGGCAACACCAAGATTTTTTGGTCCTATATAGCTTCAAAACGTAAATCTAAAGGCTCGATTCCCAGTGAAATGTACGTGGGTGGCACCAGACTCATGTCTCCAGAGTCAATTACCAATGCTTTCGCAGATACTTTCGCGTCAGTTTATATACCCGATGATCTTGATTCTGCATCAGATGGTTCAGGCATAGTTAACACTATTAAAAGGGACACCACTTCTATTTGGCACCGAACCTTGGGTTTCGTTGGTGTCACTCGAGCTTCTGTCGAGAAGAAACTAAAAACTCTAAATGTAAATAAAAGCGCTGGTCCCGATGGCATACCTGCCATATTTATAGTTTCTTGTGCTAAACACTTGTCTGTTCCACTTAGCATAATTTTCAATAAATCTCTAAGTAGTGGAGTGTTTCCCTCGACTTGGAAACTTGCTAACGTTGTACCAATACCAAAAAGTGGCAATATTTGTGATATCGAAAATTACAGACCCATTTCCATCTTGTCAGTTTTTTCCAAGGTCTTTGAATCGATGGTTTGCCCACACCTGACCTCGCATTTGGAACCTTTACTGGCCCCACAACAGCATGGATTTCGCCACAATTTATCAACCAGCACTAATTTGGCTCTTTTTTCTTCTGCGTTATCCGATGCTGTTGATTCAAAAATACAGATTGATGTAGTTTATACTGATATTAGTAAGGCTTTTGACCGTGTTAATCATAGATTACTCCTAAACAAACTGAACGAATTAGGCGTCTACGGCAAACTGTTGGAATGGCTTGGTTCTTATCTCGAACATAGATCTCAAAAGGTTATTGTGGGTGGACACGAGTCTAGGGCCTTTATGGCTCATTCAGGGGTCCCTCAGGGTTCACATCTGGGACCAGTTCTATTCTTAGCATTTATAAACGATCTGGTGGGCGAGATCAAGTATTCTGACTTTTCTCTCTTTGCTGACGACCTTAAAATATTCAAAAAAATCAAGGACTCCGCTGATTCAGCGCTTCTTCAGGATGATTTGACATCTGTTTTTAATTGGACTGAGAGGAATAGACTCCAACTAAATATAAACAAGTGTAAACATATAAAATTTACTAAGAAAATTTCGCCAATTTTAACTTCTTACAATATTAATGGCAACATTATTGGGGAGGTTTGCAATATACGAGATCTCGGGGTTTTTTTCGATGGGAAATTATCATTTCATACGCACTACGACAAAGTTATTGCCAAATCACTAAAAACGCTTGGCTTCATTTGGCGAAATGGCAAAATATTTAAGAACATTCGCGCGCTAAAAATACTCTATTTCGCGATGGTTCGTTCCACATTAGAGTATTGCTCCAGTATATGGAACCCCTTTTATCAGTGCCACATTGACAGGATCGAAAGAGTTCAAAAACAATTTCTATATTACTTGACTCTCCACCAGGGTAAGCTTAAATCGCTGTTAACATACGATGACCGCTTACACTACTTTAATATGATTTCGCTACAAGATCGGCGCTGGTTGACAGATCAGATATTTCTTTATAAAATAGTGCATGGCATCTTCAACTGTCCCGAGCTGTTGGCTCAGGTTAATTTGTGCGTGCCTCGTGGTTCTTCTAGATTGTGTAACCTTAGACCATTGACTACTAAGCGATGCAGATCCAATGTGGGCTGGAAAGACGTAATGACTAGGATATGCCGCGACCATAATTTGGTGTGGGCGGCGGCTGGTATCGATTTGCATCATTGCTCACTCAATGCTTTTAAGAAAGAGTTGCTGCAGCACAGAACTGACTCTGGGTAACTTGGACTTGCATAGTAACGTAACGCAAAATATACGTAAACAAATAAGAGGTAAAACTTACCTATATAAATTTAATTTAATATATAGATTATAGATGTGTGCATGGCGTGTTTGCCTATAATTGGATTTGCATTGTGGCACGTAATGTACTTACTAGGCTTACATAGAATACTTTATAATGTAAATCTGTTGGCAAACCAATAAATAAATAAATAAATAAATAAATAAATAAACAATGTCACAAACTCACGAACACACTAACTCTGGAGTTCCCAAGGGAATACCGGCATAAATAGTACCTTGTATTACTCTGGATCACTGTAGCCCCCTATAAGTGAAAGAATTTGAAAAATTGGTTCTGTAGATCTAGAGATAGTTGTTCCTCCGTGATTTTACCCGTGGGAAATTCGGAGTTCCCGCGGGAATTTCGGAATAAAAAGTACCCTATGACACTCATGATCACTGCAGCTTCCTATAAGTGAAAGAATTTTTTAAATCGGTTCAGTAGATCCAGAGATTACCCCCTACAACGTCACAAACACACAAACTCACAAATTCACAAACTTTTGCTCTTTATAATTTTAGTATAGATAATCAAAAATAACGACGATACGTCGAGTTGAAATTTCGCGTGACGTCACGCCTTGGTACACTTTATACATTCAGACTATTCAGATTAGGGTATTTGCATGAATTTTTTATTTCAGTCTATTTTAAAGATATATGGCCTACTTAAACAAAGCAAGAAAAAGAAAAAAAATATATGCATAAATTAATTAAATAGAGCGTTTCAAAGTTCCTGCTTTAGACCTTACCGCCGAAACGCGGAATGACGTCACTAGTTCAAAATTACGCCTTATTAATCTGTGATAGAAATGTCACTGTCGTATTGACAGAGTCATGTGACACTGACAGACAGATAACTTCAATATCCAAAAGCGAAATTAAGGTTGAACTGTGTCAATTTACTTCCAAAAGTTCCAGTAAAGAATAAAAATGCATGTTACCAATGCATTTTAAAGTAAAAAACTTCAGAAAATGGAAAATATGCGTTGACTGTATGCACTTAGTTTCTTTTGCCTTCTCTGAAAGAGGTAAATGTTTCCTAAAAAAATTATAGTGACGTCATGTGTCAAGCTTGGCTGTGATTAGTGTTTCGTTACAACGTTCCGTTTCACAAAATTAAAAGTTGAATAATTTGGAAACTTTTGAAAATTTTTTACTAAATCTTTCACGATAACGCTTTTCTAAGGCTCTATTTTTGAAATATTGACACAATTTCTTATTATAAATTTCATGCAAGTACCCTATTCTGAACTTTAACGTGTTTTCTTTAAGTATTTTTTCAATAATTTAAAAAAGCGAAATATACTTGTCTCATTTTATATATTTTTCTATTATCCAACTGACGGCCTACACATAAATAGAATTTAGACTTGCTTACTCCCGCAATGGGCCCACTATAGTGACAGTGCGTATGCAGATCTGGTCGCGCGAGGCGCAGACGCAGGCGCAGCAAGGCAACCCGTGCGCGGCGCGGGCGGGCGGCGCGGCGGGCGCGGGCTGCGCGGCGCTGTGCCTGTGGCGGGGCGGCGCGGGCGCGGGCGCGGCGCGCTGCGCGTGCCCGCACGGCCAGCTGGCCGCCGGCGGCACGGGCTGCGAGCGTACGTCGCGCTGCTACTTGGGTTATGTAACCCAGAGGCTGCCTGTCCGCTGGAGCGATATCCGCCGATAGATCGAGAGCGGACATATTTTAACCAATTCTAATAGTGGAGTTCTGCCGGCTCGCTCCACGCTCAGCTGACGGGCAGCCCACGGGTAGCGTGTGAGATGTCAGCGGTGACGAGTGTAACTATGTGTGTGTGTGGGCGCCTCCCGCAGCGTACGAGTCGTTCCTGCTGTTCGCGAACGGCGCGGAGATCGAGAGCGCGCACCTCGACGAGACGCAGCTCAACGCGCCCTACCCGCCCGTGAGCGACCGGTGAGTGGCGCCCACGCCCCCAGCCCCCGCCCACTGCTCCCCGTCCTCCGTGCTGGTGGTGTAACGTGAGCGCGTGCGTGTGCGCAGAGAGCTGATGCGCAGCGTGGTCGCGCTGGCGTACGAGTACGCGGAGTCGCGGCTGTTCTACTCGGACATCCAGCGCGGCACCATCAACACGGCGCACTTCAACGGCACCGGCCACCGCGTGCTGCTCGACAGTGAGTGTTCTGTCGCGTCCTCCCTCCCTTGCCCCTCCTACGGGGCTACAGTGTGTGCGTGCGTGCAGGGGCGGGCGCGGTGGAGGGGATGGTGTTTTCGGCGGCGACGCGCACGCTATACTTTACGAGCGGCGGCGCGGGCGCGGGCGGGGCGGCGGCGGTGCGCGCGGTGCGGCTCGGACGCGGGGCGGGTGCGGGCGCGGGGCGGGCGCGCACCGTGGTGCGGCTGGGGCGGGGCGCGCGGCCGCGCGGCGTGGACTACGAGCCGTGCGCGCGCCGCGTGTACTGGACGGACTGGGGCGCGGCGCCGGGCGTGCGGCGCGCGGCGGCGGCGGGCGGCCGGCCCGACACGCTGGTGGCCACGGCCGTGCTGATGCCCAACGGGCTGGCGCTGGACCACGCGGCGGCGCGCCTCTACTGGGCGGACGCGCGGCTCGACAAGCTGGAGCGCGCGCACTACGACGGCTCGCACCGGCACGTGGTGGCGCGCGCGCCCGCGCAGCACCCCTTCGGCGTGGCCGTGCTTGGCGACTGGCTCGTGTGGACCGACTGGCTGGCGCACGGCCTCTACCGCGCCGACAAGCGCGCCGGCGCCGTGCTGCAGCTGCGCCGTGGCCTGCGCCGGCCGATGGCCGTCGTCGCCGTCGCGCCCGACCACCAGACCTGTGAGTAGCGACCCAGCCACCTCCACCGCCACCGCCACTCTACTGTAACGTCCATATACATGTGCGGGGCGGGCGTAGGCGCGCCGGACCCGTGCGGCGGGTGCGCGGAGCTGTGCGTGCCGGCGCCGGCGGGGGAGGGCGGGGCGCGCTGCGCGTGCGGCGCGGGGCGCGAGCTGGGCGCGGACGGCCGCTCGTGCGCCGCGCCGGCCCGCGCGGGCCCCGCCTGCGCCGCCGGGCAGTTCGCGTGCCGGGAGGGCCCATGCGTGCCGCTGGAGCTCGCGTGCGACGGCGTGCCGCACTGCAGCCCGGACCCCGACGCCAGCGACGAGGACCTCTACTACTGCAGTGAGTGCTCACTTTCCCGTCACGGGCGTAGCCAGAGGGGGTTTTGGGGATTCGATCTCTTCCCGCGGTATTAAAATTTGGCTACCCTCGTGTTTCTTGCCATATTTCATAAGAAATATTGCATATTGCCTCGAATCTGTCGCAGCCACAACGAGCTGTACCAAAGTAACCAAAAAATTAAATTGATTAATTGCAGTCTTTACGAATTCAAATCTATTCTGTATAAGTCTAGGAGCACATGATAAATGGTCAATCAATAGCCTACTAATGTTTGTTAATTTAACTACTAGGTAAGTACCTATGGCATCTACATACCTACATCACCTTTTGCATGTTGTTTTAGCCTATTATAGGAAATATCCTAACAATGCTTTCCATACATTTGTACGTTGTAATTTGTAAGCTGGTGTATTTCTGTTGGCTGAATAAATGAATAAATAAATAAAAAAAAAAAATAAAGAAATCTTTTGCGTCTCGTTTCTCACTGAGTTGTAAAAGAGAAACGTGATCGCGTGACGAGCTCACTGTTGTGCGTGTCGGCAGCGTCGCGCTCGTGCCCGGGCGGCTGGTGGGCGTGCGGCGCGGGCGGGCGCTGCGTGCGCGCGCGCGGCGTGTGCGACGGCCGCGCCGACTGCGACGACGGCTCCGACGAGGCGGACTGCGCCTGCCCGCCCGCGCACTACCGCTGCGACGACGGCAAGTGCGTGGCGCTGGCGGCGCGCTGCGACGGCGCCGTGCAGTGCGCCGACCGCTCCGACGAGCGCGGCTGCCCCGCGCCCGCGGTCGACGGCACGGAGGCCGAGGCGGAGGCGAGTCTGGCGACCGGCGCGACGCCGTCCGACGACAACTCGTCGGTCGAGCTGCCGCCGGGCGCGTGCGGGCCCGAGCAGTTCGCGTGCGGGGGCGGCGCGGGCGGGGCCGGGGTGGAGTGCGTGCCGCTCGCGTGGCGCTGCGACGGGCGCGCCGACTGCAGCGACGGCTCCGACGAGACCCTGCACTGCGGTACGTGCGCTGCGCTGCTCGATGCTAATTCCAATGTGTAACATCGATTCTGACTGTAATGCCGCCGCCCGGTCCCGCTCGCCGCAGGCCACCCGCACCGCTCGCCGTGCACGGCGGCGCAGTTCGCGTGCGGCGGCGGCGCGTGCGTGCCGCGGGCCGCGCGCTGCGACGGGCGCGCCGACTGCCCCGGCGGGGAGGACGAGCTGCGCTGCGCGTGCGCGCCCGGCGCCTTCCGCTGCGTCGGCGACGGCGCCTGCCTGCCCGCGGTGCGTGCTGCTCCCCGCTCCGGCACCCCCGCCTCCACCAGCCGGCGCGTGACGAGCGTGGCCCTCTCTGCGCAGAGCCTGTACTGCGACGGCGACGCGGACTGCGAGGACGGGTCGGACGAGCCGCCGGGCTGCGCGGCCCCCACTGCGGCCCCCGCCCCCGGCCCCGCCCCCACTACTCCCGCGGACGCGCTGTGCGGCGCGACGGGCGCGCTGCAGTGCGCGGGGCGCTGCGTGCCGCGCGAGCGCGTGTGCGACGGGCGCGACCACTGCGCCGACGGCGGCGGCGGCGGCGCCGGCTCCGACGAGGACCCCTTCATGTGCGGTCGGTGTCACCACGTCGCCCACCTATTTGGTATTTATATCGATTTGATATCTTTACGCGTACCTGTGAAAAAGAGTCTCCTCTGCCAGACAAACGAACAACGAAGTGATCCTATAACAGTTATGTTAATATGCACTTTTAAACTTGTTTAATTGCAGTCTTTACGAGTTTATTTATTTATTTATTTATTTATTTAATAGGAAGACCAGCAGCACACTTAAATTTCTATGTATAGAATCTATATAAAACAAATAGCTAATTATAGGTCCTCACATTTAGACTCAAATCAATTCAAATCAATTTAGTTCAAATCAATTCTGCATAAGTCTAGGAGCACATGATAAATGGTCAATCAATAGCCTACTAATGTTTGTCAATTTAACTACTAGGTAACTACCTATGGCATCTACATACCTACATCACCTTTTGCATGTTGTTTTAGCCTATTATAGAAAATACCCTAACAATTCTTTCCATACATTTGTACGTTGTAATTTGTAAGCTGGTGTATTTCTGTTGGCTGAATAAATGAATAAATAAATAAATAAAAATACCTCTTTCCACCGTATGTTATCGCGTGCATTTCATGTCGGCAGCGTCGTACGCGCGCGCGTTCGGCTCGCCGGGGGAGGCGGGCGGCGAGGACGGCGAGGTGGGCGTGGGCGGCGCGGTGGGCGCGGGCGGGGCGTGCGCGCGCGGCGAGTGGGCGTGCGGCAACGGCGCGTGCGTGCCGCGCGCCGCGCTGTGCGACGGGGACGACGACTGCGGCGATTTCAGCGACGAGCGGGCCTGCAGTGCGTATACCGGGGCGGGCGGCGGGCGGGGGGCACCGTGTGCAGCGCGAGGTGTGACGTGTGGGTGTGTCCGCAGACGTCGACGAGTGCCAGGTGATGAACGGCGAGTGCGCGCACAACTGCACCGACCTGCCGGTGGGGCGCGCGTGCTGGTGCCGCGCCGGCTGGCGGCTGGAGCCCGGCGGGGGCGGCTGCCGGGACGTGGACGAGTGCGCCGAGGACGAGCCCTGCGACCACGAGTGCACGTGAGTGCGCCGCCCCGCCCCGCCCCGCCCCATGCGCTGGACCGCGGCGGGGTGGGGCGTGACCGAGCCGTGTGTGTCGCAGGAACACGGCGGGCAGCTACCGGTGCGCGTGCGCCGCCGGCTACCGGCTGATGGCGGACGGCGCCAGCTGCGCCTCCGTGCTGCGTACGTACACCCCACAACATCAAATAATACGTGTACCAGTGAGCATCGCCCCGCTCGTAACCCGCCCCGCGCCGTGTCGCTTCCAGCCGAGAGAGCGTCGCTGATCTTCACCAACCGCTACTATATCCGGCGCGCGTCGCTGGCGGGGGCGGGCGCGGGCGCGGGCGAGGCGGCGAGCGCGCTGCTCGTGCACAACCTGACCAACGCGGTGGCGCTGGACATGGACTGGGCGCGCGGCTGCCTGTACTGGAGCGACGTGACGCGCGTGGGCAGCAGCGTGCGGCGCGCGTGCGTGCCGGCCGGGGCGGGCGGCGCGTTGGGGGACGGCGCGGCGCTGGCGGGCGCGCCGCAGCAGGTGCTGCACGCGGCCACGCTGCAGAACCCGGACGGGCTGGCCGTGGACTGGGTGGGCGGCAACCTGTACTGGTGCGACAAGGGCACCGAC
Organism: Zygaena filipendulae; assembly: GCA_907165275.2. NCBI lineage: Eukaryota > Metazoa > Arthropoda > Insecta > Lepidoptera > Zygaenidae > Zygaena > Zygaena filipendulae. The sequence goes on from OU015672.1 coordinate 47,827, forward strand.
ACGCTGGAGGTGTCGCGCCTGGACGGGCGGCACCGGCGCGTGCTGCTGCGCGGCGCGCCGCTCGCCGAGCCGCGCGCGCTGGCGCTGAACCCGGCGCACGGCACGCTGTACTGGTCGGACTGGGGCGCGGCGCCGCACATCGGGCGCGCCAGCATGGCGGGCGGCGGCGCGCGCGTGCTGCTGCGTGCGGGGCTGGGCTGGCCCAACGCGCTGGCCGTGCTGCCGCTCGAGCGGCGCCTGTACTTCGCGGACGCGCGCGACGACTACGTGGCCGTCGCCGACCTCGACGGGAAAAACGTGCGGGTGCTGTTCTCCAGGGGTGAGCCTGCGCACACGCACACGCACACACACACACACACACACACACACACACACACACACACCAGCTAATACATGTTCCACATCTCCGTGCCAGACAGCCGACAATCATAAATTTTCTTAAATATGTATGTCAGTGCCATAATAAATGCAACGAAATCTAAATTTTAGTTTACCCAATGTATACAGATTTCTCCGAGGCGTTTGACGTGGTTCACCATAGTTTACTCTAATCTTTTAATTTGCTCATGCTGGATAGGATCTGTGGCTCTTTGCTTAGGTTGTTCGAGACGTATCTACGCAATCTTTCGCAGATAGTCAGTAGACTTTGAAGCTCTGGCAGGGATGGTGCTTTCAGGTGTACCTCAAGGCTCACACTTGGGTTCGCTGCACTATTCTCTCGGATAATGGCAACCACTATGATATAGTAATGTTATGTGTGGTGCGTCGCAGAGACGATGCCGTGGCTGCGGCTGCACCACGTGTTCGCGATGGCGGTGTGGGAGGGGCGCGTGTACTGGAGCGACTGGGAGACGCGCGCCGTGGAGAGCTGTCTGCGGCGCCCCGAGCGCGCCTACAACGGCAGCGCGCCGGCGCCGGCGCCGGGCGAGGCGGGCGGCGCGCTGCGCTGCCGCACGCTGCTGCGCGCCGTGCACAAGCCCATGGACCTGCGCGTGCTGCACCCCGCGCGCCAGCCGCCGCTGCCGCAGCTGGCCGCGCAGTGCGCGCGCCTGGCCTGCGCGGGCCTGTGCCTGCTGGAGCCCGCGCCCGCCGCGCCCGGAGCCGAGCCCGCCGCCGCCGCGCGCTGCGCCTGCCCCGAGCACTTCGCGCTGGGCGCGGACGGCCGCTCGTGCACGCCCAACTGCACGAGCGCGCACTTCGTGTGCCGCAGCACGCTCAAGTGCATCCCGTTCTGGTGGCGCTGCGACACGCAGGACGACTGCGGCGACGGCAGCGACGAGCCGCCCTCCTGCCCCGCGTACCGCTGCTCGCCCGGCGAGTTCCAGTGCCGCTCCGGGCGCTGCGTGCACCCCTCCAAGATCTGCGACGGCGAGCAGCAGTGCGGCGACGGCAGCGACGAGACCGACTGCGACGCGTTCACCTGCCTCGCCGCGCAGTACAAGTGCCGCGGGAACGCCACCGCCGGCGTGCCGGCGCGCTGCGTGCCCGCCGAGCGGCGCTGCGACGCGCGCCGCGACTGCCACGACGGCGACGACGAGCTCGCCTGCCCGCCGCGCACCTGCCCCCCGCTGCACGTGCGTACCCGACCCCGCTGCGGTGTGCGTGTGTGCGCCCCCGTCCCCGCGCTCACCGCCCTCCTCTCGGCGCGCAGTTCCAGTGCGGCACCGGCGCGTGCGTGCCGCAGGTGTGGGTGTGCGACGCGGACTCGGACTGCGCCGACGCGTCGGACGAGGGCGCGCTGTGCGCCGGCCGCACGTGCGCGCGCGACGAGTTCCGCTGCGGCTCGGGGCGCTGCGTGCCGCGCGAGTGGCTGTGCGACGCGCAGCCCGACTGCGCCGCCGGGGAGGACGAGGCGCCCGCGCTGTGCGCCCGCCGCCCCGCCTCGCCCTGCGACGCCACCTACTTCCGCTGCCCGGACGGCCGCTGCATCCCGGGCCGCTGGCGCTGCGACTTCGAGGACGACTGCGGCGACATGGCCGACGAGGTCGACTGCACGCCCAGGAACTGCTCCGAGTCCGAGTTCAGGTGTGTTTTCATGCAAACGGCAGAGTCACCTTGCCGCTGCTCGCTTCGGTTTCTTAACTTCCCCCCCCCCCGTGCCTTCCCCCCGCCAGGTGCGCTAACGGCGAGTGCGTTCGCGGGCTGCTGCGGTGCTCGGGCGCGGCGGACTGCTCGGACGGGTCGGACGAGGCCGGGTGTGAGCCGGCGTGCGGGGCGGGCGCGCGCGCGTGCGGCGCCGGCGGGCAGTGCGTGCCGCGCGACCGGTGGTGCGACGGGGAGCCGGACTGCGCGGACGGCGCCGACGAGGCGCAGTGCCCGCCGGCCGGCGCCGGGCCGCCGCTGCCGGCCGGCTGCGCCGCGCGGCTATCGTGCGGCGCGCACGTGCGCTGCGCCCCGGCCGCGTGGCGCTGCGACGGGCGGCGCGACTGCCCCGACGGCGCGGACGAGGCGCCCGCGTCGTGCGAGCGGTACGCGTGCCCGCCGGACTCGTTCCGCTGCGACGACGCGCGCTGCGTGCCCGCCGCCGCGCTGTGCGACGGGCGCGCCGACTGCGCGGCGGGCGAGGACGAGCGGCCCGCCGCGTGCCGCCGGCCCGCCGGGGGGGCGGCCTGCCCGCGCGCCGAGCGCCTGTGCGCCGACGGCCGCTGCGTGCCCGAGGACGCGCGTTGCGACGCGGGTGAGCGCGCGCGTCCTGCTGACACACGCTACCCGTGCCGTGTCCAGGGTGTCGCAATGATCGTTGTGTGTCGTGTCGCAGCGGACGCGGATGGCTGCGACTGGCGCGCGTGCTCGCAGCTGTGCCTGCCCAAGCACGCGCACAACTACACCTGCAAGTGAGTGCGGGACGAGGGATCCCGGGTGAGGTGAGGTGTCGTACAGTACGTGACGAGTGACGTCGGGCGGGGTGCAGGTGCGTGGCCGGGTACAAGCAGCGGCAGCTGCCCGACGGGACGTTCACCTGCGAGGCGCTCGGCGAGAAGGCGCGGGTGGTGCTGGCTGCGGGCGGCGCGCTGCGGCTGCGCGAGCTGCACCGGCACGAGCACGACGCGGTGCCGCTGTACGAGCCGCCCGAAGACGAGTGCGTGTCGTGGGGGAGGGGGGGAGGTCCCGGGGCCAGGGGGGACCTGCGGTGACGGGCGTGGGCGCGTGTTGCAGGGCGGTGGCGGAGGTGACGAGCGTGTGCGCCGCGCTCGTGGACGGCGACTGGTGGGTGTGGTGGGGGGACGAGCTGGGCCTCGTGCGGCGCCTCGGCGTGGGCGCGGCGGGGCGGGGCGCGGCGGAGGTGGTGGCGCGCGGGGAGGGCCCGGTGCGCGGCGTGGCCGTGGACGCGGCCGCGCGCCGCCTGTACTGGAGCGAGGCGGCGCTGGGCGCGGGCGGCGGCGCGGGCGGCGCCGTGCGCGCGGCGGCGCTGGACGGGCGGCGCGCGCGCACGCTGCTCCGCGCCGCGCGCGCCGAGCCCGACGACCTGCTGCTGCACGCCGCCAGCGCGCAGCTGTTCTGGGGCGAGCGCGGCGCGGCGGGCGGCGTCATGCGCATGGCGGCCGACGGCGCGGGCGCGCGCTGGCTGGCGCGCGCGCGGCGCGTCACGGCGCTGGCGCTGAGCGCGCCCGCCGCGCGGCTGTACTTCGTGGACGGGTACCTCGACACGCTGGAGAGCGTGCGGCTGGACGGCTCGGGCCGCGTCACGCTGGCGCGGTTCGCGCTGCGCCCGCCCGGGGCACCGCCGCGCCTGCCCGCGGCCGACGCTGCGCCGCCGGCGCCCGGGGCGGCGTGCCTGCGCCTGGCCGCGTGGGAGGACGGCCTGTGGTGCGGCTCGCGGCGCGGCCTGCTGCGGCTGCCGCGCCGCCCCGCCGCCGCGCCCGCCCCGCCGCCCGCCCCGCACGCCCGCCGGCCCGTGGTGGCGCTGGCGGTGCTGCACGCGGCGCTGTTCCCCGCCCCTGGTGAGTGCCGCCCCCGACTGCCGAGCCCTTATTCACTTTGAACACGACACTAACGTTAGTGACGTGGAGCGTCTGTGATGGCGCTATTCTGACCCTGCCCCCCGCCGCCTGTCGCAGCGGCGGCCCCGTGCGGGCGCGCGGCGGGCGGCGAGCGCTGCCACGCGACGGCGCTGTGCCTGCGCAGCGCTGCGCCCGCCGGCTTCGCGTGCCTGTGCCCGGACGGCCTGGTGCCGGCGGACGACCTCACTGGAGTGAGTTATTTATTACTTCAATAAGTGATTAAAGCGAATTTTATTATTTATTTTATTTGTAATAGGTAGAAACCGTTTCTTGATATTTATGATTCAATTCAATTCAATCTTTTATTTATTTATTCATTTATTCAGCCAACAGAAATACACTAGCTTACAAATTACAAATCTATGAAAAGCATAGGTATTTAAAAACTTATATCGATAAACAGATCTACCTGTATTACTTAGCTACTGTCGTCACGTATTAAAAAAAAACAGATAACATATTATGCAGATAGTGTGTATTGTGCCCGTAACCGGTGCATGCTAAGAATGTGCAGTCTCAATATCCGCCCCCCGCACCTGTGGGCGAGTGTCCCGCCCGGCCGCTTACGCCTTACTTGCGGCGACACCGCAGGAGCGCCTCACGTGCACCATCCCGACGGGCGCGGCGGCGGCGGGCGCGTGCCCGCTGCGCTGCGGCGCGGGCGAGTGCGTGCTGGTGGCGGAGGACGGCGCGGCGGTGGGCGGCGTGGGCGCGGTGGGCGCGGCTGTGGGCGCGATGGGCGCGGCGCGCTGCCGCTGCGGGGCGCTGTACGCGGGCGCGCGCTGCCAGCACTACCGCTGCGCGCAGCACTGCCACCGGCGCGGCGCCTGCCGCCTGGCCGCCGGCGCGCACGCGCCCGCCGCGTACATCGCGGGCGACGAGCCGCCGCCGCTCGAGGTGAACTCTTGATATACTTCGTTCCATTTATATTGTGTTTTAAAGGAGAAGGCCTGCGCATCCCATATGCCCTATTGAAAATACAATAATTACATCCCTATCCCCTGCTTAATTAATGAAAAAATAAAATAAAAATAAAAAAATAACTAAAAATGTGAAAATAACTAACTAACTCTGTACGCTTTCACGCCTAGACGGCTCAATCGATTGTCATGCAGAAATTTTGCATACATGTTGTCAAGGGTACAAAGAAGGATTTAGGGTACTTTGTATCCTGCGATTCCTGCGGAAACTCCGAAATTACTGCGGCTGAAACCGCGGGTAACACCTAGTAAATAAATAAATTGGGGTAATTCATTAGTTAGTCAGTCTCCCCGTCCGTGCAAGTACCGACCCCGACCCGTGCTGCCCGCAGTGCGTCTGCAGCGCGGGCTACTCGGGCGCGCGCTGCGAGACTCGCATCTGCATCGGCGCCGCCTGCGCGCGGAGCGACAGCCCCGCCACCAGCGAGCCGGCCACACTACCCAACGAGCCTGTCACACTACCCACCGAGCCTACGACACTACCCAACGAGCCTGTCACACTACCCACCGAGCCTACGACACTACCCAACGAACCTGTCACACTACCCAGCGAGCCTTCGACACTACCCAACGAGCCTGTCACACTACCCAACGAGCCTGCCCCGCTACCCAGCCAGCGCACTAACGCGGTGCTGGACGGCGATACCCGCGACCAACGTCCGACACGTGAGTAAAGTACATTAACTATTTTACGAGTATACAAAATGTGGTAAAATTGGCTGCAAATATTTACAGGGTTGAAAGTATACACCGTTTTAAAATAACACTGAAGGCGCTCGCCGCTCAATCACACACACTTCGCCACGCGCCGGATCTTAAGATTACCACACCTTTTATTATAATATGCTAAACGCTGTGTGCTAATTCGATAGTGTAATTTGTGTACATTTGTGAAGACCTATTAAGCAATTTTACTATACGTGTACTTACATTTCATATTTATTTATTGTAGAAAAAACAGACACAAGTTGGAATACAGTTAACATTACAAAAAAATATAAACAAATATAAATAAATTGTGCGAAAGGATTAAAAGTCTATTACCGAGCCAGGTTGGAGGACTACAAATATCGGTAATTGCAACTTTGTCCTTACTTTACATCGACAAGTGCACTTCTTACAAGCGTTTATTTTTAACCGACTTCCAAAAAGGAGGAGGTTCTATGTTCGATTGTATGTATGTTTTTTTTTTTTTTATGTATGTTCACCGATTACTCGAAGACGGTTGGACCGATTTGAAAAATTCTTTTTTTGTTTGAAAGGGTATACTCCCAATTAGGTCCCATTGCTACCAAGTCGGGATCTGATGATGGGATCTTAGAGAAATCGAGGGAACTCTTCAAAAATTATAGGCACACCTATAGCGATTTGGGTATTTTTTATAGTAAATCGTTCATTTGCTTTTGAAAAGCAAAATTTGAAGAAGTGGAACTGATGATGAAGACCACAGATGGTCATCGGAACTACTCAACAATAATACGTATTTCACGGATTCCGATTGGAGCGATTTCGAAAATTGTTTTTTTGTTTGAAAGAAGATACTCCCAAATTGATTCCACTGTCACCAAGTCGAGATCTGATGATGGGATCTTGGAGTAATCGAGGGAACTCTTCAAAAATTATAGGTACACCTATAGCGATTTCTGGATGTTTTATAGTAAATCGTTTATTTACTTTTGAGAAGTAAAATTTGAAGAAGTGGAACTGATGATGAAGACCACAGATGGTCATCAGAACTGCTAAATTATAGGTATTTCACAGATTCCGATTCGTTAACTTTAATATGGTTTCTAAACAATTTATGCTCGTCACAATGTATATGGTGAAGTGGAACTGACGATGATGTACCAGAAGAACTCTTCAACAATTAACGTCCCTGCGTCGGGAAAAGAAATATTTTGTAAAAGGTGATGAGCAGTTGACATTAGGCTATTGTAACTTAGAGAAATTACGAACTAAGTCACTTAAAAGCGAGAAATAAACAAATTTTTAACAAAAAAATTAAAACCGACTTCCAAAAACACAAAACTAAAAAACTAAAAATAAAAAGCTAAAAATAACAAAATACTGATTTAATCCACAAGACAAAAACACACTTAATATTATTATTGGTTTGTGCTACCACTGATCGGTATGAAGTCGGTGACAAGCCAAATATGGAGGGGAAGATGGGCTAAGTCGACTCCTGCCACCAGCTCTTCGTGAGCAGAACAACCCAAGTGGGCAGACACCAGCGGGCTTGTCACCGAATTCAAACCGATTAGTGGTAACACAAACCAATAATAATATTAAGTGTGTTTTTGTCTTGTGGATTAAATCAGTATTTTGTTATTTTTAGCTTTTTATTTTTAGTTTTTTAGTTTTGTGTTTTTGGAAGTCGGTTTTAATTTTTTTGTTAAAAATTTGTTTATTATATATTCAGCTTCAATGACAGTGCATTTTTATGGTAAGTACGTCCAAGATCAGCTCCAGTTAATGGGATTCTTCACAAGGGAAGTCACCAGATTTTTTTGAATGCATTTTAATTTTAAGTTTTACCATTGACATCGTTGCTCTCAGCGTCGGTTCCGCCTCAATGAAATTTTGTAAAAGCATTTGGTAATAATAACCCATTCTGAGGGTCACCGCGACACGGGGGCCGCACTCAGGGCTAGCTCCTAACGAGGGAACTCCTCGACGGCTAACAGCATAAACACAAAATGTTGTATCTACCACCTATATACATAATCTCAAAAGATTGTGTTAAAAATAATTTTAAGAAAATAATTTAGTCAGTTCTAGCTGTCTCCCGCGGTAATTTTGGAGTTCCCGCGGAAATTTCCAAATGTACTTACTGTGTCCCTGACCACATGTACCTATGAGAATTTCATCGGTAGTAAAGGCCTGAAAAGGTAACAGACAGAGTTACTTTCGCATTTAGATATGATTATTTAACTAACTCTGCCCCGCGGTTTCGCCCGCGTGAGTTTCGGAATTCCCGCAGAAACTCCAAACTTATTTTATTTATTTATTTATTTTATTGGAGAAAAAACAGACACAAGTCGGTATACAAACAAACGAAATACAAACTTTTATACAAACAGCTTGTCCTTACAATAACGAACACAAAGAATTCGGTAAATAAAAACAAGAATTATCCAATTTGGACAGTTTATTTATTTATTTATTTATTTATTTATTTATTGAAGCACACAATACAGATACATGTTACTATAATGTTGTTTGGAAGTTATGCGATCACATCTCATTTCGGCGATTCATTTTTTTATATACTTACTAGCTGTCCCCGCGATTTCATCCGCGGTAATTTCGGAGTTCCCGCGGGAATTGTGGGAAAAAGTACTCTATGTCCTTCTTTGTACTCCTGAAAGTAGTTTACAGTGATAAGCTGTTCCCCGCATTAGTGCCGGAGTTCCCGCGGAAATTCCGGGATAAAAACTATCCTATCTTTTAAGTTGTTGTTGTTGTATTATAAATGGTTACAAAATTTCATCAAAATCCGTTCAGTAATTTAGGAGTCCATCGCGGACAAACAACGTGACACGTGATTTAAGTATATATATTAAGATAAATAGATAGCTGTGCCCCGCGGTTTCACCGTTGCGCGTTGTTAATTTGAGGAAAAACTAAACTATAGTACATTGTTATCCTAGGGGTGAAAGTAAGTCTTTCTCCCGAGGGTAACACTGTGCTTTTCATTACGAATGCAAGGAAAGTCAAAATAAAAATAGAAATTAGCTAAAGAAAAAATGAGTGAAGATCGGATAGTCGCTTGACACTTTCCCACCTATTTCTTTTTCTTTGGCCGGCTAGCTATTCAGCCAGTATTTTTTATTTACATTGTGGCGACCTAAAAAAAATATTATCTTTAATTATTAATTATTAATTAAAGAAAATAAAAAAATATAAATAGGAATTAGCTTAAGAAAAAGTGAGTGAATTTTATTTTAATTAATACCTACTTAAACTTTACGTTATTTCAATTTTACATCGCGCTGGCTGTATAGAAAGTTGAAACATGGTTCAATAGAAATGTGAAAATAGACCTAGTTTTTTTTTAATAATTTGACAGTTGTCAGTTGAAAGCGATTCTCCCTAGGGCTGAAAAGGGTTACTTTCAACCCGCTTCTCAGGCAACTTCAGACCTACTTTCCGAGTATGAGTAATGAAAAAATATATTTCACAGCTAACGCAGCGTTTGCAATAGAAGCTCTCAAAATGAATGTTTTTACCGTTTTAGCAACTTTTTTTTGCTTGCTGCTCCGCTCCTATTGGTCGTAGCGTGATGATATAATAGCCTATAGCCTTCCTCGATAAGTGGGCTATGTAACACTGAAAGCCTTTTCAAATCGGATCAGTAGTTTCTGAGATTAGCGCGTTCAAGCAAACAAACTCTTCAGCTTTATAATTTTAGTATAGATTACACATAGAGTCGCTTTTTTGGAGGAAAAATTGAATTTAATTCAGAAAATGGCAAAAAATATAGGTTTTGGGGATATTCAGGAAAAATATAGTACATAATACAAATTTGTTTTTAATCATATAGGAGATTTTTCGTACTTTTTTATTTTACAATAGATTAAGATATACACACATCAAAAGTGTCTAGGGATCAACATATATTTTTGCAATAACTTTTCTCCTGATTGATATTAATTAAAATTTTCTTCAAGGATTCATCAAATAAAGTGTTTTCGTTTGTCACAGTAACGATAAACCAAGTCACCTTTGCATTAATAAAGAAATTTGCCATTTTCCTAATAAAGGGATTTTTGACATTTGAACCACTAACATTAAAGTTCGAAAAAAAGACTGAAATAGCAGTTTTCTTTAAAATTTTATTGGGTAACTTAAACAATTAATAATCCGTGTTTCTACCGCGAACACTAACAACACAAGAACATCGGTTTGGCATACTCAAAATGAGTTCATCCAAATCACGCTGTGGAATGGCCGCCCATGTTCGTTGCAACAACAAAAAAAGGTCTTCTTGCGACTGGATACCCTCCATATTCGGCAGAGCTCTTCTCTGTAGCATATCCCATTCATGCTCAATCGGGTTCAAGTCTGGCGACTGAGCAGGCCAGGGCAGGACATTGATGTTAGCTGCGGCGAGAGTCTGTCTTACAACTCTTGCGGTGTGCGGTCGTGCATTATCATGCATTAACTGAAATAAGGGACCGATTTGCACTTGTAGAGGAACGATGACGTCTGATACAATCGTCTTAGCATAAATTTGAGCGTTGAGGTTGCCTCTGATCCAAATCAACTCAGTTCTTCCGCCGATCCAAATACCCGCCCATACCATGATGGTTCCACCACTATAAGGATGGACTTCCTGGCAGGATTTTAATCGCTGTTGGCGTCCTGGGGTTCTCCAGTGTCGTATACGTCTTGTATCCGGTCTCATACCAAAACGAGACTCATCAGAAAAGCACACGAAACGCCATTGTTCTTCTGCCCAATTTCTGTGTTCAAGAGCCCATTGATATCGAATCCTACGATTGTGCATTGCTATAGGTGGTACCCGTAGCGGTCTTCGGGAATGAAGGTTCACTTCATGCAAGCGGTTTCTGACTGTTTGGTCGCTAATTAAGTTCCCTGAAGAGTGATGAAGCCTCACGGCTAACATCATGGCGGTTATTGTTGGAGCTCTTCGAGTTAAGATTTGAATGTATCGGTCTTGTCTCCGTGTGGTACAGCGATACCATCCTCCATGGCGCTCAGCCACGGTACCAGTGCTTCGGTAACGTGTCCAAAGTCGACTGATAACACTCTGACTTGTATTCAGAGCTAAAGCCACAGTACGTTGCCGGGAACCAGCTTCTATCATTCCCACGGCTCTGAGCATTTCTTCCCTGCTTAAATGACGTCGCCGCTCCATAATAACGTTGGTTTTAATCAGTAGTAGGGAAACAGTAGCACTAATAATGTCTTCAATGCGTTGTATGTTTATATAGGGAAAATATTGACAGCTGATTTTCATCTTTTACTCGAATTTGATTGACAGTTCCTGATTCAAATTATGTAATGCACCAAAAAGGATCCATATAAATTTATAAAATCATAAATTTATTACAAAGCCACATCTCAATCTCAAGAAATCCGCATAAAAATGCTTGATCCCTAGACACTTTTGATGTGTGTAGTATGATGCTATTATAATACAGTACGGGTAGCAACCCTAGTTATATAGCTTTTTTAACTATATAACCTACCACCACCAAGCACACTTTCTGAACACCGTGAAGGTTGACTGGTAGAGAATGCCACTGTGGCATTAAGTTCGCCTTTTGTACCATGGTGTGCAATAAGCTTAAATAAGTAAAAACCTCATCTGAAATCAATAATGTACTAAAATGAGTCTTTGGATGGAAACAAAGTTTGATTTTAGTATTTCAATCGATTCTCAGAAAGCGAAGACAATTAGGTACCTACCATATTATTATCGCACTCTAGTGTGAACGGAGGCGCGGGAGACGACATGTTAAATCAACAAAGCGACGTGTTACGGATCTTGTTGAAAAAAAACCCCCTGTCCGGGCCAGTCCCGGCCGTTGTAGCTAGAGCTCATTAGCGCCGTTCTGTCGTCACATGACGCTGCGTTTGCTCAGCATAGTCTAATTTCCTAATTGATGTCATATTTTTACCATTAGCATTGTATGTACGTTTTGTAACAGAAGTAGGATTAAAGCTATATTTTATAGGTATGTACCTACCTAGTCTGAGCAAGGGATGCATTGAAAACCAGCGCTGGGTGAACATCTGGACTAAGGATGTTCATCCAGCACACGCTGAATGTCATGGGAATTGATGTCATATTTTTACCATTAGCATTGTATGTAAGTTTTGTAACAGAAGTACTTACGATTAAAGCTATATTTTATAGGTACATTCTAGTCTGAGCAAGGGATGCATTGAAAACCAGCGCTGAGTGAACATCCTGGACTAAGGATGTTCATCCAGCACACGCTGAATGCACTCCTATTGCCACAATATATACCTATCTATATATTTTGTTGATTTTGTGCTGGGGCGAGTCGCGCATTTGCGACTCTCTCCATTAATAAGAATTTTAAGTTTTCTTTTTGTATATGCACAGTTTTTTGGCAATAAATGGTTTTCTATTTATTTATTTACTCGTAGGTATACCCAACATATTTTGCTTTAGGCAAGCTTGAAAGCATGTCGAAAAAAAAATACTCACCTTAGATTTTTAAATGCCGATCTGATTGCGTAACAACCTTGGGGCGTTGTTATAACAATTTTTTATCATGCTTAGATTATTATAATTAAGACTGATTACTGGCATGAATAAATTAAGTGGCTAGACGACATACTACAAATATGCGAGAACAGTGACCCAAAAACGTCCTTCAAAATCTGTGAAGAATTCTTTTATATTAGTACAAGTTTTTAACCGACTTCCAAAAAGGAGGAGGTTCTATGTTCGATTGTATGTATGTTTTTTTTTTTTTTTTTTTTATGTATGTTCACCGATTACTCGAAGACGGGTGGACCGATTTGAAAAATTCTTTTTTTGTTTGACAGGGTATACTCCCAATTAGGTCCCATTGCCACCAAGTCGGGATCTGATGATGGGATCTTGGAGAAATCGAGGGAACTCTTCAAAAATTATAGGCACACCTATAGCGATTTAGGTATTTTTGATAGTAAATCGTTCATTTGCTTTCGGAAAGCAAAATTTGAAGAAGTGGAACTGATGATGAAGACCACAGGTGGTCATCGGAACAACTCAAAAATAATACGTATTTCACGGGTTCCGATTGAAGCGATTTCGAAAATTGTTTTTTTGTTTGAAAGGGGATACTCCCAAATTGATTCCATTGTCACCAAGTCGAGATCTGATGATGGGATCTCGGAGTAATCGAGGGAACTCTTCAAAAATTATGAGAACACTTATAGCGATTTTTGTATTTTCTATAGTACAACGTTTCTTTGCTTTCGGAAAGCAAAATTTGAAGAAGAGGAACTGATGATGAAGACCACAGATGGTCATCGGAACTACTCAATAATGGGTATTTCACGGGTTCCGAATCGTTAACTTTAATATGGTTTCTAAACAATTTATGCCCGTCACAATGTATATGGTGAAGTGGAACTGATGGTGATATACTAGGAGAACTCCTCAACAATTAACGTCCCTGCGTCGGGAAAAGCAATACTTTGTAAAAGGTGATGAGCAGTTGACATTAGGCTATTGTAACTTAGAGAAATTACGAACTAAGTCACTTAAAAGCGAGAAATAAACAAAATTTTAATAAAAAAATTAAAACCGACTTCCAAAAACACAAAACCAAAAAACTAAAAATAAAAAGCTAAAAATAACAAAATACCGATTTAATCCAAAAGACAAAAACACACGTTATATTATTATTGGTTTGTGCTACCACTGATCGGTATGAAGTCGGTGACAAGCCAAGTATGGAAGGGGAAGATGGGCTAAGTCGACTCCCGCCACCAGCTCTTCGTGAGCAGAACAACCCAAGTGGGCAGACACCAGCGGGCTTGTCACCGAATTCAAACCGATCAGTGGTAGCACAAACCAATAATAATATAACGTGTGTTTTTGTCTTTTGGATTAAATCGGTATTTTGTTATTTTTAGCTTTTTATTTTTAGTTTTTTGGTTTTGTGTTTTTGGAAGTCGGTTTTTCAAAATTATTTTTTTAAAACTACGAAATTTTGTTTATAATTTTTTTTTTTCGACATTTGGATTTTCGTTCATCGTTTTATACTTGTATGGAACTGTGAATCTGGGTAAAAAGTAAAAAAAATCTACACCAATTATCCCGAATGAGAATAAACTTTCGAACTCCACATCCATCAACATTATCACCGGCTGCGAATGCTAGTCGTGTATTAGCGCAGTGCTAGCTAATGCTAACGGAAGCGCCCAGCACTAGCGCGCGACCCGTAAGTGTCGCGCGGTGACGTCACGCGGCGGGGGAACACGCCGGAGCTGGCAGTGAAGGGCACTGGGTATTTACTATTTACTCGAGTTTATGTATTTAGCTAGACAACGCTACCTTTCCACACCTTGATTACGCGACCGATGATGACGAAATTTGCACGCACGCTGTCAGGGATATACAACGTGTTAATGAATTAACCAAAAATCTGATAAACCCCATTTAAAAAATTATCAATAATATTATGGTTAAAATAAAAATTATGTTGAAAAAACCTTCAAAAACTAATAGTTTTAAAAAAACATACATACATACAGTCGCATGCAGAACCTCCTAATTTTTGGAAGTCGGTTACAAAGTTATTCAAGAAAGAAAAATTTAATTAAGCAAGTAGAAACATTACACAAATGAACTCATACAGAACAACATAAATGAAAACAAATAAAGAATAACAAAATAAATGAATTCAACATTATTAGTTAGGATGATCTATGACCTATCTACGAAATTTCAAGCGTCAATGATTGATTCGATTTTTCCTACGGGCCGGGCGGCGTACGCGCCCTATATTGTATTATAAATCATTTAGACATGGGCTGATAAAAAAAAAAAAAACCTATATTAAAACATGATGCGATCGATTGGAAAGTCGATTCTGAGCAAATTTCTTTTTAGTTTTCAGTTAATTCATTAACACGTTGTATAATAGAAAAGGACATTGGGTATTAATATTCCAAAATTTCCTTGTGAACTTCAAAATTAACGCGGGTAAAACCGCGGGGAACAGCGAAAGCCGAAAACTGTCGATGAGCAGACTTCGACTGCGCCGGGAGCGTGCGTTGTGACGAAAGAACTTGTAATTTTTTAAAACCAATGGATGACGATGTTACAGAGTGAAATAAAATCCCCGTGTGATTGAATTACAGCGTGTAATTATTGGTGCACGTGCCTGCATTGTAAATTTGTAACAATTAATTTTCGATTTCGTGCGCTCGTTGCGCTTCGCCCTGCCCCGAGGCGGACGTGACATCACCAGCCCGCCCGCGCCCCTCGCGTTTTGTTCTCCCCTGAGCTCGCGGATAATCCGGTACTTACGGGCGAATATTGTTATTTCGTGTATAAAATAATATGCAATTAATTTATAGACGGAGTCACCTTCGTCTTGGATTTAATTTTAAAACAAGTTTTGTTACAAAAGTCGAGTTAATTGGATAGTATCGCCATAATTGCCCATTTTGAGGAAAACGACTCTAAAGATCGTGACGCCGCTGACCAGGCGGCATTTTAAACGCGTTGAATATAAAGCTATAATTTTATCGACTATCCTTACATATTACAATACAAAGTCCTCCGCCGCGACTGCCTGTCTGTCTGTCTGTTCGCGATAGACTCAAAAACTACTGAACAGATTATTAGGCGGGTTTCACCAATAGATACGAATGATTCCAGAAGAAGGTTTATACGTATAGTTAATCCTGGAATTCCCGCAGGAACTCTGAAAACACCGCAGGTGAACCGCAGGGAACAGCTTGTATGTAACAAAACACACGTGTCATACTTACATGCATGGGTTCATGGGTTTTTTTTAACCGACTTCCAAAAAGGAGGAGGTTCTATGTTCGATTGTATGTATGTTTTTTTTTTTTTTTTTTTTTTTTTTTTTATGTATGTTCACCGATTACTCGAAGACGGTTGGACCGATTTGAAAAATTCTTTTTTTGTTTGAAAGGGTATACTCCCAATTAGGTCCCATTGCCATCAAGTCGGGATCTGATAATGGGATCTTGGAGAAATCGAGGGAACTCTTCAAAAATTATAGGCACACCTATAGCGATTTGGGTATTTTTGATAGTAAATCGTTCATTTGCTTTCGGAAAGCAAACTTTGAAGAAGTGGAACTGATGATGAAGACCACAGGTGCTCATCGGAACTACTCAATAATGGGTATTTCACGGGTTCCGAATCGTTAATTTTAATATGGTTTCTAAACAATTTATGCCCGTCACAATGTGTATGGTGAAGTGGAACTGATGGTGATGTACTAGGAGAACTCCTCAACAATTAACGTCCCTGCGTCGGGAAAAGCAATATTTTGTAAAAGGTGATGAGCAGTTGATATGAGGCTGGTGTAAGTTAGAGAAATTACAAACTAAGCCACTTAAAAGCGAGAAATAAACAAAATTTTAACAAAAAAATTAAAACCGACTTCCAAAAACACAAAACTGAAAAGCTAAAAATAAAAAGCTAAAAATAACAAAATACCGATTTAATCCAAAAGACAAAAACACACGTAATATTATTATTGGTTTGTGCTACTACTGATCGGTATGAAGTCGGTGACAAGCCAAATATAGAGGGGGAAGATGGGCTAAGTCGACTCCCGCCACCAGCTCTTCGTGAGCAGAACAACCCAAGTGGGCAGACACCAGCGGGCTTGTCACCGAATTCAAACCGATCAGTGGTAGCACAAACCAATAATAATATTACGTGTGTTTTTGTCTTTTGGATTAAATCGGTATTTTGTTATTTTTAGCTTTTTATTTTTTTATCATATTCACTTGTATATCAGCGCCACAGAAGAGAAAATAACTGATAGAAGGGACATTTTCTTAGTTTAGTATGAAAACAGGCGAAAACCAGTGTCGCCGAGTGGTTTTCCCACACAAAACTTCATCACGCACTAAAACATTCAATAACGTAAAGAAATGTATTAAACGCTTTATGGTTACGTTATTACTTAGTCACTGTTTTCAAAATTCACAGTTTTTGAAATATTGTGGAAAATATACTTGGGATACTAGCAAAAGAAGTTTTGGGCAGGTTTGAGCATTTGCTCTAACTTCCTTTGCAACGGTGGCGCGCCTGCCTTGCCTACATGTCATCTCTAGTTAAATTATTTTCTTTATGAGCAGCCCCCTTAGCCAAGTTGACATAACGACTCTATTCCTTAGTTTTCTATGCGTTAACAATAATTGATTAATTATTTATCATAGATTGTCGACTTGGCTCAGGGGGTCCTATGAAGTTCTTGGTAAAACAAAATTCGAAATAAGCAGTAAAATTCATTGGAACGGCTTCTGAATGGAATTCGACAAATATTTGAGCCACTTTGTGACTTTGGTCAGTTTGCACTTGGAGGCAGTCAGTCGCGCGCTGCGCTCGCCGGCGGTCGTGTCGCACGTGCAGTGTGCAGTGAGCAGTGTGCAGTGAGCAGTGAGCACCGCTCGCCGCGCTCGGCGCCGCCATGTGGAGTATGCGTCAATGTCAATCCACACGACGACTTTACGCAACTTTAATATTATAGTTTACGATTATTACCCATTGTGTCGACATGCACCCGCGTCAGCGAGGCAATGAAACGGTGCTCTGTTGCCTTCGCGTAGTTGAGCCTTCACAAAATTAATATACAAACACTACAGCAATTAGTTAACTTTTACTTAAAATGATGAAAACCAACATCGTCTCGCGGCGACGGCGGTGGCATACGAGTGAGTTGCAAAACTGAAGCTATAACGACTCAGTGCAGTGCCCATATACCCAATTTCCATAATTTTCATTTTATTTTTAGTAAAAATAAAATGAAAATTATGGAAATATAAATATAATAAATATAAATAATAAAAATAAAAATATACATAAATAAATATAAAAATATACAGTAAAAATTTTTTACTGTATATTTTTTTTTTGTATATCCCATATTTTTTTGTGTGATTCATCTCGTGCATTATGTACGTGTTTGGAGGACGA
Organism: Zygaena filipendulae; assembly: GCA_907165275.2. Classification (NCBI taxonomy): domain Eukaryota; kingdom Metazoa; phylum Arthropoda; class Insecta; order Lepidoptera; family Zygaenidae; genus Zygaena; species Zygaena filipendulae. The sequence goes on from OU015672.1 coordinate 65,490, forward strand.
CAGACGTGTCGCGGCTATCAAAACCGCGCTTCAAGAATAGTTGCGCGCGCGCACGCGGAGCTTCCGATTCCCGCGATGCGCGCGCAGCGGCCGGGGTGGGCTAGGTCATGGTTTTTTTCCCTAAATAACATACCTCAAAGAGTAAAATAGTAAATCATTATAATACAATCTGGCTAGCAAAAGACTGCGCTAAAAATGTGTCCAATAACATTATGGTGCCGTGCTCCGTGGAGTTCATTCATGAAGCTTTAGCTTCCTTACTATTATAAATTGAATAGGATTGATTGAGGATTGTCAAATGGTGAAGCAGGTGTCAAAATTGTGTTATCAATTTAATTACATTTTTTAGTCTAATACTTAAATTTTTACTGTAAAGTTATAGTATTATTGTTTACCAGTGCGGTGGTTATATGTGTTGACTATTTTCTGTGTGCAGTCTCAACAGAATCAAGAATAATCGACGAAATATAGCTTCAATTTTATACCTTCTTTTCAAAATTTATAAAGTGTACCCTACGATATCATATTGTCATTGTCAAAACTGCTGACAATTGACAGACAGCTGTCAGACACTCGACATCATTTTCAATTTGAGGGTTGCCACTCGGAGGCAGTGCTCCCTGGTTTGGGCAATTTTAGAGGACGTTGTATTTGAACACAAGTAACTGAGTCGGACAAATTGCAATCCGACATGAGCGACTGTGTAGGTTGCAAGCGAATTATATGCGGTACAGACAAATTGAATTGCTCACTATGTTCTGGCTGCTTTCACTATAAGTGCGTGGGACTTTCTAAGGAAAACTTCGGAAAATTGTCAATGAAATCTAAGGTTGCCTGGAAATGCCCAGAGTGTAAAATACCTACTAGGAAATTTGAGAATACTCCAGTAAAAAGTCCAGAGAGCGACTGTCCATCCCCGCTGGATCGCGTCGATCAACGCTTGAGAGAGCTCGAAGAAAAGTTTTTGTTAAAAATAGACGCCTTGTTTGAGTCTCGTTCTGTGCAGTTTTGCGCGCTAAAATCAGAATTTGACGCATTACGCAACGACACAAAGCTGATTCCAGAATTGATTGAGTCGGTGCGTTTTATGTCCGCACGGTACGAAGAACTGATAAAGGACGTGAGTGATTTGAGATCTGAAACTAAAGAGCTTCGAACTGAGAACTCCTCACTAACCAATGATCTTAAAGAACTGAATTTCAAGATAAATATGCTAGAGTAACAGTCTCGGGAATGCAATGTAGAGCTGCAGTGCCTTCCTGAGTATACGGAGGAAAATTTAACTAAAACTGTTATGCAGCTAAGCAAGGTTGTGTCTTGCGCCCTGTATGAGAAGGAAGTGATATCTTGCTCTAGAGTGTCCAAGCGCAATAAAAATTCGACGCGTCCTCGTGCGGTCATCATCAAGTTATCATCGGTGCGCGCTCGGGACGATCTTCTCGCATCTTGCATGAAATTCAACAAGTCCCACCCAACGGAAAAACTGAATAGTTCACATCTCGGATTGGCCGGTGATAAACAGAATATATTTGTATCAGAGCATCTCTCTCCAGGAAATCGTGCATTGCACGCACAAGCGCGTGCTTTTAAGAAAGACAATAACTATAAGTATATTTGGGTGCGCAACGGTCGAATAATGCTAAGGAAGAGTGATTCTGATCCTGCCATTTGGGTCACTTCCGTTGATGTGCTTAAGAAATTGGACGTCTAATATTTTGTTTTTGTTTTATTTTTTTTTCCTTTTTCTTAGTTGTATTTTTGTATACATTAATTTTTTAATATTTTTTGTTTACCTACTTAGTTTTTGCAATGAGTTCCCTATCGATTTATTATCAAAATGTAAGAAGTATACAGGGCAAATTATGTGAGCTCCATCAGAATAGTCTTAATTTTAACTACGATGTTATAGTTTTCACCGAAACCTGGCTAAGCGACAGTGTATTGGATGCCGAGATTCTGAACAATAATTATAACATCTTCCGCAGAGACCGCGATTCCGAAAACAGTTCAAAAGGCAAGGGTGGCGGTGTTCTTGTAGCTGTATCTAAATTGCTACCCTCTGTTCGCTTGTCCTTGTCCTTTGGATACGTATCACAACTGGACCCGATTGTTCATGCAAATATCTCTACTTGACTGCAGTATATTTACCCCCACCTATAACAACTGCAAAGATCGAATGTCAGCTCGATAGTATTAGTAATGCTTTATCTCAGATAGGAGACGGAGAGTTTCTTATTATTGGTGACTTTAACCTTCCAAACTTAACTCAACGCTTAACTAAGAATGTTCAGGATATAGACACAGGCTCTGGTCCAAATTTTTGGAATGCGATAGAAAATTTCATGGCACTTCATTGCCTTCAACAATTGAACAAAATCGTTAATGACGACGGTAACTTATTAGATTTGGTTTTTTGCTCGACACCGAACTGTGACATAAAAGAGATTTCGTCAAACCCTTTGAGTAGAGTAGATCGTTTTCATTTTCCCTTTTGCGTTAATTTTCCGCTAAGAAATAACAGCAGTAAAAACTTTTTAAAAAAGGCAGTAAGGTCCAGACCCGATTATTTTAATGCAGATTATAACAACATTAACTCCGAATTACAGAGCATTGATTGGGACAGTACTTTTGAAACTCTGGATCACGTTAATGAAATGGTGGACAAATTTTACGATGTAATTCGGCCGCTTATTATAAAGTATGTACCCACGATAAAACCCAAAAGCGATAAATACCCTATTTGGTACACAAATAAACTAATCAAATTAATTAGAGAAAAAGAAAAATATCGCAAGAGGTTTAAAAGGTTCAATAATCCAATCGATGAATACGAGTTTAAGGAGGCAAGGTCTAGATGCCATAAGCAAATAAGATTTCACTACGCGCAATACCTTAAAAATATTGAAGAATCTGTTGCGAACAGGAATATGAAATCCTTCTGGTCGTATACAAGATCTAAAAGCAAAACAAACTCCACAATACCTTCTGAAATGAACTTCAACGGCAAAACTTTCTCTGACCCGAATTCAATTTGTAATGCCTTTGCGGAACATTTCGCGTCAGTGTACGCTCCCGGTGGTCTCAATTCCACTGCAGTTGTTAGCTCAAGTGATCCTCACCGTGCTGCATTGGGCAATGTGTATTTGCCCCAGGAGGCGATTGAAAAAGCTATGAAGGGCTTGGACGTACGGAAGGGTGCGGGTCCTGATGGACTGCCACCAGTTTTTTTATCTCGTTGTGCTATGTCTTTGTCCAAGCCACTTCACATTATATTCAACTACTCACTACTGAAAGGCGTTTTTCCTTCGATTTGGAAAACTGCAAATATAATGCCAATTCCAAAGAGCGGTAATCCCTGCGACATTGGAAATTACAGGCCTATCTCACTTTTATCCACTGTGGGAAAAGTTTTTGAATCCCTAATTTGTCCTTTTATGACGTACCACTTGAAGACGCTCTTAATACCCGAGCAGCATGGTTTTCGTTCAAAAATGTCAACCATTACTAACCTAGCAAATTTTTGTTCAACGATTAGTGACTCAGTAGACAAAGGACTTCAAGTGGATGCTGTTTACACAGACATTAGCAAGGCATTTGACAGAGTGGAGCATAACCTACTTGTACAAAAGCTCCATGGCATGGGGATACACGGCAGTTTACTTCACTGGTTCCGCTCTTATCTTACAGGGAGATCTCAGAAGGTGGTCGCATGTGGGTATGAATCTTCCTGCTTTCCTGCTGCTTCAGGAGTCCCGCAGGGCTCGCACCTTGGCCCTATATTGTTTCTTGCCTTTATAAACGATATATCATCAGTAATAAAATATTCTAAATTTTCACTTTTCGCGGATGATTTAAAAATTTATAAAACAATATACAGTCCTTCTGATTGTCACAATCTTCAACTAGATTTGGATGCCATTGTTGCCTGGTCATCGGATAACAGACTGCCATTAAATACAGCCAAATGCACACATATAAAATTTTGTCGAAAGAAAAACCGAATTAATTCGTGTTATTATATTCAGAACCAAAAATTAATTGAAGTCAATTGTATTCGTGATCTGGGTGTCCTGATTGATGGTCAGCTCTCCTTCAGACCACATATTGACGCCATAATCAGTAAGTCATATAAGTTGTTGGGTTTCTTGTGGAGGAACTGTAAATCATTTAAAAGCATAATTCCCTTGAAAATCGTTTTCTTCACTCTAATTCGCAGCCTCTTGGAGTACTGCTCAAGTGTTTGGAGTCCACATTACCAGCGCCATATAGATAGCTTGGAGAGAGTACAAAAACGCTTTCTCTTCTTTCTCACGGTTCATCAAAAGAAACTTAACGTACTCCGTTCTTACGGCAGCAGGCTGACTCATTTTAATTTTATGTCGCTTCGTGACCGCCGTCTGATTATTGACCAGATCTTTTTATTTAAAATTTTGCAGGGTGACTTTGAGTGTCCAGAACTTCTTTCTAAGCTTAATTTTACCGTTCCACGCAGCAGCGCTCGCATAACCAATTTCAAACCATTCTCAGTAAACAATTATAGAACGAATCTCGGTCACCACAGCATATTGCCTCGAATCTGTCGCAGCCACAACGAGCTGTTCCAAAGTAACCAAAAAATAGACTTGTTCAATTGTAGTCTTTACGAGTTCAAATCTATTCTGTATAAGTCTAGGAGCACATGATAAGTGGTCAATCGATAGCCTACTGATGTTTGTAAATTTAAATACTAGGTAACTACCTATGGCACCTGTATACCTTTTGCATGTTGTTTTAGCCTATTATAGGAAATACCCTAACAATGCTTTCCATAGATTTGTACGTTGTAATTTGTAAGCTGGTGTATTTCTGTTGGCTGAATAAATGAATAAATAAATAAAAAAATAAAAGTGAAAGTGAATTTGTACGCTTTCGGTTCACCCGCGGACATTTCGGAGATGCCGCGGGAATTCCGGGATAAAAAGTAATGTCCTCTGTACCCCGAGACAACGTGTATGCAAACAAATGATCGGTTGAGCCGTTAAGGCGTGAAAACGTAACAAACAAACAAACTCACTTTCGCATATTGTAATTATGCTGAATGTACTAGCTGCTCCCCGCAGTTTCACCCGCGGTAATCCTGCGGGAATTCCAGGTTACAATAGGTATAGCCTATAATCAGGAATAATGTAGCATTCGAATATTGAAAGATTTGTCGAAATCAGTCCAGTAGTTTTGAAGTCAATCAATCAAATATTTATTGTAAGTTAAATCGTAACAAACAAACAAACAAACAAACAAACAAATCTTTCCCCTTTATAATATTAGTGTCCCGCCACTTTATCAGAATTCCAGCCGGAAATCTTTATATCGGGATGAAGGTAATGTATCTGCTATTCCACGATCTAAACTATTCGCAACTAAACACCGAATATAGGTATAACATCCCGTGTCACTCGGGGTACGGTAGCTTCCTACCAGTCGGCAGTTGGAGTTTTTTTAGAGATTAGGTACTCTCCTATATGCAAACTTACAAACTTTACCTCAATGTAGATATAAATTAGTCGAGCTCACTCGAGCGGGTTTTCCCCATTCCGTTGAGGAAATATAGGCGTTGTTGGTTTGTTTGTGTTGAGATCTCCGTGCACGTGTCGCGTCACGGCCGGCGCATGCGGACACGACCCGCCTCGCGTTCTGCGTCACGTCAGTTTTCAGTGCTCAGGATGGTTAAGCAATAGATTCTTTTTTTTTGTATTGCGGAATTAGATTTAATTTGATGTTCATTTCTCGAATTCTTTCGTCGTATACAAATGTTTGTGTAATATTGTTAATCGCAGAGCCGCCCCCCACGACGACGGCGGCGGCGGCGGTGGCGTGCGGCGACGCAGCGTGCGCGCACGGCGGGCGCTGCGTGGCGGTGGGCGTGGGCGTGGGCGCGGGCGGCAACGCGGCGGTGTGCGCGTGCGTGGGCGCGTGGGGCGGCGCGGCGTGCGCGCGCTACGTGGGCCACGACCACGCGTGCGCCGCGCTGCGCTGCGCCGCGCCCGCCGTCTGCGTGTGGCCGCGCACACGTGAGCACACACTCCACCCCACACCACCCCCCGCCCCTACACACACAAACACCCCTCCACGGATGCAGGCGCGGCCCCACCCCCCAACTAAAGGTTGTATGATGGCCATAGCGCGAGTCGGCCTACGTTCTCTTTTACATTCGGTACATATTGCATCCTACAAAAGAGACAGCAGTTTACACAATTTATGATACCCCGACCGACACCTGTAGTACAGTGTATAGATTCACGCAAGCAAAATCGCGGGGTGACCACTAGTGGAATAGAGTATCTTCGGAGACAGTCAAAAGAAAATATAATCCACATCAATTTGTGGGCGTGCGCATGCCCACCGTGCCCACTCGAGTGGATCGTTTGTGACTCGTGACTGACTTAAGCCGCCCTTTTTCCAGCCGACACGGAGGAGCTGGGCGCGCCGGCGTGCGTGTGCCCGGCGGGCGCGGCGTGCCCCGCACTGGGCGTGGGCGTGGGCGTGGGCGCGGTGGGCGCGTGGTCGGGGGGCGCGGCGGCGGGCGTGTCGCTGCTGCTGCTGCTGCTGCTGGGCGCGCTGGCCGCGCTGGCCGTGCTGTGGCGCCGGAGACGGTAAGTCCCACACCGCTCTGAACCATGAACCTGCACTTCTGGTTCCGCCATACATCGACTGGGTAGTTGGTCTTCACTTCAACAAACAACACCGCGACTATCGTCGGCGGTAGGCGTAGCAGAGTTTTATTTATCGATTTTAGAAACATAGAAGATTTATGATTTGTCTATTCTTAGAACAGTGTTCTTTATGGCACGGTACGGATGGGAGTAAAACTTGATTTCCATCACGGCGTCATACGACTGCTCTACGGAAAAACAAAGCAACTGTATTTTTTTACGAAATGAGTTTTTTTTTATATTTGCCTCTTTCACGCATAACGGACCAAGTGTTCCGCGACACTCACGCAATTTTTTATTTAAACTCCGAGTTCTCATACAATATAATAAAACATACAAGACTATAAGTAGATCTGTGCCTAACTATGGGGACATAGAAAAGGCTGATTGGAGTGCAGTAGGTCTAAGTTACTCGTAGCTAATAGGTAAGCAATGAACTAGTGTACGCTGAGCACAGACTAAATACGTACCGATTGTGGGATTATGTTGTATGCATTGAGACGTTGTGCGGTGCGCCAGGAGCGGCGGCGCCTTCTCGCACCTGCGGCTCGCTGACAACGTGGAGATCAGCAACCCCATGTACCTGGCGGGCGAGGACGATGAGCAGCCGCCCTCGCCCTCGCCCGCGCCGCCGCCGCCGCCCCCGCCCCACCACCAGCAGCATCGCCAGCACCGCCCCGTGAGTGCACGCACCGCACACCGCACCCCACGCACCACGCCCACACAGCTGACACAGCCGGCACTACCCCATCACCATTTATGATATTACTGACTGTTTACTGACCGCGGTGAATTCAGAGTTCCCGCAGGGATTCCGGGATAAAAGTACCATTTGTCCTATTTCAGATTATCTATTCTATCTATACATAATAAAATGCTTTGTCCTGAATGACTGACTGACGGATCAACGCCCAGCCTAAACAGCTGATCGTAGAGACCTGAAACTTGGAGGGTGTGTTCTTTGTATGACGTAGGCATCCAATAAGAAAGGATATTTGAAAATTCAACCCTTAAGGAGGTGAAAAAGTTTGTGTGGAAAACATGTGGAACAATTCGCGGGAATTCAAAAATTATTGCGGGTGAAACCGCGCGGCTCAGCTAGTCTATACTAATATTGTAAAGAGGTAAAGTTTGTGACCTTGTACGGAGTAACTATACTGAGCCGATTTTGAAAATTCTTTTACCCATAGAATGCTACATTATCCCTGAATAACATAGGCTTTATTGTAGATCGGGATTCCCACGAGAACTCTGGAATTACCGCGGACGAAAGTCGAAACCGCGGGAAACAGCTAGTATATACTAAAGAAAAAAATGCGTTAAAAATAATACGATTTTGATCTTCAGTCGACCGCGGGCGTTCCGCAAGGATGACTCTGAGTGCATTTTCATAACGCCGATTCAATCCGTGAGGCAATCTTTCAAATATAACAATAAAAAGATCCACTAATTAGTCTAAAAGTGCATTAATTTCATAATTAACTCGGAGTAACGTACCACACACTCATCTAAAGTGCATTACTTAGTTCCACTCCGCCGCCGATGTTACCCACCTATACTTAGCTCGCGGATCTTCAACGTGGCGATTGAAATTAAATAATTGGCTGCCACAATCCCCAACCTGGTATTGTAGTGGCTCACGTAACCTTCGGAGTTCCCCCGGGATTTCTTTAGAGTATCGAGATAAAAGTACCTATGGCGCCTTCTGGCACTTGCGCCGTGATAGACAAACAAACACTTTATTGACTAGTTATGGTTACGGGATGGGTGTATTTGTGGTGCATTACGAGAGCTAGACTACAGCGCTGCCGCGTGTTCTCTCGCGTTTGCAGAACGGCAACGGGACCCACTTCGCGAACCCCGTGTACGAGAGCATGTACGCGCCGCTGCGGCGGAACCCCACTGAGGTAACTACACACACGCGCGCGCACACGCGCACACGCACACATGCTCGGACGGACGCACGCACACACGCCCACAGGCACGTACTCACACGCGTACAAAAAAATTCGATATAAGATTAAATCACAAGAATAGGAAACAAAATTGCAACAAATGAGTCATCTCTACACTAATAATGTTTTGTAAAATGTTATGATAATTTGACATTGAATTTGACTCACAAATAGGTTATGCAATCAATTTATTAACAACATAATAATATAATACTCGTACTATACATAATTAAAAAAAAATTGTGGTAAATTTATTAAAAATTTAGGTATAAATAACAACAACATACGTAGTTGAGTCACAGACACTAAAAATTAAATTTTGATTGTGTAACTCGTTGCAAATTAATAAACTGTACATATTATATGTTGTTGGTTTGTATTGCGTTTGTGGTGTCAAATCTGTGCAGCAATAGATATAGCGAGTGACGCTGGCCCACTGACTGACTGACTGACTGACTGAGTAGGCGATTGGCCCCGAGCGACGGCACCCGCCGACCTTCAGTAGTCATATTTCGATATCATGACTCATTATTTACTATCTTGTTTTAGCTTAAAATTGGATGCATTAAAGTTGTAGTTGTTTATGAATTTATTCTAAACATTTGTTCAAAATAATAAAGTCTAAACATATACCTGCATGTTGCAGGATTTAGACTCTAACCGCCGCACTCAGAGTCGACTTTAATGATTACTTAGTTAAGTATAGATTTTTAAAACAAAACTGCCGCAGTCAGACAAGTTTAATAAATTAATGTTAATTGGCATTTAACTAATTAAGTTACATATCATTAAATGCCAATTAACATTAATTTACTGAACGTCTCTGATTACGGCAATTTTGTTTTAAAAATCTATACTTAACTAAGTAATCATTAAAGTCGACTCTGAGTGCGGCCGTTAATCTCTAAATCTAAACTTTAGAGGATGATCAATAGAATCCAATTAATTGTGATTGTGTTAGTTCATCTGTAAACCGTATAATATTCATAAAATCCGAAGCCGATGGCTCGTATCGCGATTTTCCCAAAAGCTCATTGATGTGCCGGAATAAAACCCGTTATTTTTTATGTAGGTATGTACAGACGTCGCGCATGATTTATCAAACTTATATGTAAATATCTCGTTGTCCAATTATGTATGAATACATAATAATAACATGATTGAGTCTCGTTTGCATAATTATTTTTCGATCTGTTATTATCATCGCCCCGACGGTGGCTAGCGGCCGCACACACAGACACACAGCGCTATATCACGTTTTTCCTCAACTTCTATAATTTTGCTGAGAGATCAGTATATAGGAATTTCGACGCGGTTAGCTTTTATACGAAACTAGCTGTCCCCCGCGGTTTCACTCTCAGTAATATCGGAGTTCCCGTGGGAATTCTAGGATAAAAATAACTCTGTTCTTTTCTGTATCCCTGACAACGTGTGTGCAAAATTTAATGGTGATCGGTCCAGCCGTTCATATAGCTAGTTTATCCTGGAATTCACGCGGGAACTCCGAAATTACCGCGGGGGTACATCTAGTTATTGTAGATATAATATTATTTTTTGGTCAATAATCGCTTTTTCATTTTTATATATATAGATATAGATTCAATGAATATTTTCTAACACTGCAGCTTCTTTTTCTTTATTTATATTTTTACATTTAACATAGTGCTATTCAGTAATGGCCTAAATATAGTTTTATGAAATTTGTTTGTAATTACTGTCATGTGCTGTGGAATTTTGTTGAATAAATAAATAAATCATACCTTATTAAGAAAATACTGCAATTGCACTTTTAACGTTATCGAAAATTATGATACTTAATACGTATTTTTTGTAAATTCGTGTAGAAGTTAACCGCAACGATTCCTTACATTAATGTGAGCCTGGTCTGGTTGCAGGAGCGCGCCAACCTGCTGGAGGCGGCGCCCGAGGGCTCCCCGCCGCCCGAGCGCGCCGCGCTGCTGTGAGCTGCTCTCCGCTGCAAGCGAACTGAAATACTGCGAACTCCGCGAGATGCTGTGTAGAAGCAATGCAATATTTAGAACGTAATCCAACGTATCCTATACAAGTATACATATCCCGAGCCGAACAAATTATTTAGGACATTATATTCTGTAATTTATTTTCTCCAATAGACTATTGGACTGCTTTTTCTAAATTCTATTTAGTCCGTCAGTTAGATAATAAAAAAAAAATGGACACGTATTTTTTGCTTTTTCAAATGAATGAATATAATATACCTGGATAAAGCGCATTAAAGTTTAGGAGTGGCGGCTCGCAACGTCATACGCAGTTAAAAACTGCGCCTGCTTGTGACGTCACGCGACATTTCGACTCAACGTATCTCCGTTATTTTTTGCCTTCGTGAAAAAAGAAAAAAATCGTGTCTAATATTTTTTATGAATCTACAAGACGGACTAAAATCAAAAAAATTGTCAAATAGCCTATTCCACATTAGATTTATGCCCACTCACGGTAACTCACGGTCTACCTAGTATCTAATATTTCTTACTCAATTGTTTGTCCCAATAAACTAGTGTAGTTCCCCTTCGACAAATACAATATTGATGTGTGTTTAGTTCTAGCGATTATCCTGACAATTAGGCACTAATTAGTAATTATACGTAGGTATAATTAGGTTCTATGCAGGTTATCTAAACAGTATCCTGCGCCTATACACAATATGTGTTACAACTTTGAAGTACATTTCTGTATTTCTTTTTTACACAAGTTTAAGATAATATTTTTGTTTACGTCGTGATTCGATCGTATAAGTTTAATAATATTATTATTAGTATCATAATAATTATAATTTAAGTCGAAGGCGCGAATTGACCGCGCCGAGCTCAAATATATTGTGCCAATGTTTTCTCACTTATTATATTCAATATTATTTTATAAGAATAATTATTGTACAAGATCTCTCGAATTTGTTGTTTTGAAACGAAGTCCTTCAGGCCAGTTTTATATTATAATTTAATTATAAGCTCACACTATCTTTATTAACTAGTGACGACACTCGCACCTGCTCGGGCCGAGAGTGCCAACAAATATTTCCATGACAATGCATTACCATGGAGGTACAAAGTTAGGACATTTCAATACATTCAAGTATTTCTTCAGTACATCGTATCTATTCGATACGACTGGACTCGTGATAGACATTTTACTAGTGGCGCTTCAACCTAAAATACCACCAATACTCTTAGATGCGATTTTTGTGTGGCTTGTTCACGCTGAAACGGCTGGACAGATTTGGATGAAATTTAGATCGACTTCGTTTATTAGTTTATCCTCTGAATTAACACATGCTACCTTTTATTTTGAGTTCCCCACGGAATTCCAAAGAACACGCGGGAGAGGCCTCGATTGTTGTACCTATAGGTAACTATCACTATGTAAAGTACTGTAATTTTTTTATAGTAATTCTACAGCTTTGAATCAATATAAAGTTTTAATGTTTGACAATATGGGTTGTAATTTTTTAAAGTCAAATATTTTTAGCTACAATTTTTTTTTTTTTATTATCAATGTACAAAATTCTTTATTGAATGAAATTGTTCTAAAACATATATTTTTTTGCGAGTGGCGTCACTGCGTAGAGTACGTAGTTAGTATAAGAGCGTTGAGTGAAATTATGCTTTATTGCAACTGGCGATTTCAAATAAATAAATAATAAAAATGTGATTTGTGACTCTCTTGTAATCGGAAGCAGCTGAATAAGGTTGTGTTTTATATTATTTTTAATTAATATTAATTAGATATTGAACGTAACAAAACAAACGGCGTTATTATGGAGTTTAGGAGCTTGTTCGATCCAAAGCTGACGTTTTAAGTGTAACTTTCGCAATTTTGCCCTTTGATAACTCAAAGAATATTGTGATCTAAAACGTTTTGTACTTACGAATTATGCGCCTACAGGCGTCTCCTTCCGTCACGCTTCCAGTGACAACTTACTCAGCAATTGTATTCGTAGTGAAATAACTTTAAATCTAGACAATAAGCAAAACTTTGAATAAAACTGCATTTCATAAACGAATTTATCATTTTTATTATTTAATCATTTACTAAAATACATGTTTATCTATATACAAAAATATAGAAATCACTACAAGTTATTGGCTTAAAAATAAGTAGACATCGGACACGATTCTGGAGTAATTTTCAAAGGTTGGTTGTGTTTTTGTGATGAGGTAAGGACTTATTGGAGAGTGGCGGCCGCTCGGGAGCCTATGCCGTATTAAATTCAAAATCATTTATTCGCAATTGGACACCGACAAGCAATAACATGTCAACCCACAAAACTAAGTTATTGATACAGAACGCTTTATTGAAAGTTATAGAACGTTTTTTAATTACGTGTTTACTTTAAACAAATCTCGGAAACGGCTCCAACGATTTTCATGAAATTTAGTATGCAGGGGGCGATTAATAGATCTAGCTGGGTTTCATTTTTTGACAAGTGAAAACGTCTTTTTATCCGTGTTTTTAGGCGGCAACGAATAAATGTTTGGTACTGCATTTCCACTTAACAACAGATGGCGCTACGAGCGAAGCTCGGTCGCCCAGATATTACATTGTTTAAACACCAACAAATTGTTGAATTTGAACATTTTATTATATTTTATTTTTTGACACAAAATGGCGCTATAATTTTATAACGCGATTTGGACGCAGATAAGCAATAACATGTTAACCCACAAAATTAAGTTATTGATACAGAACGCTATATTGAGAGTTAAGGAACGTTTTTAAATTATGTGTTTACCTTATTACATTGTTTAAATATGTAACAAAATGTTGAATATAAAAAAGTGTTGACACAAAATGGCGCTATAATTTTAAAACACGATTTACTCAAAATTTCTCCGGTGTGGGCTAACACACTATTGCTTATCTACGTCCATTTATTCTCCGGCGCGGGTCACCTAACTATTGCATGTCTGTGCCCAATCAACAAACACCAGGGAGTAGTTTCAGTAGAAGTCGTCCAAGTTGGCCGGCTTGGCGGCGGCGGCGTTGTTCTTCACCTGTCGTATAAAATAAATAATTTGTTATATCCAGTCAAGTCTGATGTCCTCATCTTTCAATCACAAATGTAATGGATTCGCAGACGATATTTAATAGAAAAGCTGATGCCGCTACTGATGTCAGAATCCTACCAATATTATAATGTTTGTTACTCAATCACGCAAAAACGGCTGAAAGGATTTGGATGAAATTTGGTATGCACGTTGTCAGACTAGGTACATAGGGTATTTTTTATCCTGGAATTCCAGCGGGAACTCTGAAAATACCGCGGGTGAAACCTCGGGGCACAGCTAGTATGCCATATTTTAATTATGTCCATCTGATTTACTAGCTGTCGCCCGAGGATTTACCCGCGTACCAGTTGCAGTGTCGCGTTATTAGTTTGGACAACCGATTGCGGTGAAACTGCTTCAATTCTACGTGTAGAATTTTCATATTTTATTGCTATGTATACAAATAGGCGGACAGAGATTTTAAACATCACTGCTTTGCACACAGTAGCTTCCGGTTCAAAAGCGAACCCTGCTTTTAAACCGGAACCGGAATCATCATATTAATTATCAAGATGATTATTATCAGCCTATAATTATCAAGATATTTATCAGTCAAAATTAATCACGACAATAATCAATAATTATCAAGATAATTATCATGGATATTATCACTGCAAAGTCGGTTAAAAGGTCTTGGTTTCGTCCTCGCTTTACATCTTCCCTATCCGACTAGTCTCACCATTCGTTATATTCAACATGGCCGCGGATTTCGTCGTCAACACGACGACACATTCATCTACCTCGATTACGGTGACGTCAGAGCGGAGCAGAGCTATAGATTACACTTAAAGCTCTAATCTATACTGATATTATAAAGAGGAAAGATTTGATTTTTTGTTTGTTTGTTACGATTTAACTCAAAAAACTACTGGACCGTTTTTAAAAAGCTACATTATCCCTAAGTAACATAGGCTATACTATAATCCGGAATTCCCGCGGGAACTCTAAATTTCCCATGGGTAAAACCACGAGAGAACGGCTATCTCTGGATCTACTGAAGCGATTTTTAAAATTTTTACATTTATAGGAAGCTAAAGTGGTTTTGAGTGATATAGCGTACTTTTTATCCCGGAATTCCCGTGGGAGCCCCGAAATTACAGCGGGTGAAACCGCGGTGGTCAGCTAGTATAGTATAAAGTATGCGCGCGTCACCTGGTCCTGCGCGAGGTACATCTCGGCGACTTGCTGCGCCGTGGTCGCCTGCTCGGGCGTCTTGTCGGCGCGCGCGCGCACGAACCTGCGCCGGGGTTGGGTTGGGAATTAGGAATTATAAAATTAACCCGGACTAGATTAAGCAAGTTGAGAATAAAATATTAAAACCTCGAGTAGGTATTGAAAGATATTCAGAAACCAATGACGGATTATTCGGGCCAGCTAGACCCCGACGAGATGCGTTATTATGTGTTTTTGGATGCGTGTGCAAACTGTGCGTGTACAATATGTTGATGTGTGCGTGCGCGTGTGTGCGCGTGTGTGTGTGTGTGTGTGTGCCCGCGCCGGTAGGCGGTACCTGGGGAAGCGCAGCGAGACGCCGCGCTCGGGGTCGACGAGGCCGATGGCGGCGCGGTGCGCGGGCGACAGCGACAGGTCCGCGCAGCGCACCTCCCACACGAGCGCCGCCGCCACCCACGCGTCCGGCGAGTGCGACTCGTCGTATCTATGCAGAGTGACCGCCACAAACACAACAACATTCAAATCAAACGGTCACACCGACTGTTGTGACGCGATTAAACGCGTGCTCTCGAGCGGCCTCGCGCGAGAGCGCCCTGCTGCGCGGCCGGGTGGGCGCGCCTCGCGCGAGGCGGGCGCAGGCTCGGCCTCAGGTGAGCGCGTACGACACCGAGCCGAGCGGTGACGGTTACGGTTACGGCTGCGGTTGCCGCACTCATTCGACAAACATTGTAGTACGGGAGATACCGATGCTAATTCGGGAGACACTCGAGCGTCGTTGGGACCTATTGGGTTTTGAAGATTAGGAGATATAAACAAAATAAGGTTATATGATATTTTTTCATTCACCGGTGGGTTTAGCTTCTACAGGCTTTCAAAAATGTAAAAAAAAATAGTAAAATGGAAATACTCGAGCGCGTCAGATATTGTAGTTTAGATACTCCAAGGTGTCTCTGATATCGAAAATATATTCATCTGCCCATTTGCGTGGTGGGGGTGGCCATCCGGAAGGGGAGAAAATGAAAAAAAAAACATTTACTCGAGCGCGTCAGATATTCAAAGGGGATGTTAAGTGAGCCTTAAAAATGCACCCCTTCGAAAATCTGCCGATTTGGAGGTGACGCAAGGTAGTAGCGAATTTTTGAAAATGCAAAAAAAAATCTCAATTTTGAAATACTCGAGCGTGTCAGATTATTTTACAGAAGGTTCAGCTTGCAGTCCAAGTTATGTTGGCTTAAAATCTGACAATAATTTTGAGGGATATTATTAATCTGACTGCTAGAAACAAAAATTATGATTTATTTTGAATTTTTTTTTATTTCTGATGTAAGTTTAATAACTTTATGAGCTATTTCTTGTTCACAAAAAACACACTTTATATTTCTATGAAATATGTAAAAGCTCACAAAATATTATTCACAAAATAAACTTTAAAGCACAAACAAGCCATTTCGTTTTACATATAATAACATGAACGCGTTGTTTTGTGATGAGCTTTATTATATAATATATATATAATTACATTAAAGTGAAAGGTGAACCTATAGTTTGATTTTGATTAATACTTACCTTAACTTATTTTAATATGTATTTTAACCGACCAAAAAAGTTATAATTCGACACGTTTAGCGCCGTGGTATACTGTGATGACGTTATGGCGACGGAAAGTAGTGTGAGGACGGTGCGAGAGAGTGAGAGATAGAGAAAAAGTAAAAGGGAAAGAAAGACAGATATATGAATAGGTACATGTTTCACTGCAGCTGCTCGTTCGATTCGAAGACGATTTTTGTTTCTTCGGCTTATGAAAATCGGCAGATTATATTTTTTCCGCTATCCTTGAGTTATTTACTTTAAAATAAAAAACAAATCAACTGCGCTCGAGAATGTCGAAGTTGCGTTTTTTTTTTGCAAGTTTGTGATCCTCTAACTCCTTTACGTCACGTTCAAATGGTCAGATTATTCATATACATACTTCTCACTATGTAATTAACCCACCATATCTTAATCTGACGCGCTCGAGTATTTCGAGTTATCGATTTTTTTTTACTAATCTGATCGGTTATTCTAGACGCACTCACCAGTGTAGAGGGCCTATATTTGGTGGAGGTACTCAACATGGTGCAAGGTACCCCCCTTATGTTCATCTGACGCGCTTTAGCTAATCCACAAATCCCCTCTTGGCGGTCCGTACTATTGATAAAGATCAGTGTCGTCGGTTAATTGTTGTAAGCTGTAACTGTACACGGTAATCTCTGGATCTACTGAACCGATTTTGAAAAGTTTTTCACTTATAAGAAGCTACAGTGATTCTGAATGACATAAGGTACTTTTTATCCCGGTATTCGCTCGGTAACTTCGAAATCAGCGCCGGTAACTGAGGGGCCAGCTAGTATTTTATAATTATCAGCCTACAATAATTGTGATAATGATCAGTATGATTATGATAATCACCCTGATATTATACACGGCGCGACAGAGTGGACATGTGCGTTTTGATATAGCAATATATAATAATATTTTTTACAATTTTAATTACAATAATCATCCTGATATCAATATAGTGATAATAATCGTGATAATTATCACGACGATTACCGCTTCGATCCTGATCCCGATCCGATTCCCGGCCGACTGACCTGTAGTAGCTCCTGGGCGCGTCGATGAGGTGGTCCTGCAGGTCGGCGGCGAGCGCCTGCAGGTCGGCGTCGCTGAAGCCGGTGCCGAGGCGGCACAGCGCCTGCAGCTCGTCCTACTGACCTGTAGTAGCTCCTGGGCGCGTCGATGAGGTGGTCCTGCAGGTCGGCGGCGAGCGCCTGCAGGTCGGCGTCGCTGAAGCCGGTGCCGAGGCGGCACAGCGCCTGCAGCTCGTCCTACTGACCTGTAGTAGCTCCTGGGCGCGTCGATGAGGTGGTCCTGCAGGTCGGCGGCGAGCGCCTGCAGGTCGGCGTCGCTGAAGCCGGTGCCGAGGCGGCACAGCGCCTGCAGCTCGTCCTACTGACCTGTAGTAGCTCCTGGGCGCGTCGATGAGGTGGTCCTGCAGGTCGGCGGCGAGCGCCTGCAGGTCGGCGTCGCTGAAGCCGGTGCCGAGGCGGCACAGCGCCTGCAGCTCGTCCTACTGACCTGTAGTAGCTCCTGGGCGCGTCGATGAGGTGGTCCTGCAGGTCGGCGGCGAGCGCCTGCAGGTCGGCGTCGCTGAAGCCGGTGCCGAGGCGGCACAGCGCCTGCAGCTCGTCCTACTGACCTGTAGTAGCTCCTGGGCGCGTCGATGAGGTGGTCCTGCAGGTCGGCGGCGAGCGCCTGCAGGTCGGCGTCGCTGAAGCCGGTGCCGAGGCGGCACAGCGCCTGCAGCTCGTCCTACTGACCTGTAGTAGCTCCTGGGCGCGTCGATGAGGTGGTCCTGCAGGTCGGCGGCGAGCGCCTGCAGGTCGGCGTCGCTGAAGCCGGTGCCGAGGCGGCACAGCGCCTGCAGCTCGTCCTACTGACCTGTAGTAGCTCCTGGGCGCGTCGATGAGGTGGTCCTGCAGGTCGGCGGCGAGCGCCTGCAGGTCGGCGTCGCTGAAGCCGGTGCCGAGGCGGCACAGCGCCTGCAGCTCGTCGGCGGCGGCGTCGCGGCACGCCAGCAGGAAGCCGCCCCAGGCGCCGGCGCGCCGCCCGCGCCCCCGGTACGCGCCGATCACCACCAGGTCCAGCGAGTCGCCCGCGCCCGCACCCGCGCCCGACAGGTAGTCCTTCTTCAGCTGCGGCGGAGGGGCGGCGTGAGGGAGGCAGAACATACACTCAACAACTAACAGAAGGCCGCATACGGCGGGGCCCTTATACCCTATGATTAAGAACATCAGACAGACAGATCTACCCTCGCCTATGGAAAAAAAAACAAGTACAGGCACCTTTAAAATGATGTACAAGTCAGCACTATTAAAACGACAGACTGCTGCAGAAGACCTGAAGCTACCTTACTGGAATACTTTAAGCGTTAAAGACTTTTTTGACAAGTAAATAATACATATAAACCCAACATATAATGTTGATATTTTAACAGATTAGTTTTGAATTGCATGAGCCCTCTGTACTCCACAGGAGCTGGTCCCGAGCAGCTTACGCTGAATCACTTCCTTTTGCCAGTTTAATCATAATTTTTTTTGTACAATTTTCTAATGGCAATAAACAATTTTATTATTATTATTAACATCCCTTGCCCATAACGCGCGTCCCAAAAACAATCCCAACCGCTTCAGGTGCCAAAATATTAGAAATAAATATTCCGTATGCCACAAGAAACGTTGGAAATATGTTTTTGGAGTGAAACTTTTTTGAGAACGAGGAAAAATTCTTGTGGCGCGTTATCTTAACACGGCATGTTATGATCATTCCATACTAATATTATAAAGACGTAAAATTTGTGAATTGTGAGTTAGTGACGTTGTAGGGGGTAATCTCCGAACCGATCTACTGAACCGATTTTGAACATTCTTTCACTTATAGGAAGCCACGATAGTCCTGAGTGACATGGGGTACTTTTCATTCCGAAATTCTCACGGAAACTCCAAAATTACCGGCAAGTGAAACCGCGACGGCTTGCTAGTAGTGAATGAGGGCCCTGGTCGGTAGGGCTACTGCCAGGGCAGTAGGGCAGTAGGGCAGTAGGGCAGTAGGGCAGTAGGGCAGTAGGGCAGTAGGGCAGTAGCGCAGTAGGGCAGTAGGGCAGTAGGGCAGTAGGGCAGTAGGGCAGTAGGGCAGTAGGGCAGTAGCGCAGTAGGGCGGCTCACCTTGAGCCAGTTGCGGCTGCGGCGCGCGATGTCGTAGCGCGCGTCGGGCCCGCGCAGCAGCTTCACCATGAGCCCCTCGCACGAGCCGCGCACCGCCTCCTCCAGGAACTGCTGCACCTCCTCCACGCTGCTGCAGTCCTGGCTCGTCGCCAGCTCCCACTGCCCTGTCCGCGACCACGCACGCTACGGTTACATATGTACACGGCGACATAGCGGTACCTGGCGCGCTGTGGAAATTACCTGCTAAAGTGTGGAAGTTATCTAGTGAGGTGTGGAAGTTAGCTGGTATGGTGTGGAAGTTAGCTGGTACGGTGTGGAAGTTACCTGACACAGTGTGGAAGTTAACTGGTACGGTGTGGAAGTTACCTGACACAGTGTGGAAGTTAGCTGGTACAGTGTGGAAGTTACCTGGCACAGTGTGGAAGTGCTCGCGCAGTAGGCGGCGACGCTCCTCGAGCGGCTCGCGCACCAGCGGTCGCCCGTTCAGGTAGAGCAGGTCGAACGCGAACACGCACACCTGCACCGCGATGTCGCCCAGCGCCGCGTCCTTGCGCTTGCGCGTCGATAGCACCTGCGCGCACGGAACCGATTGAACTCCCCACCCCTACAGCAGGTGGGCGGCTTGGGAGGGGGGGGGGGATATTAGTACCAGATAATCGCTTCCCGTGCCGCCAAAGGATCTATGAGTTGTTGTGAGATAAATTTCGTTAAGCTTCCAAACGAACGGACTCAAAGAACAGTGGCAGCTTTAAGGGCCACTCGCTCCGCTATGTGAGATTGGATGAGGTTCAGCTCAACCCTCCCTCCCCCTTAAACGCTTGACGTAATTAGCGAACGCCCCTACGTGGTGGGTGGCTCAGATCCAGGTATGGGATCAGCAGAGGAAGTACCTGGAAGGGCAGTATCTGCTTGTTAGTGACGTCATAGGCCACCGCCTCGCAGTCCAGCACGCAGCTGGTGACGCTCTCCTTGAGGAAGGCCGGCAGCCGCGCGATGATGTCCGGGTACTTGCTGCGCCGAGACGGACCACAATCACATGTCAGTACAAAAGCAAAGCGCACTCCATCCGTCCTCGCTCACTCCAGTGATACGATTATAGTCTGGGATAGGGTACTTTAATCCCGGAGGGAACTATTTATACATTGGAGAAAAAAGAACCATAATTTGGAATATAGTGTACACCACAAATTAATAACTGAACATGATAACTTATACTTTCCTACAGATATGTTGCTTGAACAGTGAGCACACATAGCATTAGCGCGGCGACAGTGCCTCAGTCGCCGCGTGCACCACCATTATCATGATTCTCTATCAGTGTTGTTTTAGTTGTCAGTAAGATGGCCACTTGTGAGCCAGATGTACGAGGCGCTACTTACGAGGTGTTGTTCTCCTGGTTGCGGCTGAACACGCTGGCGCGCGCCAGGTCGGGCCGCAGCTCCACCTCCTCACACTCCTCGCCCCCCTCGCCTGCTTCGCTCTCTTGACCAGCGGCCCCTTCGCTCTCTTGACCAGCGGCCCCTTCGCTCTCTTGACCAGCGGCCCCTTCGCTCTCTTGACCAGCGGCCCCTTCGCTCCCTTGACCAGCGGCCCCTTCGCTCCCTTGACCAGCGGCCCCTTCGCTCTCTTGACCAGCGGCCCCTTCGCTCTCTTGACCAGCGGCCCCTTCGCTCCCTTGACCAGCGGCCCCTTCGCTCCCTTGACCAGCGGCCCCTTCGCTCTCTTGACCAGCGGCCCCTTCGCTCCCTTGACCAGCGGCCCCTTCGCTCCCTTGACCAGCGGCCCCTTCGCTCTCTTGACCAACGGCCTCCTCGCATGCTTCGCTTTCTTGACCAACGCCACTCTCGCTTGCTTCGCTCGCTTGAACCATCACTTCTCCGCTCGCTTGCCCGACGTCCCCCTTCGCTTCTTCGCTAGCTTGCCCCGCGGCCCCCTCCCCGGAGGCCCGGCCGGCTCCCCCTCCGAGGCCCGGCCGCCCCCGCACGGCCGGCACGTGCAGCTGCGCGCGCTCGCCGTCGTACTTCCACTCGCACGTGAACTGCTCCGATTCGAATCTGTACAACCAGATGAGGAAGGTAAAGACGTTAACTAAGACGTAACGAACATCTCGAGCGGCACGGTGCGGCGGGATGCGGGCGCGGGGCGGGGGTACGGCGCACCTGTCGAACAGTTCCCGCACGGAGCGCGTGGGGTGCGCCAGCATGGGCTTGAGCGGCACGCCGGGCGCCAGGCGGCGGGCGCAGGCAGGGGCCCCCGCGGGGTACGAGCGTACCTGTCGAACAGTTCCCGCACGGAGCGCGTGGGGTGCGCCAGCATGGGCTTGAGCGGCACGCCGGGCGCCAGGCGGCGGGCGCAGGCAGGGGCCCCCGCGGGGTACGAGCGTACCTGTCGAACAGTTCCCGCACGGAGCGCGTGGGGTGCGCCAGCATGGGCTTGAGCGGCACGCCGGGCGCCAGGCGGCGGGCGCAGGCAGGGGCCCCCGCGGGGTACGAGCGTACCTGTCGAACAGTTCCCGCACGGAGCGCGTGGGGTGCGCCAGCATGGGCTTGAGCGGCACGCCGGGCGCCAGGCGGCGGGCGCAGGCAGGGGCCCCCGCGGGGTACGAGCGTACCTGTCGAACAGTTCCCGCACGGAGCGCGTGGGGTGCGCCAGCATGGGCTTGAGCGGCACGCCGGGCGCCAGGCGGCGGGCGCAGGCAGGGGCCCTCGCGGGGTACAAGCGTACCTGTCGAACAGTTCCCGCACGGAGCGCGTGGGGTGCGCCAGCATGGGCTTGAGCGGCACGCCGGGCGCCAGGCGGCGGGCGCAGGCAGGGGCCCCCGCGGGGTACGAGCGTACCTGTCGAACAGTTCCCGCACGGAGCGCGTGGGGTGCGCCAGCATGGGCTTGAGCGGCACGCCGGGCGCCAGGCGGCGGGCGCAGGCAGGGGCCCCCGCGGGGTACGAGCGTACCTGTCGAACAGTTCCCGCACGGAGCGCGTGGGGTGCGCCAGCATGGGCTTGAGCGGCACGCCGGGCGCCAGGCGGCGGGCGCAGGCAGGGGCCCTCGCGGGGTACAAGCGTACCTGTCGAACAGTTCCCGCACGGAGCGCGTGGGGTGCGCCAGCATGGGCTTGAGCGGCACGCCGGGCGCCAGGCGGCAGTGCGCCGGCAGCGCGGCCACGCCGTGCCGCAGCAGCACGCCCACCAGCCGCTCGTAGTCGGGGCACTCGCAGTACGTCGTCTTGATCAGCAGCGCCGTCTCGTCCACGCGCGCCTGCGACCGCCCCACAGAGCTACACATCAGCTAGAGAGGCCATGCAGGCGGGGCAGGCGCGCCACGCTCGCAAAGGAACTTAGAGCGAATGCTCCGTACAATACACCTGGAGTATATTTTCTCCAATCTACAACGAGCAATTAAAAACTAAATACAGATAGCATGACGTCGATGACTAACGTTTCGCCTAACTAAATCATGGCTCGTGGGCAACAGTTGCTTGCGCGATTCAGGAATCTCCGTCATCTAGCAAAATTTTGAGGAACTTAAAAAAAGAAATGGTTAGATCTAGTCGAAATAAATCCCCAATTGGATCCAAACAAGGGATGCTATTGGACGGAGACTGAAGAAGAGAACATATAGATCCATCATGATGGTACTCAAACTTCATGTTTTCGTGATGTCTACGTGATGATCACGTGGTCAAATTTTCGAAAGCTTATATCTCGGAAACTACGAGGCGCAGAAACTTTGTTCTGCCAGAGTGTTTCACGACACTCACGCGTTTTTGTTGTTTGTTCGTTTGTCCTCATCACCTTGAACTCGTCGGACGAGAGTCCCCGGGCGGCGTCCAGCTCGCGCGCGCCGGGCCCGGGCGGCGTGGCGGCGGCGGCCTGCGCCAGCGCCTGCAGCACGGACTGCTCCGCGAGCCCGATGCGCAGCTTGCCCTCGAGGGACCTGCGCAGCGGACACACAAAAATACAAAGGTGTGACTTAAACTAAATATGGAGAATTTGCGGTTCCTCGCGGTTTCACTCGCGTTAATTTCAGAGTTCCCGCGGGAATTCCGTGTGTTAATCTGATGTATAAGCTGTATTAATGTAAAGTTTCATTTAAATCCATGCAGTAGTTTTTGCATGAAAGAGTAACAAACATCCATCAATCCATGCATCCATACATTCTTACAAACTTTCACGTTTATAATATTAGTAGGATTTGCTGTTCCTAGCGGTTACACTCGCATTAATTTCGGAGATTTTGCGGGAATTCCGAAATAAAAAGTACCCTACGTGTTATTCTGATGTATAAGCTATATAATTGTAAGTTTAATTAGAATCCATTCGGTAGTTTTTTCGTGAAAGAGTAACAAACATCCATACATACAAAAGTTAACGATTGTAGAATGTCATCTTGGCTAACCCCGCAGATCTATCCAACCATAAAGCAAAATCTTACCTGATGAGATACTTCGCCTCGCAGAACCTGCACGCCACGTACAGAGACTGTATCTTGGCTATTTTCTTATTGACCGACGCTTGACCTGCAATATGGTAATTTTTAATTTCCTATACAGAATTAAAAAATTCGCCATTCTTCTGCCGGAAACTCTAGCCATCATGGTTGTCCAGACAATATACTAGTTTTCTTGTCAACCTTAGGCGAAGGTTGGCGATGGCTTCTCTGGAAATGTGTCAAATCATTTTGGCCACATTTATTACCATCTTGTTGTTCCCCGTTTCACCCGCGTTTATTTTGAAATTCCCGCAAAGAACTTCGGGAATCGGGATAAAAAGTAGTTATTTATACTATCATTATTCAGTATGGATATGTCGACTCGAACGACGTCCTACGCCCTCCCTACAAACTTCTTTGCCCACCCAAGAAATGCTTTACCTGCCCTACAAACTTCTTTTCCCACTCTACAAATTTCTTTGTCCACCTTAGAAACTTCTTTTCCCGCCCTAGAAACTTCTTTGCCCGCCCTAGAAACTTCTTTGCCCGCCCTAGAAACTTCTTTGCCCGCCCTAGAAACTTCTTTGCCCACCCTAAAAACTTCTTTGCCCATTCTAGAAATTTCTTTGCCCACACTAGAAAAATCGCTTATAAGATACTTGACAGGGGGGCAGGGTGGGTAGTGATGAAAGAGACCGTATTACGGTACACAGAAGAGTGAGCGAAGTGCATGATTAATTACAACTATTACCAGCAATTAATTAGGATCTCTCATTACACGGAGGCGGTCAGTTCACGGATCATACCGGTGATCCTGGCGATGTCCTTGAGCGCGGCGAAGACGCGGCGCACGCGCAGCTGGGGCGCCGCGAACATGGTGCGCTGCGCCGCGCGCGCCTGCTCGGCCGCCGCGCCCAGGTCGCCGAGCCGCGCCGCCGCCGCCTTCACCTGCGCCAGCGAGCGGCCCGTGCACTGCCCCACCGCCTTCATCAGGTACGTCTCCGCTATGCCTGCACACCGCACAACGCACAAATAGTCACTCGTCACTCGGATCAAGGAACAGGGCCCGCATTCACTTAAAACTTCTTTGATAACAAGGGAAAGACAGTTTTTGCGACATCTTATCTTAGCGCGGCGTGTTATGGTCATAGTGAATAAGGGCCCTGACAGAAAGGGCATCGACGGCTTTGCTATGGTAAATTCATTTTGAAATATTCCTGTTCATTTTAATCTCGAAGCGATCTATCTATATACTAATATTATAAAGAGCAAAAGTTTTTGGGTTTGTGAATTGTGAGTTTGTGACGTTGTAGGGGGGAGGTAATCTCTGGATCTACTGAACCGACTTTGAAAATTCTCTCATTTATAGGAAGCTACAGTGATCCTGAGTGACATAGAGTACTTTTTATCCCGGGTTTCCCGCGGGAACTCCGGAATTTGTGAGGTTGTAATCTACTGAACCGATTTTCAAAATTCTTTCACTTTCAGATAGGAAGCTAAAGTGATCCTGAGTGCAAACGGAACGAATTTCTCCAATCTGCGGGCACTGGGCCACTGCTTGCACTAATAGTGGAACATACCCAAAGTATACTTAATGCTAATATTTTAGCTTTTTTTGTCCCTAATTCTCTTTGTTCTTTCACATTTTACAGGACACCAAGTCATTCTGAAGTTTACCTGGCACTGTTAATATTGTAATCCTGACTCCCCTGCCATTAATAACGGTGAATGTCCCAAAGGAGAACTAACCCAACTCGAGGCTGTGATAGGCAGGCGCCAACTGGTTCAAGCACATGTATATACTCGGTAGCAGGTCCTCGGGAGTGAGCAGCATCACCGACCGGAAATAGTTGCTTAATATCTCTATCATCTTCAACCGGGCTGAAGTAGTTTCAATCACCTCGAAAGTCTTGGCCAGAGCTAAATAGGGCACCTCCTCGCCTTCTGACCAGCATGCGTCTTTGATCGGATGGTATTTCGGTTTAGCAGGATTGTATTCCTGTTCTGGTAGAGGAAACAACAAAAGGCTTTATTGAGGCTTGTTTCGGGGGTATGAAAATATAAATTCTATTTGGTGGGTCAGTTAGATAATAAAAAAACAATTAACACGTATATTTGGGTTTTTTAAATTAATGAAAAAATACTTAGATAAAGTGCATCGAAAGTTTAGGAGTGGGGGTTTGCGACGTCACATAAACCGCAGCACGGCGTGACGTCACGCGATATTCCAACTTAATGAATCTCCATTGTTTTTTGATTACAAAAAAAATTTAAAAAATACGTGTCCATTAAATATTCTATTTATCTACATGACGGAGTAACAACTAAAATTGTATATACTAGCCCATTATTTTTTATTTATTTTATTTGGAAAATCAACAGCTACAAAAATATAATGAACATTTGAGTGTCAAACAAAAAAGCCGATTACAGATTTTCGCACATGGGTAGTGGAATAATAAAAAAAAAAACATCAATTGCTCAATAGGCAGCAGCAACTTACATAGTGGGAACTACGTCCGACCATGTATTATTTTTTGATTACAAAAAACGAATTTTCTAATCCTCGCCTCGCCGACTCACAGCTAGTGTTAAACAAATCAAATACATCAAACTGAATCAACTCACGTGGAACTTTTGTGAAGACTTCTTCATTTTCTTCTGCTTTATCTATACTGTTAGTGACATTTATTTTCTTGTCATTCTTACTTTTAGAGAGAGTGTCTTTTTCTATCTTAGGTTTTTTGGCAACTGGACTCTTACACTTGCTTTTTCCTACATTATTGTCGTTCACTTTCAGAGGACTGGTCTTTGTTTGGCAAAGTAGTTTGGGTAGTTTGGCAGGTGTTTTTTTACCCTTGGACGATGGATATGTCTTTGGTGAGGTCGTCTCTAACTTAACAACTGTCGGTGTCTCTTGCGAATTCTCCGATTCGCTATCAGAGCTCTCGATTTGTTGACGTTTTGTGTTTCTTTTCTGTTCATCATTACAAATTATTAATTAGTCTTATTTGATTTCTTATATATAACTTGTTTATTTGCAATCTGCAAATTTAAATGATTGCAAGTATTTTTTGTCTGTCCGTTTGTTGGTCTATTCTGTATAAATTAGGAACAGGTTACAGGATTTTCAGATTGACAAATTAAGTGAATGAGAGGGAGAAAAAATTAGAAAAACAAAGTCTATTTCGTATGACGTGTGTACTTACCTTAGATGGGGCTTCTGGCGGTGAAGATGGTGCTCCAGACTTCTTCTTTGGTGACTGAGATTCATTTTCACTGCTATCTATCCTCTGTCTTTTTGACGATTTCTAAAACCCACATTACAATCTGGTGTGATTTACAAAAAATCTTTCTTTATGCAAAAGCAAAATACATCTTAGAATAAGATCATACATATAATTCAATCAAAAACTAAAAAGTCAATTGCCATGTGTTAAGCTTGATGGATTCGAATATTATTTTTTGTTTTGTTCATAACTGTCATTACAAGGTTTGCATAAAAGATAATTTGAAGTTCCTGCAGGAATGCCAAACTCACATGGGTGCAACTGCAGGCACAGCTAGTATAAAATATTAATTACTTAAGTATATTTTTTTTTTATACATTTGTTCACATTTACCTTTTCTGTTTCATTGGAAACTGGAGATGCTTTGTGTTTATCTTGGCTAACTGATGGGGACACCTCCTGGGTATTAAATAGATAACAATATTAGGTGTAAAAGTAATCCTAATCAGAATTTCAAATTTATCCAGGTTAAAAAAAAGAGAAAATTGGAGTGCTAGGAGAGGGACTTCTTCCCTCCCATTGCCACTTTTTAGTCTAGACATAAATATAGTTTTTGAGAGTGCATAGAATTGTGTTATTTGAAATCTTTAAATACAAATTTGTTTTTGATGAGATTTCTCGCTCAGATCTACATCTCATAGAGCTACATATTTTATATGGTTAATTATAAATTTTCAAAATAATATCACAAAAACTATTTTTCTCTGAACCTAATTTTTACATTTTTATTTAACTTTCAATCTATATTTTATGAAAATAAGTCCCTATTTCCCTCGGTCATACCAATCACCAAAACATTTTGCATACACGTTATCAGGGGTAAAGAAAAGGACAAAGGGGCCTTCTTATCCCTGGATTCCCGCGGAAACTCCGAAATACTTTACATTATTTTTTATTAGTTTGCCACAAATGCAGTTAACATGAACAAAATTAAGACCCCTAGCACACCTGGGTTAACCTAAAGCTGAGCCCCGATTTCACTCACGACTCACCTTATCTCGCTCAGACTCAGTTTTCTGGGGTATAAATTTGAAAAATGAAGTTATCGCCTTCTGAGCCATGCTGCGTGTCTGTCGAAATCGAAGCGCTACAAAATCGTTCTGAACCAATTTAGTGGAACCACCTATTGGTGTCGCAGCGGGATAACCGACTGATAATACTAATCGACACGACCTAATCAACTGCTTATAAAAGCGCATTTACCTACTATCATACAAGAGAAGCGAATTCGGCAGGAAAATAAATCATTTTTATTAACACCTAGAACTGAATTATTTTAAACTTTTTAATTTCATTCAATATCTCAAACTCAATCACTTCTAGTATTTTACTTTTCACATTTTCCTGTAAATAAAACTTTCAAAAACACGTACTAGGTAGGTACCTATCTAAATTAAAATTGAAAAATTCAAATAAGTTTTGGAAATTGGAAGTTTAGGGAATTAGTATTTAGTGGTGTGTATGTACAGTACTGCACTGTGATTTCGAGTCAAGTACTGACAAGGATGAAGTAGGTACTTGAAAATCGATTAATCGAAAGGTACATAAAATAAAGTTTTCGAAATACTTGAAGAATTCCAAGTAATAAAGTACCTACCCTTTGTCCTGGTCTATACCTTGGACAAAATGTATGAAAAAATGTATGATGATCGGTTGAGCCGTTAAGGCGTGCAAGCGTAACAAACAAACAAATGAACAAACGGATATACATTCGCATTAATAATAGTACGGAATACGGATTTTGACCAGATAATATGACTGTGTTTACATTAATTTAAGGTAAATATTTAATTTTGTTTGTTTTTAGACATAAATAGTAGCTCCGTTATTGCAAACAGCTTAAAGTTATTGTGAAGTCTACTCTTTGTGGTTTATCTACATCCAATAAAATTCATATATTTTTTATAACCAATAGTGTCGCCATTAATTGTTTTGGCTGGCGTCAACTAAGCTCACTGTGTCTAGTCGAATCTAATAATAAGGGCCATCTGAAGCATATTATGCGCCAGTGTGTGCGGTAGTCAGTTTGCGCTCCCGTTCTTGTCAACCAAAAAAGGCAATGAAATTTTAATCAACTCAATGTATCATCGTTATTTTTTGAATAAATACGTAAAAAAAGAAAAAAATACGTGTCCAATATTTTTTAATAATCTACAAGACAGACTAAAAATAGTCACTATGCCCAGTGTTGGTTGGTTGCAAATTTGCATTGATGTTGGTATTAACTAGCGCTCGACTTGCGTGTGCCCCTGACTGAGCTCGGGCGCACTCGCACCCCTGAATCCCCGGATAAAGACCGCTCTGCTATTATTTCTAATTTTATATGAATTTTTCAACAGTAAACAAAAATTTTTTACTACAATTTTGCAGCATTTTAACCTATGCTCAGTCTAAAATTATCAATTTTCAACAAAAAAAATTTTTTGTAGTAATTTGTGGTATCGTTATCCCAAAAATAGTTTTTTTTTTTAACTATTTTGCATATTATTAAATTAATTTCTTAATGCTAGTTTAACCCATGTAAGGACCATGTGAATAAAACAAATAGCAAATGCGATAGTAAAGAAGCAGATCTATGTGCTAGTGTATGATCAATTGATTATTTTAAGCGATTTAAATTTCAAAACTACTATATCAAAAAGTACCTAATAGACCAGACACATCACTAACCATAACAAAAAAGGCGGCAAAGATGATCTTGTGTTTTTATGACGTTTGTCACTATAGGAAGCCTACAATAAGTTGCCGCTGTCACTTTATTGAAAATTGCAAAACGCTTGTTGTTTTTTTATTGATATTTTCTGTATTTTCTTTTGTCTGTGCCACCTACAGCGACTTCCTTCACATGCACCACCTTCTGAGGTGGTGCACTGGCACCACCTCAGAAGAATAACTAAAGCACCACAGTTCTTTATCTATGGCAAATATTGGTTTCTCACGTGGACGGAGAATTCTATTCTCCGTCTACGGTTTCTCAGAACAATAAGATTGGTTTGGGACATTTTTTTTTGTTATGGCGTCGCGCGGTTTGCGTATTTTGCCAGTTTCAAGGTAGGGAAACGATGAAAAACATCAACATCAAAAGGATGCGGATTCGGAATTTCGGATGAAGACTATAGGTTATTGATTTATATAATTAATCATAAATATTATTATAAATATATACAGATAGATTATATTTTAATGTCATTGAAAATCAGGAAAGATACACATTTAAATAAATCATTTGAAGAGAGCAGGGAAATAATAGATGTCGGAAAAGGAACATCGAGGGAAAGGAGATCATTTAGGAATACGGACCGGTCGTAAAATGGGCATGAAAAGAAAATGTGATTTAGATCGCCTATGTCCATCGCACACTCACAATGTTCATCACTAACGATACCAAGTTTGGCAAGGTGAACCAGTGTATAGACGTGACCAGTCTCAAGTTTGGGACTTATGTCGGGATTTTAGCAGCATTCAGTTTTATTAATTTACCGTGATTTATTGGCTGTATGGACTAAGTTCCCTTTGTCTTCCCGGAAGGGATATAAACTAAACTTTACCAAAAAAATGTCATTGCTTAGTTTTTTGAATGCGCTTCACAAACTACTTAGAGATACTACTTGCAATTTCAGGGCACCAATTTAGAGCTCTAAATTGGATACAATTTAGGGTCGGTGAGTAAGAGAGAGAGCGAGTGATCACACTACATTAAAATGTAACCTAATGAGGTAGATTTAGGGTACAATCTAGTGTAGTGTGATTACTAGCTCTCTCTCTCTCTCACTCACCGACCATAAATTGTATCCGATTTAGAGCCTAAATTGGTACCCTAAAATTGCAAGGTGTAATAAGCGCTTAAAACCAAAATAAGCTACTTACATATTGTGACCATTAAAATGAGTTAAGTAACAGTTACCTACTCAATTGAATTCTAAGTTCAAAACCAATTATTATTCCAATTTTTTCAGGCTCCTGGCAACTAGCAAGTGGTAACACTGCTCACATTAAAAAAAAAAAACTTTCGACTTTCGAGCTGCAAAGTACAAACTAATAATTTAGAATAAAGTAATTTCAACATTCCGTGTTAAAATTTACCAATAATAAATCAAATTAATTTTTATTTAATCATTAACATTTATATTAGACGAAAAGTTACTTTTCTTTATAATAATAGACATTGTTTTGATTGCACATCTAGAACTTATTTTGCTAAGATGGCGCCCTCTAGTAGTTAACTTGTCAATAAACGCGTGTCGTCCATGTTCCGATTGTGGTGTAATTTATTTGGTTTGTGGTGATTTTCATTATTATTTTTTATAAATGTGAAACACGAAAGCATGTGTCACTCCATATAGTGAAACCTTGCTCCGGCTGAATGGATCCCGCCGTCGCGTGGTATCAGCCCGAGCAGGAAGGACCCGCGAAGCGTTTGTGGCTTCGTATTTGGGAAACTCAAAGTGAAATTGACAAAATGAACTTGAAAAACTTAGAGAACGCTAACCCTAATGTGAATAAAGCACAAGACTTTATACCAATAAGCGAAGTGAACGGTGAAAGTAGGAATAACAATTATTTCAACCCAGCGCGGAGGAAAGCGAACGACAACCGTGCATCCACGTTTAACCTGAACAAAAACCATCGCGCTCTGATAGGAGAGTACGGTGGGTGTCCGTGGAGAGTGCCGAACTACCATTACAAGCCCGGAGTACTCGGGTGAGTAAATGCAATTACACATTTGTAAGTAGCGAACGGGTTCTCTTGTCAAAGCGAAGTGTCAGCGTGATCGTGTTGTGGGTTATGTTCGGGCGCGGAACTAATTTGTTGTACTCTTTGGCCGCTGCCAATGGGCGCAGAATTGCTATCCCCATCACCAGTTTAAACTCTTTCTCAGATATTTTAGTCATAACGTAGAGCTTCGCCCAGAGCGCGTGGCCTCTGACGCGCCATTCCGTCAAATTCCTCACTGACAGTTGCAACTACAATACAAGTTACCATCATAATGCTATAATCTGTACAACAATTTTTGCAATGATGTGATCACCAGATGAGTAATGTATCTTTACTTATTAGGATGCTTACATTTCAGTTTGACATAGTTACTTATCTACATTTTGTAGTGTGTACCTACATACTTAATTAAATTCTATGAAAGAAAAGTAAAGAGTGTTGGGTAGTATCACTATTCTCGTGATGGGTAAATAGTAAATACCCTATTTTATGAATTGAACTTAAACATTAGATTACTTAAATCATTTTTGTTTAGATTTATGTGTTTTGTTGTTTCTGAATATTTGGTGTCTGATGATAGAATAAAAGTGTGAGAGAGTAATGTAAAAGAAAAAGCATTATTTCTATAGTGGCAAATCACTTTAATGTCATTTCTCTGGTCTAGTAACATTCTTCTGCATACAGATCTGTTGTCATGATATTACAGTATCAGATTTATGATTTAGCAGTTGATACATGTATTTACTTATTTTCCAAATAGTCCTGACATTACATTATGGTACAAAGTACAAACATATTTTATATATGTACATCTTTAACTTTTCTGTGAAGTAGCAAAATAACAGATTATTTGTTGTTTTTTTACCGTCCACAATTTCAATAATTATCATGAAGAATTGGATCTTTTTTAAAAAGAGTAATTGCTCCTCTAGATTTATGTATTGTTGAGGTTCCTTAAGACAAACAACACTAATTCAGGTTTTTACCATGACTTTGTAACTTCTTCAAAGTGCTATAGAATTATACTATATTTAATTAATTAGGCTGGGAAAGGAATGTGGGCAGGGGAGTTGAGAGTTGATGCATTTGAAAAGGGGTCTTTAAACCTACACCTGATTTGCAAATCCCTGGCACAGCTCTGCCTTTCTCAACCTGAAGCAATCTGTAGTAAGCTGTATCTACATCTGTCTAAAGTGTTATGAATATCATCCTTTTGAAACCCTTTCCAGCCATATTTTCTTAAATACAGTAAAACCATAATAGAATCTTTTTGTAGTGCCTAGAGCCCAATACAAACTTTTATATAACAACTGTATCATTTTTTTTTACATACCTATAATAACTGTAATCAGGTTGTTGGTCTTGTATTGTTATATATAGACATATCCCAATATTTTCCTCCAAAATGTTTCCCAAGGTAAAAACAAAGTCATGTGAGTGACTGATTATTTATTTTGCAGATAAGTTAAATCATTGACTTATTTTTTGACTATTAAAAACTTGAGGTTTTGTTTCTCAATACATTTTTTTATATTAAAACCTGCAGCAATTACAGAGTTCTCGCAGAAATTCGGGGATAAATGTAGCCTATCCCCTTCTCTGTACCCTTGACAGCATGTATGCAAAATATTGTGGTGATCGGTCGAGCTGTTTAGCCGTGAAAGTGTAACAAACAAACAAACAAAGTCACGTTCGCATTTATAATATTAGTAAGGATTTAGGATTATACACACAAACACAATTTGTAACAAAAACACAGGTATATTAAATAATAAGACTGTGGTATAATCTATCGGTATGTGATAGTAAAATGTTTAAAGTCAGTTATATTATGTTCAAGGCTGAATTCCATACCGGCACACTGAACAGTAGCTATGTGTACATAATGGATATTTAAGTAAACTTAAATATTGTACATATTTTGAGCTGCTCATTACATTCCTAGATGATTTTATATCCTTAAATATTATAAAAGGAGGTACTCCCACCAAGTTTGTCTGCCTGTTTGCGATTAACTCAAAAACTACTGAACAGATTTTTATGCAGTTTTCACCAATGGATTGAGTGATTCAAGAGAAAGGTTTTATACAAGTAGTTTATCCTGGAATTCCTGCAGTAGCTACGAAATTACCATGTTATAGCTAGTTTACAATATTAATAACACTAGACAGTATTTGTAGGTTCTGATAATAATTACCAACGATTGCTTCTTTCATAATTATAAAAATGCGAAAGTGACTTTGTCTATTACATTTCCATGGTTGGATAACAAAAGGTACTTTTCAAGATAATCCCAAATGCAAGTAAAAACTAACAAAGCATAACATAAGTAATCCTGAAAACTAGTCCTTTATCAGTTTTAGCTAATCTTTTCACTTCTCACTTTTAACCGAATAAAATTTAGTTAAAATTTTATTCGCCAAAAAATATATAATCTTCCAATCTATAAACAAAATATTAACTAACAGAAATGTACAAGTTGGTGTGGACACAAAATCCTACACTAAATCCCTCAAGGGATCCTTGTAGACAAGAAACTCCAAACGAATCCCCCTGTGGATTCAATCAAGTGGGATCTTAGTGCGCTAGTGGACGGGATGGAGCCCCGTAATAATAATAATACGTCGATCTCTGACAGTAGTCGCCGATAACGCGACTCTCGTATGAAAGGCGGACCTACTCCCCACCGGCCTCGCATACTTGATACGGCGCGGCGGCTAATTCGACCACAGAACGTATAATACTTATAGAAGGGGCATCAACTCAGTTACGTATGAGAAATGGTGTCACTGGGTGATTTTTGTACACAAAACTACTCATCGTGCCTAAATACACTTGTTATCATAACTAAATGTATTGAACGCCCGCGCCATTTGGTTAAGTTTTTATGGTTCTTAATAATTTTTGTTTGTTTTTATGGTTTTTAATATTTTTTTTCAAATTTTACAGTTTTAGGAAAGTTGTGGAAATTATACTCGTTATTATACCTACTAACTTGCACGTGCATAAGTAAGTACGTAAGTAACTAAGTGCTACTGTCCTTTCCAAAAAATAGAACTGGTTCCTAATTTCCTATCCTGTGGCAAGTCGCTACTTACCTACTTACTTAATTGCCGGCCAGCATCCACACGTGGTTTTTACTTACTTAATTGCTTACTTACTTGTAAATCGGCCTTAAAGGAAGTTTTGGAAAAATTAGAGCATTTGACTTTCTTTGCGTGCGTGGCGGGTCTATGTACATGACCTCTCTAGTTAATATGCAAATTATTATCTCTGTCAATTCGACATTGTATAATTGCGCCGCGGTCGTCGGCGAGTAAACGCGCACCGGCGCGGCGCGCACGTGAGGCGACACACCGCGGCGACCGACGCGCGACGTTATCATTGTAGTGCTGGAATTACCGATGCTTCTAATACACCGGTGCGTCAACCATGAGTTGCTGTCGTTAGCGCGGGCCGAAGTAGAAACAGCGCAGCGACGATAGTGACAAAACATTCAATATGATGGTTTATATTGACTTCATCTGTCATTGTTATTTAATTACCGCGGCGTCGCGTCGCGTACTCTAGTCCGCCGCGTCTGTCAGTCTGTTCGCGATAAACTCAAATACTACCATACGCATTTCCATGCGGTTTTCACAATAAATAGAGATAGATAGAGAGATAATTGTTGAGAGTGTCGGAAAGAGTACTTCGTTACGCTTTCACACCTTAAATTCGCAACCGATCATCGTGACATCTATAATCGCGATATGATTGTGCGTGATTTTTATGCCTGTACGCAAAGATGTTGAAGGAGAATAGATTAACAATACGCTCGGCGGCTAAGGAAGCTTTCCCCTCGAATCACACAGCGGTCAACGGATCTCTGCCGTTGGCTAGCAGAGACTATGGTCTATAGATACCGCTTGATGGAAAGCGATGTGATCGGCTATTTGAAATGTACTTTGTGGTGACTGGTATTTGATTGCGTCGCAACGATGTGATTGGTTTTTGTTTCGATCATTCCCCCCCAAAAATTGGTTGACGTGGATTGCATAGTAAAAGTTTGTATTGATGTCTATTCTCTTATACCTAATGTCTTTGCTTGTGCGTTTCAAGCGACGCCGTCGTCGCAGTGACTAGTTCGGAGTTATTCGTCAACTCGCACATATCAAACTCGTGAGTGCGCGCGAGTTGGCACCTGCCGTTTTTACCTACTTTTTTTGTCGTCAACTCGCTTGTACATGTAAAGTACAGTCAGATAGAGCTTGAAACTAAAAACTATAAAATATTGTCCACGCTGGCTGCTGGCTGATTCGGATAAGAAGGTTCGGTAATAATTTAGATGATAATAACCGAAATGCTGCAATCACATATTGTGATATTATTGTTATGTGTAGTTATTTGTTTAGATTATATTATAGAGATTAGACAGTTTAACATTTTCCACATTGTCTTACACTGTTGAAACTCGGTCATAAAATTTTATTGCTTTTTGTAGATTATATAACTTTAAGTCGAGTACATAAGGTTAAATTTGCATTAATTTATGATCATACCAACTATAACCACAGCTCTAACTACGTAAACACGACTGTGGACAGTTTCTAAGTGAACTTTTGTATGGGACTGTGTATGTACTTTTTACACGCTTTTTATTAGCTTCAGACGTATGTATGTTAGTATGTAACGAAATCTTTGAACATAATTTTGACCCCCTCCAAAACGTCGGATTAACTTGAAATTTGACAAACTTATTAAGGACTGATGAAAATTAAATATTTTAAATAGTTTGACCCATTATACGTACTAGGATAATCAGGATTAGCGATTTTTTTTTTGTTTTCCTGAGACCCGGAGTGTCTGCGTCAAGACCAATAAGGGAAACTACCAGGCACGAAAGTTTAGAAAATTAAAAAATAAACCAAACTAAAAATTAGAATAAATAATAGTTTAAAAAACTAATAACACACTTTTTATAGAAAACCAAACTAAAAAGGAAAGGAAAAATAAATTTTAATAAATTTGAATTCAGAATAGTGTATAAAATTTTTAATAAATATACAGGCTGTTGTTTTGGTCAGCAACGCGCGTAACGGAGGTAGTAATATAACTAATATGGGTTCTAAAAAAAATATAAAAAAAATATATTTTTTATAATTCGGAACATTATTTAAAAGAAAATCTCTGCACAAGATATCTAAAAATGTTTACATTAAATGGTAATTGGTAAAGCCTTAGCGCGTAGACTAGAGCTACGACATCATAGATTCTACGCGCTACGAGCAGCTACATCGCGCGTCTCGTCGTCGTCGGTACCTACCTACCTACTACCTACCTACTATTGGGTGCGAACCCACCTACCTACCTACCTACTTTTGCACAAACGTTTTACCTATTTAGATCACGGTAAGTAAACAAAACATTTTAGACTCTCTTTCCCTCCATACTTTACTGGGCTTAGGACCGGCAAAGGAACTGAATAATTTAGAAATTATTAAATTAGAAATGACATTTTTATCCATTAATAATATCCATTAAAGTTCTATGGCGCTGTTATTAAGTACCTTTGGCGTATTTAAAAAGGTGAACGAACTTATTTACAATCATTAAACGTGATTTACAAATTATTGATTACACATAACACGAAGTCTTCTAAAAGTTTTTTTTATTTACACTGATTTTACGTTAACGGTTTATCTGTTCAGTGTCTACCGCGTTGCGCGATGCACACAGAAGCACGACATCGCAAATTGTCTTTTAATCGCGATAAAACAGTTTAATTGTTCGTAATCACTTCTAAAGCGTTCAGTATCTCTTGTTTTAATGTGTCGGCGTATTCGTCATGCGTACCACTTTACGTCACCCCACAAATAAAAGTCCAATTGAGTTAGATCGGGTGAACGTGGTGGCCACGGTATGGGTCCACCTCTTCCTATCCAACGATCACCAAACTCCGATGTTAAATGGTCAATGCCAAAGCTTCGCCCAGCATCCCAGGTAGGTAGGTATTCGCGCGCGGCTGCGCACGAAAGTAGGTATTCAAGGACTGCATCTTGAACATTAACAGGGAGCCCAGATTGACCTCTAGGTACCTGTTGTGTGACGAGGTGTAGCGAATGTTACCCATTCCCTGAGACTAAAAACAACAGTCCTTATGGTGTAACGAGTTAAACTTGGACGAGTTGAAAACGTCGCACTCCACTCGGCCACACTATTCGCTTCATCTTCGCTATTACTAAATACTCAATAAATTTCACTATTGGTTAATCCTGCGAACGACCGAGCCATTTTAGCACAGAAACAACGCACGCGCTATAGCCGCGGCTGTGGAAGGCAGACTAGCTGGCGCCTGGCGCTTGCCGCCGGCGCTAGCGCCGGCGGGCGGGGGTGGCACATCGCCGCGCCCCCCAGCCCCCGCCGCCCGGCCGCCCCACCGCATTCGCCCGCGTTCCCACCGAGGCGGGGTGTATGTAGGTACTATGTACGTAGGTACTAGCATGCCGTATGATGCGCGCCGCGCCGCGCGGTCAACGACCGGTAGCGTAGGCTCGCCCGCTTGTATAAACAAAATAAATATTTTTTTCGGATTTTCCTTGAAAAAATAATTTTTTTTTTTTATATTTTTTTTGACATCAGTATCGTTAGTACAACCACCTCTGTGACGGGCGTTGTTGACCAAAACAACAGCCTGTATACTAATAATAGTGTAGGTAAATAAAAAAAAATATTTTATTTCAATAAAAGCGTAGGTATTTTTAAGATATTATCGAAATGATAATCCTTCTACTCATATCTGTCAATAAAATATTTATAACAATTGAAACCACGCACCCCACGCTTTTTTTTAAATAAAATACATTTAATATTGTTAATTTATATTTATTAAAATTTTTATACACTATTCTTAATTCAAATTTATTAAAATTTATTTTCTATTTTTTAGTTTGGTTTTCTATAAAAAGCTTATTTTTTAGTTTTTTTAATTCACTTTAAGAGATCGATGGATAAAACAAAATCTTAAGTCATTGTAATTTTGTTTATTATTGGGTAAATAATATTATTGTTATGTTGATTTGTATTATACATAAAATATCTATCTCAAATTATATTATGTAATTATATTATATTATTAAGTATTATGTTTTATTTTAAAGTCAAGTCGTATAAAATTTTTATACATTTAAAGTGGGTACCTGCCTTAATAATATATACCTTATGTGTATTAATTTTCAAAAATGACTCTTAACTAACTAGCTGACTCTACACATTTTCACGGTTGAGCGAGTTAACGACAGAAAAAGTAGATAAAAACGGAAGGTGCTTACTCGCGCACACACACGAGTTTGACACGTGCGAGTTGACGAATAAGTCCTAGTTCGGAGTGAACGTAATGTTTGCGAAAACCTCGTGGTGCCGCGACTCGCGCCAGTCGCTCGACCTTGTCGCGGCGCTCGCTGGCGCGGCGTGCCACTTGCGCCAGTCACTGCCCTCTGGCGCGCGGCGGCGGGGAGCGGAGCGGCGCCGCGCGGTTATGTCACGAAGCCTTCCGATACGGTCACCTTCCATTTGTTTTTTCTTCCTTCCGGCATCAGCCGCGACGCCTTCAGTATCGGGCGCTGTTCGGTCCACTGCGTGAAACCGAACACTGCTTTCGACAGCGATTTACGCGATCGAGCCGCTTTCCTACGGCCCGGTCGCGGCAGTCGATTCATGTCGGTCACGGGCGTCGGTATACTATCAATTAATCCATAACAAACGAATCGGCTCGCCAGCCGCGTCCCGTGCCGACCACAACATCTATCATAGACAATCACCCTGATATACAATAAACAAATAAATCAACATATCTAGCCGTATCAGTCACAGGTCACTGTGCCCCACACATTTTTGGTCCTTCGAGCTATTAATTGGGTACCAGTGACGGACTCTCGAGCACGTGGAGTGTAGTGACAAACTGTGACATTATCAGTGAATTTTTTGTGGACATTAGTGAATAGTGGAACATCGGATTATTTGGGATCAACAAGGATTATCAGCAGCTGTCCACAATATTAAGAAGCATATCATATTATCAAGCATATTATCAAGAGTTGCAGTGAGCAGCATATCAAGGGGTATATCGGGGATTATCAAGAGTTGCAGTGAGCAGCATATCAAGGGGTATATCGGGGATTATCAAGCGTTGCAGTGAGCAGCATATCAAGGGGTATATCGGGGGTTATCAAGCGTTGCAGTGAGCAGCATATCAAGGGGTATATCGGGGGTTATCAAGCGTTGCAGTGAGCAGCATATCAAGGGGTATATCGGGGATTATCAAGCGTTGCAGTGAGCAGCATATCAAGGGGTATATCGGGGGTTATCAAGCGTTGCAGTGAGCAGCATATCAAGGGGTATATCGGGGATTATCAAGCGTTGCAGTGAGCAGCATATCAAGGGATATATCGGGGGTTATCAAGCGTTGCAATGAGCAGCATATCAAGGGGAATTATCGGGGTTTATCAAGCGTTGCAGTGAGCAGCATATCAAGGGGAATTATCGGGGTTTATCAAGCGTTGCAGTGAGCAGCATATCAAGGGTTATATCGGGGTTTATCAAGCGTTGCAGTGAGCAGCATATCAAGGGTTATATCGGGGATTATCAAGCGTTGCAGTGAGCAGCATATCAAGGGTTATATCGGGGTTATCAAGCGTTGCAGTGAGCAGCATATCAAGGGTTATATCGGGGATTATCAAGCGTTGCAGTGAGCAGCATATCAAGGGGTATATCGGGGGTTATCAAGCGTTGCAGTGAGCAGCATATCAAGGGGGATATAGGGGATCAAGAGCATATCATTGTAGCAGGAGTATATCGGGATATCGGGGTATATCAGCCTATCAAGAGTTCATATCTGTGTTAGGAATATAATCATGAGTCTCAACATAGAGTATCTGTACGAGTCTCAAGCTGAGCTCTATGCAGTCATGGAAAAGCTGCAGAGCAACATGCAAAAAGATGGAAGGGAACGTAAGTCCACCCCTAACTATTTTGCACGCAAACTAGAGACTTTAGAATCGTATTGGGGAGAATATCAGGGTAATCATAATCAAATTTTAAAGGCTGAAGACAAAGAACAGCCGTATTTTCAAGGAAAATACTATGAAAAAACGGAGAAGCTGTATCGCAAAATTAAAACATACATCATGGATAACTCGGCAACAGAGCCGAGTGCGTATTCAAAAGGAGCAATCGCAAGTACGAGTAAACAATATCAAAAAGGGAAATTATCAGTGGAAGAATCAGGCCAGGCTTATCAGGAAGAGAGGAACGTATCAAGCGAAGAGATAGGTGCGAAGAATAATTATGAAAAACAAGAATCG
Source organism: Zygaena filipendulae (assembly GCA_907165275.2). Classification (NCBI taxonomy): domain Eukaryota; kingdom Metazoa; phylum Arthropoda; class Insecta; order Lepidoptera; family Zygaenidae; genus Zygaena; species Zygaena filipendulae. Next base: position 106,925 of record OU015672.1, read on the forward strand.
GTAAAGGAAAAATCACAAGGGTCATTCAGCAAGTTGGATGACATGTTACATGTTCAAACTATCAATTTTACAGCCTTTATGCGAACCGTTAATGGTATCAAAATCGAAAATATCTCCGAGAAATGGGAATTTGAAGATGTACTTTCGCAAGTGCAAACTAGATGGGAAACTATAGATTCACAGCATTGGAAAATTTATGCCGAACTAGAGGGCGACAACGAAGAGTATGAAAGGGCATTCGCAGATCACGAAAATGTGTATATTCATTTGAAAAAAGCTATCAACACTAAACTATGGTCCGTAGCGCATCGAGAAAAATCCACACCCAAAGTGGACATCCCTATCTTCACCGGTAACTATCATCAATGGACCTCATTCAAAGACTTATTCAAGGAAGCAATACATTTAAATCCTTGCCTATCAAAGGCTCAAAAAATGCAGTTTTTAAAAAACAAAATAAGAGGTGAAGCGGAAAGACTCATACAACATCTCCCGATCAGCACAGAAAATTATGATACATGTTGGGATATATTAAACCATCGGTATGACAACAAAAAACTTATTTTTACTTCACACCTCAACATTCTTTTAAGCCTTCCAACGTCACAACAACAGTCGTTAGGGCACATTCGAAAAATGCATGACGTCACCCTAGAAACATTAAACGCTATAAAAAACCTTGGAGTGGATATAGGTACGTGGGATCCAATACTTATTCACCTTTTGTCACAAAAATTAGATGGTGAATCATATACAGAGTACATAGAGTCATTGAAAAATTCTCGCGAATTACCAATTTTACAAGAATTTCTAGACTACTTGGAAAGCAAATTCACAACTTTAGAACAAGGACGCAGGACGCAGAACAATATTTATCAGAAGAGTAACAACTATCAAACTAATCAAAGTATGTACCACGGCCCTAGAAAGAACATGCAGTATTATAACAAGTATTCAAATTACAGTTGGAATAATAACTCGCCGAAGCCATTTATGCGATCCTTTTATGCAACGGCACCGTCATCGGCATGGAACAAAAGATGTCCGTTATGCAATCATGAACATGCATTAGTTTATTGTGAAAACTTTTTAAGTATGACGAATGACGCAAAATTAAATATGATACAACAAAGGAATATATGCCAGAATTGCTTATATCCACATTATGACAAAATATGTAACTCACAAAGACGATGCCGCATTTGTTCGGAGAATCATCATACAATGATACATGACGCCTATACGCAAAGGAAGCCAACAACAAAATTAGGTCACGAAGTTGCAAAACGTGTTACATTTAATACATTTAATAGAAGTAATCAAAATCAACATGGTACAAATATGTCGCATGTATCGCAATACGAAACAATGGAAACTTTATTATCTACGGCGTTAGTTAATGTCGAGGCCGCAGATGGATCAATCATAAGGATGAGAGCCTTGATTGACCAAGGGTCGCAATTGTCTCTTATCACGGAGCATGGAGCACAAACATTAGGAATTAAAAGACGACAGAGTAAAGCGATCGTTTTTGGAGTAGGTGAGAGAGAAAGTAACTGTAAAGGAACGCTTAATATCAAATGTAACTCAATTTACAATGAGTTTTCATTTAAGGCCGAAGTATATATCATGAACAACTTAATTAAAAATCTGCCCAACGTATCATTTGAAAAGCCCTCATGGGAGTATATCAAGAATATTAATTTAGCTGATCCAGAATATCATATTAGCAGACCGGTAGATTTATTATTTGGTGCAGATATTTATGCACTTATCATGTTAGGAGGCATCATCAGGGGAGAAAATTTATCTCAACCACTTGCCCAGCAAACTCAACTGGGATGGGTTTTATGTGGAAATATGAAATCATTTCGTTGTAACGTGGTGTTATCAAACTTGAAAAATATACATAAATTTTGGGAGATAGAGGATATCAATGAAGCGTCAAACATATCAGAAGAAGATCAACATTGTATACAACATTATAATAAAACGACGAAGCGACGTGACGATGGGCGATATGAGGTCGAATTACCTTTCAAAGAAGAGGAGAAATATCAATTAGGGAGATCAAAAGAGCTAGCAATAGCTCAGTTTAAAAATTTGGAAAGAAAACTAGACAGAGACGTAGCGTTATCAACTGATTACAAAGCATTTATTAAGGAATATCAAGAACTAGGTCACATGGTCCCATCAAAAAATACTTATACGACAGAATGTTTCCTACCGCATCATGGAGTACATCGCACAGATTCGACTACAACTAAATTACGCGTAGTATTTAACGCGTCAGCAACGACGTCCTCAGGGATGAGTCTAAATGATGTAATGTATAAAGGGCCCAACCTACAGCAAGACTTACAGGCTCTAGTTCTAAAATGGAGGCAGTATAAATATGCATACACTGCGGACATTGAGAAGATGTACCGGCAGATCTATATCAGTGAACATCATCAAAATTATCAAAAAATCGTGTGGAGAGACTATCAACAGCAACCTATTCAAGATTATCAACTGACGACAGTGACTTATGGTACGAAGGCAGCACCATTTTTGGCAATGATGACGTTGAAGAAACTAGCAACTGACGAAAGAAGCAGCTATCCTGAAGCAGCAGATATCATTGAACAAGCATTTTATATGGATGACCTTGTATATGGAGCGCACTCTATTAATAAAGGAAAACAACAAATATCAGATTTGTGTAATGTATTAAAATCAGGAGGGTTCACTCTACGAAAATGGGCATGTACTGAACCAAAGATGTTGGACTCAATTGCGAATAAACAAAGCACCGAAAACATACTTTATCAATTTAAATCAGAAGGTGTAGGAAAAACTTTAGGATTACAATGGAACTCTACCGAAGACAAATTCACATTCACGTGTAATATGACACTACATAATTCAACAAAGATAACGAAAAGAATGTTACTTTCAGAAATTTCGAAACTATTTGACCCTATTGGATGGTTAGTTCCGGTCACCACTAAATTAAAAATACTATTTCAAACTGTTTGGACTCAGTGTTCTAAGTGGGAGGACAGTATTCCACCGAAAGTAAACAAAGAATGGTTAAAAATAAGAACGGATCTCGAAAACATGAGTCAAATAGAAATCCCACGATGGATTAATTGTACAGAAAAAGATGAAATAGAGTTTCATGGATTTTGTGATGCATCCCTAAAAGCGTATGCAGCCGTGATTTACGCACGAATTAAACAAGAACCATCATATTACGTCACACTACTCACTGCAAAAAGTAAAATTGTGCCAAGCAAGAAAGCTATCTCATTACCCAGGCTGGAATTATGCGCAGCACAGCTTTTATCAAAACTTATGAACAAAGTTCAAGAGTGTTATAATACTTATAATATCAAAATATATGGTTGGAGCGATTCGATGGTAGTCCTTGGCTGGCTACAGGGGGAGCCTACGCGCTGGAAACCCTTTGTAGCAAATCGAGTCAGGCAAATAACAACAGCGATATCATCAAAACATTGGCATTATGTAAAAACCAACGAAAACCCGGCAGACATAGCTAGTCGAGGTACGGATATAGCACAGTTAAAGGATCTCAAACTATGGTGGAATGGCCCGAAATGGTTACAGTCACTATCAATATCAGAAAAAGAAGACAAAATTAATTACTCGACAAATCATGAATTAAAAGTACATAGAAGCAATGTCGTACAAACAGACAGTCATACCAATATTATAGCAACATTATTAGATAGACATAACTCGTTCATAAAAATTGTTCGTGTATTTGCATGGATACGACGAGCATTCAAATGTAAACAGAAACCTGCAAATACCTATCTCACATTACTGGAATTGAAGAATGCAAAGTTACAAATAATAAAGTATGTGCAATATGTTGTATTTGAAACGGACATTGAGCAATTAAGAAAACATAACAAAGTGGATAACAAAAGTAATTTATTGAATTTATATCCGTTTATCGACGAAAAAGGAATATTAAGAGTCGGAGGGAGATTAAGAAATGCACACATTCCGTATGAAATGAAACACCCCATTATTATTCCACATAATCATAAATTATCGCAACTTTTAATTGACGAGGCACATCAGTTAACTTATCACGGCGGACCCAGACTCACGTTATCAAACTTAAGGCAAAAATATTGGATTATTGGAGGGAATAGAGCAACCAAAAAACGATTAAGGGAGTGTATTATCTGCAGAAAAAACAATCCAGAACTTAAATATCAACTCATGGGAGATCTACCAGAAGCTCGAATTAATCCAGCTCCACCTTTCTATCATACCGGAGTGGATTACACAGGATTTGTAGATATCAAAGCAAATAAAGGACGAGGAATAAAAACCACGAAAGGATATATAGCGGTTTTTATCTGTATGGTCACCAAGGCCGTACATCTGGAACTGGTGTCCGATTTGAGTAGTGAAGCATTTTTAGCAGCCCTTCGGAGGATGGCTGCCAGGAGAGGTGCTCCTCATCACATTTATAGCGATAATGGAACAAATTTTATCAAAGCTAACAGAATTATCAGCGAAGAATATCAGGAGTTAAAGAGAATTTTTAACGATAGCTTTTATCAACAAATATCATCACTGAATATCACTTGGCATTTTAATGCGCCGTCATGGCCCTCAGCAGGAGGTCTATGGGAGAGGTCAGTACGCAGCCTTAAATATCATTTAAGGAGGACAATTGGAGAGCAAAAATTGACATTTGAAGAGTATTCCACGATTTTAGCACAAATAGAAGCCTGTTTAAACTCTCGCCCGTTATGCGCAATATCAGAAAACATCGAGGACATAGACTTTTTAACACCAGCGCACTTTTTATCAGAGAGAGCAGATCTCACGATCATAGAAACTGATCATGATGCAAGAACAAGATGGCATCTTATTAATAAATTAAAGCAAGATTTATGGAAAAGATGGAAAATGGAATATTTAAGTCAACTTTCGGCTCGAAGTAAGTGGTGGAAAAAACACGAAAACATCAAATTAGGAGATCTTGTTATAATAAAAGATGAAAATTTACCGCCAGGAAAGTGGGCGATGGGAAGAGTGACGGAGGTACATCCAGGAAACGATGGCCTTGTGAGAGTAGTAACCTTGAAGACAAAAAATGGCATTATGAAAAGACCGGTCTCCAAAATATCGTTATTGCCACTTCAATCGAACTCCTCAACAGTATCAGATGAACAAAAGAGTGATGAAAGTAAAGATAGAGTTCGAAACCAGGCGAATAATAATGGCAAGTTAGCAAAAAGTTATCAATTTATATCAATGGCTATATCACTTATTTTATTCCTGACGATTGTATCACCGGCGAGTGCATTGTTTAACGTAACAAAATTTAATGAAGACCAATTCTTATACTTCGATTCTATAGCCAACTTACAACTTATTCGTGACGACTGGACTGTGATTGTATACTATAATATGTCTCCATACTGGGAAGGTGCAACAGCTGTTAACAAATTCACGCAGTACTTAGAAAGAACATGTGATAAATTCCAGGAACAAACACGATGTCAAATGATTTTACTACAATTACGTCACGAACAGACTGAGCTACAATACTATAATCAACTTTTGCTGAATCAGGAAGGTAACGGGATCTCGAGACAGCGACGGGGCATTATCAATGGAGTAGGTTACATTGCGAATACGTTGTTCGGCGTATTAGACGATCGTTTCGCAGAACAGTATAAAAAGGATATAGAATTATTAAAGAACAATCAGAGATACCTAGAATCATTATGGAGAAATCAAACATCAGTAGTCGAAGGGGAATATAATTTATTAAAAAGAACGGAAGAAATGGTAGCAAGGCAACATAAAGCAATAAATAAACATTTAAACAGCTTAGATGAGTCAACTATTGAGAACGAGGCGCCAGAGCAAAAGGAAATCAACCAAAGCTTAGCTGAACTGCATAATCAAACAGCGACAATGAAGGAAAAGGTTCAGTCTTCCGAGATATCAATATCAGGACATGACATTCATCAATATGTGGTCAGTTACGTGATCATAGCTGCTGCAGCTGTCCTGGGAGCGAGCATTTGGTGGCGGAGGAGGAGGCGGGCGTTACGCATCCCTCCCCCCGCGCAGGCGGAGAACAGAGCCAGCAGTGAAGTGCGTGTGAGTGTAGTGAGTGCGCGAAACGAAAGTGAGATCAGTGCGGGCAGGAAAAGTCAATCGAGTGTAGAGTTAGTCGATCGGGCAACTTCGCCTAAACCAAAAAAGGTGTAATTTTAAGGTCATTGATGAATCAAAACTATAGAGACTTTACGTGATCATTACGAATTTTTGTATGTTTTATTGTGCTTTTATGTCAATTGCTATAATCATTATCATTTCTGAGTATCATTTTAATTGTAATCATTTAATCTCATTTCATCTCTCATCTCGTGGTCGGGAGCATGTTCGGTCCACTGCGTGAAACCGAACACTGCTTTCGACAGCGATTTACGCGATCGAGCCGCTTTCCTACGGCCCGGTCGCGGCAGTCGATTCATGTCGGTCACGGGCGTCGGTATACTATCAATTAATCCATAACAAACGAATCGGCTCGCCAGCCGCGTCCCGTGCCGACCACAACATCTATCATAGACAATCACCCTGATATACAATAAACAAATAAATCAACATATCTAGCCGTATCAGTCACAGGTCACTGTGCCCCACACAGGCGCCTTGGCTCTTCACACGTTCACCGATTAAAAACTGAACATGGAATGCATCGACTAAGCCCCTCTGTCGACAACCGAACCACACAGTTTTATATTTCTTTAAATAGGGATGTTGACTACTTTTGAAAATCAAAATTCTAATTAGTCCGTCAGTTAGAAAATAAAAAAACAATAGACACGTATTTTTTGCTTTTTTATATAAATTAAAATATTCAGAGATAAAGCGCATTAAAGTTTAGGATGAGGAGGTCGTGACGTCACTAACCGCAAAACAGCCATACAAACTGTCAGAATAGTGACGTCACGCGAAATTCAACTCGATATATCGCCGTTATTTTTTGATTACGTAAAAAAAGAAAAAATACGTGTCCAATATTTTTTAATAATCTACAAGACGGACTAAAAAATAAAAATTAGTCAACATGCCCATTGTAACTTGTTTGTTGCGTGGTGTATGTGTTCTTTTATTTGCTAAATAAAGTTTATCTTATCTTAGAGCGATAATGCTGACGGACCTGTCGTATAATATAATCTGTAGCTAATTAATTCGCGGTATGCAAGATTACGAAATGATTTGGCATCATAGGTAGGTAGGTGCATTATGGATTTTTATCGAAGTTTTTAAAACAAGCGGAAGCTAGTCAACTCATTCAGTTCATTGAATACCTACTCGGAGTGTTGCTGTGCAGCCGTGGAATCCGGGTCGACGCGGCGCGACGGTCCGCGACTTTAGATCGAAATGCCAGGCCAGGCGGCTAGGTTTCTTACCGGCCAACTAGTGCGTACAATTTAACACCTAGCCTATACCTTGGTGCTGTTGTTGGTTGTTATAAATCCAGAATGTTCTAATCTGTTCCATTTAATAAAAAGAATGACATCGATGTTAGGTATCCTATTGATGAAATTCAAAAATTATATATCTACTGTGGCGACCTCTACGCCACAAGTCACGAACTACAACGAAGCGACGAATACTAGCTAGATGGAGATCCTGAATCGCGCTAACGAAGTTTACACGCCTGCGCTGCATATATAGGACTTCCGACGATACAGTCGGAGCCGCGGTTCCCCGAGCACACCACCTCGCCCGGCGGGAAGCTTCCCCTTTGGTGGCGGTCGAGCCATATCATCCATCCCGCTCCCGTTACGCTACATGCCATTGCCCATGCCCATTCTCAAATAGCCAACATTTTGTAAAATGCCGAGAACAGAAAACCTCTATTGACTTTACGAGCACCGTGACGAGTTAGGTTAGGTTAAAATTGGGTAAAATTGACCCCAACAGATTCAAATACTACCGATTTGCGATGTGGCAGCGATCCGATCAAAATATTGCATTCTCTGTCCTCAGTATTTTCAAAATTCCGGCTGTTTCTAAACGGACGAATTGTAGGTACAATATGCCGACAGCATTTATATTTATACACACTTGAGTTTATCGCACTTACAGTGCCTAGTTTAGACAACCGGTTATTTTCTAAGTAGCCTAGTTGTTGACAGACAAGTTTTCGCATTAGAGATCCGAACTTAACAGTTTCACTCGCGTAATTTCAGAGTATAACAGACAAACTTACAAAAAATCTAAGCTTTTCTCTTTAAAATATTAGTAAGTAGGTATAGATAGATGGATTCGTAGGCATTGAATTATCTAAGTCGCGAGTAGCCACCGGCCATGCCGTCGCAGATATTATGTGCAGCGAGCGGCGCACGCGCAGCACGGGCCGCGGAGGTCGTCGCGCTATTTCATAACGACATTACAAAAACACAAAGTATGTAGTTATGTCCAATCTACACAATATATAAAATGCTTTGTCCTGATTAACTGACTGACGGATCAACGCACAGCCTGAACCGCTGGTCGTAGAGACCTGAAACTTGGAGGGTGTGTTCTTTGTATGACGTAGGCATCCGATGAGAAAGGATTTTTCGAAATAGTACCTGAAAAAGGGGGGCAAAGTTTGTATGGAACAATTCCGCGGGAACTTCGAAATTGTCGCGAGTGAAACCGCGCGGGACAGCTAGTCTATAATATTATATAATCTAATATATATAAATCACGTGTCACGTTGTTTGTCCGCGATGGACTCCGAAACTACTGAATGGATTTTGATAAAACTTTGTAACCATTTATAATATGGTCCAACTTAAAAGATAGGATAGTTTTTATCCCGGAATTCCCGCGGGAACTCCGGAATTATTGCGGGAACAGCTAATCACCGTAAACTACTGGCAGGGCCGGGGTACAAAGAAGGACATAGAGTACTATTTTCCCGGAATTCCCGCGGGAACCAAGAAATTACCGCGGATGAAATCGCGCGGGACAGCTAGTAATTAATAAGTCTCGATAGAAAAGCACAAAATTTCAGCTCAATAGGTTGAAGATCTGCTTCAAAATTGAGTTGCGAGATTCCACCCGTACACACATAGTTACCTATATACATACATACTTACCTACATTGCCAGTTAAAAGCTTTTAAAAATATACTTTTATGTTGTAAATACTACATAGTATTTAAACACCGATGTTCATCGCATGAATGTGTGTTTGTACGCGCTGATTAGTTTAAATGTGATAATTCAACGCTTATCTAGAAGATTTTGTTTATTAACCTTTGACCGAACTTGAGCGAGCGTCACGACCGAAAAAAAATTAAAAAACAAATAATATGTGACGTGTTGTGGTGATATCTTTTGAGGACAGTATTTGACCGTCCCGTTCACGGTGACCGCAACTATGGACACAATGACACGCCAGCATAGGTACTAGCTGTTCCCTTCGATATCACCCGCGTTAATATCGGAGTTCCCGCGGGAGCTCCGGGATGAAGAAGCGACATTCCCCGTCTCCCACCGATTTCATGCCTCTGTGTGTCTACATCACTGACAGCTGACAGTCACTGTCAGCTCGCTGTCAACCTCAGGATACGCACGCGCGCACAACACGTGCACACGTGTACAAGCCGGCCGTGTTTACTTGTGGGAAAGTCAGTTCATATGTATGGAGTGTCATCGAGCTGATTAATGCATAGTATGATCAGGAATTTACTATATGTAGAAGTTGTTGCCATACGAGTATGATAGATAAAGTCGTTCGTGTCGATCGTACGAGTACTTAATTACGTATCAGATCAGTCTAATCGGTAATAATAATCGCCCGTCAAAAATTCAATTCCGAACTAAAGGCCACAGGGTCAAGGCTGGCTGGCGAGCAGCGAGCCTCCGATAGACCGACCGACCGAGCCACCGACTCTGATTTGCATATTGGCGTGTAAAGGAAGTTGGATGTTGCTGGTGATTTATGTTTGTGATAGCCAGGGTTATGAAGAGATCCCAATTCCTATATAACACACGCAGGTCCGTGCTAAACACACTTTGATATCAGCATACAACCGGGTTTGAACCCGATGCTTTGGGTATTAAAACCCTGAAAACACCCGTAAACAATCAAATAAACATCGTCAAATCAATTGTCAATCAAATTTTTGTGGCAATAAAATTATTATTATTCTCCTGTCGCGGGTTTGCTGGAAGAAATCCCACTCACGGAATAAGCGCGACCTTTGTACATGATACATTTTATACCAATTTCTTTTTATGTTGTCCTTGTGTGCATTAATTAATTATTAAATTAATAATAATAATAACTCAGAAAACAAGCTGTTTAAACCCGGTAGATTGTAGTTATAGTTACGGTTAAATTACGCATTACACGTAAGTGTTGCATTGCTGAACGTTGCGCTGGCGACCCTGCCGCGGCATATTTGGAGCGTTGCGCGGCGTGACGTCAGACCGCCCGGCGCACGCGCAGCGCCTGACGTAGCGCGTGCGGGGGGAGCGGGGGTGGCGCGGGGTGAAGGGCGCGCGCGCTGCCGCATAGTAAACAGGCATGTAATCGGCCTGCAGGTCCACCGCTAGATAATTTAGTCGAAGTTGACACGTTAGTTTCATTGATTGATGACGATTGTTTTATTACTAACTGTGCCCCGCGGTTTTCGCCCGCGGGAATTCCGGGATAAAAAGTACCCTATGTCGATTGACCTTAATCTCTTTAACACCAGCCCGGTGTCGGCAAGGAATGCACTAAGCAGGCGATTTTTCTCTCAGCAGGACTCTAGATGGTATTGGCAAAGCTCTGTGGATCAATCTAGAAACACGATTCTAGAATCTAGGAATGTTGAAGATATTTAAGTTTTGATTATGTTCCTGTAATGTAATGTGTGTCTTGTATTCTGTATTTGACGTCTTAATGTATGTAAATTGGTTTCTATCAGCGGAGACCTATAAATAGCTGCTATTTTTGTATTCAAAAGTGTTTTTATCTGGAAAGCTGTTGGTCTTCCTAAAAATAAATAAATAAATAAATAAAAATGTCCTTCTCTGTACCCTTGACAACATGCATGCCAAATTTCATCCAAATCCGTTCAGCAGTTTTTGCGTGATTGAGTAACAAACATTCAAACATTTATAATATTAGTAGGATTACTAGCTGTTACCCGCAGTACTAAGTACCCTAAGAAACCCGAGAATGGAACCTACGACACCTACAGTTAGCAGTCAGGTTCTTTAACCACCAGCCTACCTAACGGTGTTGTCGTGATATTTTAAACGAGAACTATGTAACTATGATAGGTTACGATGGTTGGTGAACTTTTATTAATGTAATTTTCTGTGGTACTGACCTTGTTTTTGTTAATAGGTTATATTTAAAAAACTCTTTGTTGAGATCAGAAGTGGGATTGCTTCCGCTCTTCTCTAGTGGAAGTGGGATGATACCACACGCTGTCGACCTTGCGGTGCCGTACCATGTAGTGACGTGTGCGCGTTGGTCCGGCAGGTTGCACGAGGAGATCGAGCACTTCTACATGTACATGTCGCCGACGGAGACGGAGCACCTGGTGCGCACCACGGTGGTGACGCGCATACGCAACGCGATCCTGTCGCTGTGGCCGCAGGCGCGCGTCGAGGTGTTCGGCTCGTTCCGCACCGGCCTCTACCTGCCCACCAGCGACATCGACCTCGTCGTCATAGGTCAGTACTCAGTAACCCCCTCCCTCCCCCCCCCCCCACATACACACACACCCCCCCCCACACCCCCCCACACACACACACACACATTTATTAACTCCTTATTCTTTCTTTGCGTAAATAAAAGTACAAATAGCGAAGCTAATACCTTGCGGCATTCACTCTGTAAATCCATTGGATTAACACAAAAAGATAGAGAGAGATACAAACAAAATTTTAAGGAAAAAAAAATTGTAACCGATTTCCAAAAACACGAAACTAAAAAGCTAAAAATAACAAAATACCGAATAATCCATAAGACAAAAATACACGTAATATTAGGTATTATTGGTTTGTGCTACCACTGATCGGTTTGAATTGAAACAAAAAAAAAATACATACAGCCGAATGCAGAAACTCCTCCTTTTTTGAAGTCGGTTAAAAATATAGAGTGGGTGTCAATATTTAAAAAATGTCATAATTACAGTGTAGCGGAGGTGTTACGAGCAGGTAGGTATTAAACTCACATTGATGTAGAAAATGGAATTTTGGAAGTCTTCGTCGTTGCTTTGGTCTATTGCGAGTTGGTTGTAGTCTATGACATTTGGGTTCTGGATGTCTTCGATTCGTGACAATGCGTCGGCGATTGGATTTTCTTCACCTTTGATGTACTTGATACTCGAATAAAATTGAGATATGAAATGTAACTGCCGTTCTCGTCTCGGTGTGTCGCTACTACTGGCGGGTCTGCTGAGTGCGAAAGAGAGAGGCTTGTGATCGGTGAGTATAGTTACTTCGCAGCCTTCGATTAGTCTTCTGTAGTGTTTTACAGCCATGTACATAGCTAATAATTCGCGATCGTACACGCTGTAGCGGCGTTGCGTAGGGCTCATTGACTTCGAGAAGAATGCTAATGGTTTCCAGTTGTTCTCAACCTTTTGTTGTAGTACTGCGCCTAAACTGTGATCCGAGGCGTCTGTCATTATAGCGAGTTCGCAACCGTGAACGGGGTAGCTTAACGTTGTTGCTTCGGTAATGCTTTGGCGGCATTTTTCAAAAGCTTCGTTCGCTTCCGGTGTCCATTCTATGGGCGTTTTGTCATTCTTTTTCTTGTTGTGAAGAAACTTGTTGAGTTCGTGTTGATGATCGGCTTGATGAGGTAGGCAATCTCGGTAAAAATTAAGCATGCCTAGGAAGCGTCGTAGTTCGACGATTGTCTTCGGTTTCGGATACGAGGAAATTGCTTCGATGCGATCTATCGTAGGTTTGATACCGCTGGCGGAGACTTCGTAGCCTAGGAAGTTTATAGTTTCAACTCCAAACTGGCATTTGTCGACGTTGAGTGTGACGCCGTGTTTGTCGAGACGTTCTAAGACTTGATGGAGAAGCTTCTTATGGTTGTTTTCATCTTCAGAAAATAGGAGAATGTCGTCGACGAAACAGAAACAGTCTTCTATACCTCGGAGAACTTGATGCATGAATCTTTGAAAGGTTTGACTTGCGTTGCGTAGACCGAACGTCATGCATGTAAATTCGTATAGCCCGAACGGAGTGATTATGGCTGTTTTCTGTGCATCTTCTTTACTCGCCATGGGAATCCAGTAGTAAGCCATCTTGAGATCAAGTTTCGAAAATATTTTTTTGTTGTTGAGTGGGTACGTGAAATCTTGAATGCGTGGTATCGGATAGCGATCGGGTTGCGTCACTGCGTTTAATCTTCGGTAGTCGCCGCATACGCGAAGTCCGCCGTCTTTTTTCGTGACGACGTGTAGAGGGCTGGCCCATGGACTGCTTGAAGGTCTGCAAATGCCAATCTCCATCATCCGATCAAATTCGGCTTTTGCGGCGTTGTATTTGTCGGGCGGTAGAGGGCGGGCGCGTGCCGAAAGCGGAGGACCCGTCGTTTCGATGTGATGTACGACGTCATGTTTGGCTGGCTGCTTAAGAGACATGGGTCGGAGAACGCCAGGAAAATGCTTCAAGATATCGTGATATTGTTGGTCGGAGCTCACGATGCGAATGGACTCGGCGGTTGTTGATACTTCAGTGGCGTCGACGGTAAGCTTGGTTTCGTCGTCGATTAATTTTTTTCTGTGAAGATCCACAAGGAGCTTGTAGTGACGTAAGAAGTCTGCACCCAATATGGAAGTCTTCACGTCTGCGACAATAAATGTCCAGGTGAAACTGCGCCGTAGTCCCAGGTTGAGGTTGATTGTTTTCTCGCCGTAGGTATTTATCGGTGTGTTGTTTGCCGCGTAAAGTTTGTAGGTATGTGCGGCCTTTTTCTTAGTTTTCGATGTTGCAGCCCAAACGGATATATCTGCGTCAGTGTCCACGAGGAAACGTTCGTGTGAGTCGCGATCATGAACACAAAGGCGGTTGCTGATCTTGGGGACACCGACGTCCGCCGCGGTCGGTGTCGACGTTAGTTTTCCGACGTCTTGTTACGTTGTGCGCACGGTGACTCGCAGCGTATTGCCTCCTTGCCAAACTTGTGGTGGTATCTGCATAACCACGTAGGATCGCCAGGCTTCACACGGGATGATGATGAGCGTGAGTGAGAGCGGTAGCGTCCGCGAAATGGTTGACGAGATGTTTGACGCGTGGTATGCCGTGCTCGCAATTCCGCCACTTGTAATGCGAGTTTTTCCAATCTTGGTAGGATCTCTGAATACGGTGGCTTGCTTTTCTGTTCTTGCTCGGCCATAGCTTCAGCCTTTTGTTGATTCCTTTTTTCTTCTTGATTGTCGGAGGGTCACCACTGTGTATGTTATTTCTCTCTTGCTCCTTCAACCTTCCTGATCCTTGATCCAATTCCCCGGTAAAGGTATGTTACGTACACGGTTTGGTAATGGTAGGTACATGGAGGTAAACCGCTGTGAAGTATGTAAGTATTTTCGTAAGTATTTCTGTGCTCATGTGCAAGGTGTGCACAACAGTATGATAAATAACCTCCTCCTTTTTGGACGTCGGTTAAAAAATAAAAAAAAATCAGTAAAATAAACTACATAATTGTAAAACTGATAAGACTGAACAAAAGATGATTTAATCTAACTTTATAAATATAAAAATAAATGGCTAAGCGCAAAACACGAGAACGGCTGCAGCTGGAGTCGAGCGTTATATACTTGTGGCTCATTTTGTTGTTGTGTTCGAAACTGTCGAGACGAGGTTTGTATGTAAGAATTTTTTGGAAAATCTACTGGAAGAGTTCCTGTGGAAATTACAAACTTTTCACAGGATTCCTTAAATTCATAATATTTGAGATTATGTTATGACTGCGTCAATCAAGGTCCTAGTCCCTTCTTTATAATATTTGCGATATTCGAATTCCGAATGAAGTTATCTATTTTCATTATGGCCAAAAAAAAAAATCGATCCTAAAATATTTGGAAAAACGTTCGGATATTTTTATTACAATTCATGCCTATCATTACAGTGAATGAGTTTCGGCTCATATTTTTCGTCCACTTGCAGCGCGGCCCCTCGATGCGCAGTTCGCCGCGCGCCGGCTCGCTAGATAGCCTTATCTATATGTTTGTCGGCCGGATGGCCTCACGTTTTGCGCGAGACACGTGATTTAGGTACACTGTGTCAAAATGGGCGTCCATTGACATCGCATCACATCACTTGTTTATTTCCATGGCATATGTTGTGACTGGCGCCTAAGAATACTAATTTTTATCGCCCCCCGCCCGACGACGCGCGCTGCGGCAGAAGATCGCCATCCTCTGCCTCATGGAGGTGAAAATGGTGAGATCGAGAAAAAAAAAAACAAAAAAGAAAAAAGAAAAATAAGGGGGGATTTTTGGCGGGAATCCAAGATGCAGGTAGTTTTCGTGTCAATGAAAAATTGTTTAAAATGGATTTTGGAAGCGGCCAGCCTAGGAGGTGATAGCGGGGCAGGCTGTAGCTGCTGTCTGTGTGTGTTGGACAATATAAACTTTGAAGTTGGTCGGTTGTGAATCGGGGTGAACAATATTTCTATAAGTATCATATTTTGTTCCAATCGTTCGATCAAACGTAGCCACAACAAATTAACACCAGTAGACGTGCATACCGCGAACGGATTCGTCTCGTTGCCACAATCGGTGCGACCTCGCACCTCGCACCTCGCACCTCGCACCTCGCACCTCGCACCTCGCAGCGCTCGCGCGCTGTTGCCGCCTTCGCTTCGGCTGACGCGGACGCGGACGTGCATCCCATTGTGTTTTGTGTAAACAGTATTTTCTCTCCCGAAGCTTTGTGTTCTGTAAGCTTCGACACATGTGTTGCGGTTCGCTCGATGGCTACACACCTGTCGGCTGCCGTCACCACATCTACGAATTGATTGATTGCATTTCATGAAATGGTCAGCCACATGTCACTGATAACTGACTAGTTGTGCCCCGCAGTTTCATTCGCGTTAATTTCAGAGTTCCCGCGGGAATTCCGGAATAAAAACCCTATGACACTCAGGATCACTGTAGCTTCCTATAAGTGAAACAATTTTCAAAATCGGTTCAGTAGATCCAGAGATTACCCCCCTACAACGTTACAAACTTACAAAACCACAAACTTTTGCACTTTATAATCTATCTATCTAGTCTAATATATATAAATCACGTGTCACGTTGTTAGTCCGCGATGGACTCCGAAACTACTGAACGGAGTTTGATAAAATTTTGTAATCATTCATAAAATGGTCCAACTTAAAAGATAGGATAGTTTTTATCCCGGAATTCCCTCGGGAACTGAAGGACATTGTTCGGTCCACTGCGTGAAACCGAACACTGCTTTCGACAGCGATTTACGCGATCGAGCCGCTTTCCTACGGCCCGGTCGCGGCAGTCGATTCATGTCGGTCACGGGCGTCGGTATACTATCAATTAATCCATAACAAACGAATCGGCTCGCCAGCCGCGTCCCGTGCCGACCACAACATCTATCATAGACAATCACCCTGATATACAATAAACAAATAAATCAACATATCTAGCCGTATCAGTCACAGGTCACTGTGCCCCACACATTTTTGGTCCTTCGAGCTATTAATTGGGTACCAGTGACGGACTCTCGAGCTCGTGGAGTGTAGTGACAAACTGTGACATTATCAGTGAATTTTTTGTGGACATTAGTGAATAGTGGAACATCGGATTATTTGGGATCAACAAGGATTATCAGCAGCTGTCCACAATATTAAGAAGCATATCATATTATCAAGCATATTATCAAGCGTTGCAGTGAGCAGCATATCAAGGGGTATATCGGGGGTTATCAAGCGTTGCAGTGAGCAGCATATCAAGGGGTATATCGGGGATTATCAAGCGTTGCAGTGAGCAACATATCAAGGGATATCGGGGGTTATCAAGCGTTGCAGTGAGCAGCATATCAAGGGATATATCGGGGGTTATCAAGCATTGCAGTGAGCAGCATATCAAGGGGTATATCGGGGATTATCAAGCGTTGCAGTGGGCAGCATATCAAGGGGATATAGGGGATCAAGAGCATATCATTGTATCAGGAGTATATCGGGGTATCGGGGTATATCAGCCTATCAAGAGTTCATATCTGTGTTAGGAATATAATCAGGAGTCTCAACATAGAGTATCTGTACGAGTCTCAAGCTGAGCTCTATGCAGCCATGGAAAAGCTGCAGAGCAACATTCAAAAGGATGGAAAGGAACGTAAATCCACCCCTAACTATTTTGCACGCAAACTAGAGACTTTAGAATCGTATTGGGGAGAATATCAGGGTAATCATAATGAAATTTTAAAGGCTGAAGACAAAGAACAGCCGTATTTTCAAGGAAAATACTATGAAAAAACGGAGAAGCTTTATCGCAAAATTAAAACATACATCATGGATAACTCGGCAACAGAGCCGAGTTCGTATTCAAAAGGAGCAATCGCAAGTACGAGTAAACAATATCAAGAAGGGAAATTATCAGTGGAAGAATCAGGCCAGGCTTATCAGGAAGAGGGGAACGTATCAAGCGAAGAGATAGGTGCGAAGAATAATTATGAAAAACAAGAATCGGTAAAGGAAAAATCACAAGGGTCATTCAGCAAGTTGGATGACATGTTACATGTTCAAACTATAAATTTTACAGCCTTTATGCGAACCGTTAATGGTATCAAAATCGAAAATATCTCCGAGAAATGGGAATTTGAAGATGTACTTTCGCAATTGCAAACTAGATGGGAAACTATAGATTCACAGCATTGGAAAATTTATGCCGAACTAGAGGGCGACAACGAAGAGTATGAAAGGGCATTCACAGATCATGAAAATGTGTATATTCATTTGAAAAAAGCTATCAACACTAAACTATGGTCCGTAGCGCATCGAGAAAAATCCACACCCAAAGTGGACATCCCTATCTTCACCGGTAACTATCATCAATGGACCTCATTCAAAGACTTATTCAAGGAAGCAATACATTTAAATCCTTGCCTATCAAAGGCTCAAAAAATGCAGTTTTTAAAAAACAAAATAAGAGGTGAAGCGGAAAGACTCATACAACATCTCCCGATCAGCACAGAAAATTATGATACATGTTGGGATATATTAAACCATCGGTATGACAACAAAAAACTTATTTTTACTTCACACCTCAACATTCTTTTAAGTCTTCCAACGTCACAACAACAGTCGTTAGGGCACATTCGAAAAATGCATGACGTCACCCTAGAAACATTAAACGCTATAAAAAACCTTGGAGTGGATATAGGTACGTGGGATCCAATACTTATTCACCTTTTGTCACAAAAATTAGATGGTGAATCATATACAGAGTACATAGAGTCATTGAAAAATTCTCGCGAATTACCTATTTTACAAGAATTTCTAGACTACTTGGAAAGCAAATTCACAACTTTAGAACAAGGACGCAAGACGCAGAACAATATTTATCAGAAGAGTAACAACTATCAAACTAATCAAAGTATGTACCACGGCCCTAGAAAGAACATGCAGTATTATAACAAGTATTCAAATTACAGTTGGAATAATAACTCGCCGAAGCCATTTATGCGATCCTTTTATGCAACGGCACCGTCATCGGCATGGAACAAAAGGTGTCCGTTATGCAATCATGAACATGCATTAGTTTATTGTAAAAACTTTTTAAGTATGACGAATGACGCAAAATTAAATATGATACAACAAAGGAATATATGCCAGAATTGCTTATATCCACATTATGACAAAATATGTACCTCACAAAGACGATGCCGCATTTGTTCGGAGAATCATCATACGGTGATACATGACGCCTATAGGCAAAGGAAGCCACCAACAAAATTGGGTCACGAAGTTGCAAAACGTGTTACATTTAATAGAAGTAATCAAAATCAATATGGTACAAATATGTCGCATGTATCGCAATACGAAACAATGGAAACTTTATTATCTACGGCGTTAGTTAATGTCGAGGCCGCAGATGGATCAATCATAAGGATGAGAGCCTTGATTGACCAAGGGTCGCAATTGTCTCTTATCACGGAGCATGGAGCACAAACATTAGGAATTAAAAGACGACAGAGTAAAGCGATCGTTTTTGGAGTAGGTGAGAGAGAAAGTAGCTGTAAAGGAACGCTTAATATCAAATGTAACTCAATTTACAATGAGTTTTCATTTAAGGCCGAAGTATATATCATGAACAACTTAATTAAAAATCTGCCCAACGTATCATTTGAAAAGCCCTCATGGGAGTATATCAAGAATATTAATTTAGCCGATCCAGAATATCATATTAGCAGACCGGTAGATTTATTATTTGGTGCAGATATTTATGCACTTATCATGTTAGGAGGCATCATCAGGGGAGAAAATTTATCTCAACCACTTGCCCAGCAAACTCAACTGGGATGGGTTTTATGTGGAAATATGAAATCATTTCGTTGTAACGTGGTGTTATCAAACTTGAAAAATATACATAAATTTTGGGAGATAGAGGATATCAATGAAGCGTCAAACATATCAGAAGAAGATCAACATTGTATACAACATTATAATAAAACGACGAAGCGACGTGACGATGGGCGATATGAGGTCGAATTACCTTTCAAAGAAGAGGAGAAATATCAATTAGGGAGATCAAAAGAGCTAGCAATAGCTCAGTTTAAAAATTTGGAAAGAAAACTAGACAGAGACGTAGCGTTATCAACTGATTACAAAGCATTTATTAAGGAATATCAAGAACTAGGTCACATGGTCCCATCAAAAAATACTTATACGACAGAATGTTTCCTACCGCATCATGGAGTACATCGCACAGATTCGACTACAACTAAATTACGCGTAGTATTTAACGCGTCAGCAACGACGTCCTCAGGGATGAGTCTAAATGATGTAATGTATAAAGGGCCCAACCTACAGCAAGACTTACAGGCTCTAGTTCTAAAATGGAGGCAGTATAAATATGCATACACTGCGGACATTGAGAAGATGTACCGGCAGATCTATATCAGTGAACATCATCAAAATTATCAAAAAATCGTGTGGAGAGACTATCAACAGCAACCTATTCAAGATTATCAACTGACGACAGTGACTTATGGTACGAAGGCAGCACCATTTTTGGCAATGATGACGTTGAAGAAACTAGCAACTGACGAAAGAAGCAGCTATCCTGAAGCAGCAGATATCATTGAACAAGCATTTTATATGGATGACCTTGTATATGGAGCACACTCTATTAATAAAGGAAAACAACAAATATCAGATTTGTGTAATGTATTAAAATCAGGAGGGTTCACTCTACGAAAATGGGCATGTACTGAACCAAAGATGTTGGACTCAATTGCGAATAAACAAAGTACTTTTTTCCCGCAACCTCCGCGGGAACTCCGAAATTACCGCGGATGAAATCGCGGGGGACAGCTAGTATTAGTATAGATATAGACATAGATGTAAGGATGTTGGACCCGCGAGTCGCGACACTCCGTACAAGCGAACCGATCGTACCCCCGGCCCCGCCACTACAGCGGGCGGGCGGCTCGTGTGCACACGTGGGTAGGGTACGCGTGTGTAAGGCGAGCGGCGGGGCGCGGCTAGCGGCGGCGGCGGCGGCGGGCGCGGGGGGGGGGAAACACATGCAAGTTGATATCGTCCGGCACACGCACCGTTATTGCCTCTAGGTTCGCCGCTGCGTCGTGGCGGGGTGTGAGGAGGCGGGGAGTGTCGCTTCTCCGCGTAGTGATAGCACCTACTCCTTCGGTGTCAGCAGTGCAGCGGTGGGCGCTATCTCTAGATACGTCCCGACCACGCGGCTCACGCGCCTTATCTCTTCTGTGTTGTATTGTATTGTTTTTCGTAGCTTATCGACGACGGTGCCGGTGTTGTTACGCCATCGCCATCCTTGTGAGAATGTTACACTTTGATAACGATTGGGTAACATTATCATGAATTATATTACTAGCTGTGCCCCGCGGTTTCACTAGCGGTAATTTCGGAGTTCGGAATTCCGGGATAAAAGTAGGTACCGTAGATGTCCTTCCCTGTACCTACCTGCCCCTGACAACATATTGTACCTATGCTAAATTTAATGGTAATCGGTCCAGCCGTTCACGCGTGATGCCGTGACCAAGCGAAATAGGGATCATTTTTATATACATATATAGACTAGCTGTTTCCCGCGGTTTCACCCGCGATAATTTCGGAGATCCCGCGGGAGATCCGGGATAAAAGTACCCTCCGTCTTTTTCTGTACCTCTGACAACGTGTATGGTATGCAATAATTTCACTCGCATTAATTTTTGAGATTCGCGGGAATTCCGGGATAAAAAGTAGGTGACCCTATGTGTTATTCTGATGTTAAAGCTATACTATTTTAAAGTATCATTAAAATCCATTAAGTAGTTTTTGCGTGAAAGAGTAACAAACATCCATACATACAAACATTCGCAATGTAAGTTCATACAGTCGATATTTTCTAAATTAATTGTTTAGATTAAAACGCATCAAAAAAAAGTTTCATTCCTGTTGAACCTGCGCCCGTCAAGCAAGCAAGTCAACTCGTCAAGTTAAAAGCCTTTCTTTCAGCGGAGTCGACCCCATTCGACCTTATTTCCCTGTCGCCACACACTCCATCGCTAATGGATCAATATTATGCAAATTACCCCACATTCACGCAACATTTACCGCGATAAGCTAATTTGCAAAACAAAGGCATAAACTTCACATCCATTTCTCTTCAAGTTCCCGCCAAAAGTTTTTTTTTTCTTTCTTTTTTTTTGTCAATGCATAAACATGACAGTTCTATGCAAAGACTTAAACTTATTTTCGAACGTTGCGGCCGGTTTGAGCCGCCTTGAGTTTGTTTGTTTGTTAGTTATGCTTTCCTTAATTCAATGGCTCGTCCGACCTCAACGGCTAAACGGATCATCATGAAATTGTCCATAATAACACGTCAGGAATGCAGAGAAGGACCAGGGTACTTTTTATCCTGGAATTCCCGCGGAAAGTCCGGAATTACCGCGGGTGAAACCTCGGAGATTGGCTAGTTATAATTTATGACTATGATCTCCCCTTTTGAGCATATAATGGGCATGTTGACTAATTTTTATTTTTTAGTCCGTCTTGTAGATTATTAAAAAATATTGGACACGTATTTTTTCTTTTTTTTTCGTAATAAAAAAATAACGGTGATATATTAAGTTGAAATTTCGCGTGACGTCACTATTCGGACAGTTTGTATGGCGGTTTTGTGATTAGTGACGTCACGACCTCCTCATCCTAAACTTTAATGCGCTTTATCTCTGTATATTTTAATTGATTTAAAAAAGCAAAAAATACGTGTCTATTGTTTTTTTTATTTTCTAACTGACGGACTAATTAGAATTTTGATTTTCAATAGTAGTCAACATCCCTATTATCGTATAATCGGATCCTCATTCCTTTTCACATTCAACAGTGGATACCTACAGCACAGATAATATAATCCTACAGTGTTTATAACACGTGTACGCATGGCTCCGTTTGGGAATCTCCTTTTCAAAGTCACACGACCGTCAAATGAAGTCTCAAATGATGAACGAAAAGCCGTTGGGCGGTTTTCGCGCTATTTTATCATGCGTACGATGTTAGCCGGGAAGAGGGGACCGAGCCGCGAGCATTTTAAACTTACGTAGATTTTGTCGTTGTTTTACGTAATTTTGTCCGTTTTTACATTTTACGAATATGTACAAATATCGCACTCGGCTGTTGCCCGCGGATTCATCCGCGCGAATTTCGTGATTCTCTCGGAAACACTGTTCCTGAAATAAAAAGTTTAAAACCACTTAAAACTTTATCGAAAGCGGTTTAGGCGTGAACAAGTAACAGACAAATAGAGTTATTTTCGCATTTTTAATGTTGAAATGGATTTACTCAATCTATGCAATAAAAGTAAAAAAATATATAATTTAATAGTAAATAATAATTTTAAAACTTTACCATTGTATATTTTTTACGCTTTTCTGGTACCTATTATTTTACGATTTTTCATGCGTTTTTTTTTTGCATGCATATTTGAAGGTTGCATAAATAAATAATTAATTCGATTTGGTGTTTACTTATCTACATATTCTGACAAGTGAGTCAAGTAAAAGCAAAATATGCGAGTTGCCGAGCGGGTTGCAAATGTAACAACTATGTACTTGCAATTTGTTACATTATATGTATAATAAAATACGTACTTTTTTATTATAACTGATTTTTTTTTATTATAACTTATAAGTTTGTTATTTTTCCTGTGTGGAAGGTTTCGTATAATTAAAAAAATTAAATTATACGAAACATTTAAGAGAATGCTACTTTGTTTCTCAAATTCCCAAAATATGTAAACAAAAGCAGCCCCACTTGAAAGCCAGTTCCCATCCCCATTCCAGGTCAGCAACGCACCTGCATGCCTTCTGATGTTGCAGGTGTCCACGGGCGGCGTGTACCACTTGCCCGTTTGCCCCCTTGACATAAAAAAAAATATATTTAAATGAATGTCGAGGCAGGAACACGAAACGGTAGAACTAAAAATTTAATCCTATCATTTACAGTGTGTAGGTACCTACCTCTTTTTTGTTTTTCTTTGAAAAGGTATTTGTGCAGAAACCGGTTCAATTTTTTGAGAAATTTGCAAGCAAAAGTTATTCGTTGACTGTGAACAGTGGCTGCCGTTCTGACTTGACACGCCCTTTCCGGCTTAGACCTTGTGTTTGTGTACCCTGTTTGTTGACGGCTCGTTGGTCGGACGTTGGACAGTTTTTAAGTGGGTCAATCGCATTATATCTATATTTATAAAGGGCAATGAGTGAACGGTTCCAAAGACAAGTTTTGTCAGTTTTTTTCGTGTTGTGTCATTGATCTACTGTAATTAATTTTCAATCTCAATGCTCTCTCGATGCTTCACACTGTTTGTTGCATTGTTTTTTCGGGGAAGCAAAAGGAATGCCAGTCCATACAGCCAAGTCGGACGTTCTTCTTTTCTGAAGTTATTTACATTAAAATGCATTAGTGAAATGCATTTCAGTGCTTTGCCGGAACTTTTGGAAGGACACAGTCGCAGTTAAACCTTAATAGGACGCTCTGTGGAAAGTTGTAAAACGACAACCTCCCTACGAATGCCCCATTTCATATCATTTCACTGTTCCCACACCGCTAACGGATCACAATTATGCAAAATCCACCCACATTTATGTACACCGTATAAACCACTATAAACTGGTTTGTAATACAACTGACATCTATTTCTCCACAAATCCCGCCTAAAGTCCGTAGTAGTACCTAGTGTTCGTTGCGAGTGTCGCCGGTAACGGAGTGAGTTCGGTAGTGGCGCGTGACGTCACCGGCGGCGGCGGTTGTGTGCTAATTCGCCGGTGACGTCACCGCTGGGCGGCCTCAGCGCGGCGCGGCGCTACTATTCCCGTCGGGTGTTGAGCAACGCGCGCTATTTGCGCGCGTAAACACTGCACATCGACCTCCCTGTCATACTGATAGCCTACATATCCTTACTATCTATCTATACTTAATATTATAAAAAGGAGCATTTGAGGCGTGCGCCCGCGCATCCGACGCGACCGCCCGCGGAACGGAGTCGCACGCCCATTGACTGTTATGGCGTGGCGTAAACTCGTCGTGGGACAGGACACGCCGCGCGCCGCGCGCGAGGGCCCTTATTCTCTACTAGCTGTTCCCCGCGGTTTCACCCGCGTTAGTTTCGGAGATCCCGCGGGTGTTCCGAGATAAAAGTACTTTGGTACTAGGTTACTTAAATTTCGGTACATACCATTGAAAGCGTGTAGGTAGTATGGAAAATTTAATGTAGTTTCTTCCGCGTTAATTTCGAAATTCCCGCGCGAATTCCGGGATGAAAAGTAGCCTATGTCCTTCTCTGTACTACTGACAACGTGTATGCAAAATTTCGTGGTGATCGGTTGAGCCGTTCAGCCGAGAAAGCGTAACCGTTCCATACAAACTTTGCAACCCCTTTTCATGCCCTTAAGGGTTGAATTTTCAAAAATCCTTTCTTATCGGATGCCTACGTCAAGAACACACCCTCCAAGTTTCAGGTCTCTACGACCAGCGGTTTAGGCTGTGCGTTGATCCGTCAGTCATTCAGGACGAAGCATTTTATATATGTATAGATAGATATTAGTAAGGTAGTAGTAAGGATACCGTTATCTACGGATTGTAACGTTACAAATAACGTTGGTTGCAGGCCAGTGGGAGAAGCTGCCGCTGTGGACGCTGGAGCGCGAGCTGGTGGTGCAGAACATCGCCGAGAAAGAGAGCATCAAGGTGCTCGAGAAGGCCACCGTGCCCATCGTCAAGATGACCGACAAGTACTCCGACGTCAAGGTAATACTCACTCACTCACCACTCGCTCACATTCATCTTTCACTCGCTTCACTAGTTTTTCACTCGGCTTTCACTCGCTTACCCTTCCTTACCTCCCTTTGGAGTCGTTTAATACTTTCTGTTTTACAAGTTTCTAGTCATAGTACTGATTGTGGTGCTCAATAAAGTGTTTTTCGTTCATTCATTCATACGTCATTCACTAACTTATCAGCCATCTATCACTCACTAAACTAGTTTTAAACGCGGCTTTCACTCGCTTGCCCTTACCTCCCTTTGGAGTCACTTAATGACTTTCTGTTTTATAAGTTTTTAGTCATTGCACTGATTGTGGTGCTCAGTAAAATGTTTTTCGTTCATTCATTCATATGTTATTCACTCGCTTATGACTCACTCGTCTTTTACTCACTTATAAATAAATTAAAAAAAAAAAAAATGGGATAAATAGTATAATTAAATGATATAATAATAATAATTCATCCCTAACAGCGTGTAACAAACAGACGGACAGACACGCCTTACTTTCGCATTTAAAATATCAGCCACTGTTGCCAATAGGCACAGCGCATAGCACTATAACTACCGTTTAAGTGATCTGTGGTTACCGGTGCTGGTTGCACATAGAATTATAATTGGACATAGATAAGCAATAGTGTGTTAACCCACACTGGAGAAATTTTGAGTAAATTAAAGTTTTAAAATTATAGCGCCATTTTGTGTCAACATTTTTTATGCGCAATATTTAGTTACATATTTAAACAATGTAATAAGGTAAACACATAATTAAAAAACGTTCTCTGCATCTCAACAAATCGTTCTGAATCAATAACTTCATTTTGTGGGTTAACATGTTATTGCTTATCTGCGTCCAATTATATTGTAAGCTAGATTAAGTAATATTTTGTGTGCAATTGTTAGGTGACCCAAATAAAATAAAATAAATTATAATTTCCAACGTAAAATTGAAGCAATAAATAATTCAAATAACCAATGTGTGTGGTTGTTCCTCGACAGGTGGACATCTCGTTCAACATGAGCAACGGCGTCAAGAGCGCCGAGCTGATCAAGCAGTTCAAGGTGAGCCTCCCGCCACGTCCACCCCCCACCGCCCACTCCCCGCCGCCAACACCACCCCCACCCTTTATACCCCATATCGAAGCACAAGGTTAGGTCATAGGTGACTGAACAGTTTCAAGTCCGTCAGCACCCACTTCAAAACTTTAATGCGCTTCAATCAAGTATTTCCTTTTTTTAATTTGATTGAAGCGCATTAAAGTTTAGGTAGGGGGTTTGTGACGTCATAATCCCGAGTAAAATGAAAGTATAAATAGAATTTTGATTTTAATACCTCGGGGCTCGGACACACGCCCATTCAAAGTGTGCGTTTAAATTTCAAATAATAATAATTGTTTATTCACACAAAACTTCACTAATAATTAATTATTATCATAAGAAAAAGACAGTCACTCCTCGTACTAGTAAAAACTACTATTTATTTATTTATTTATTTATTTATTTATTTATTGTTATGGCAAAGTGACAAATGTCCTCCACTAGACATCGTAATTCGTAAGTATAAAACATAACGTTTGAGTTGAGAATACATAGTACATGCAAAAAAATAAAAAATAAAACAAAGATAAGACAAAGAACATCCAAGGAAATCACTAAAAGTTATGAAGAAATACTTGCCTAAAAATTTACTTACTTACTAAGCCAAACACATAATACAACGCGTTAATGTATTAACTGAAAACTAGAAAGTAGTTTGCTCAGAATCAACTAGCGAATCGATCGCACTATGTTTTACTATAGGTTATATGTTTTCATTTTTACTAGCCCATGTCTAAATTATTTATAATACAATATTAGGCGCGTACGCCGCGCGCAGCAAAAAGATTCGAACCGGGAGGCGCGGGCGTAGCGCATGGAATTTCGTAGATAGGTCACCTCCAAACTAATGTTGAATAACTTTTAAAGTATAAATTTTTTTGACATAAAATATATTTTAATCATATTATTGTTTATTTTTTTAAAAGGGGTGTATCAGATTTTTTGTTAATTCATTAACACGTTGTATATAAATCACGTGTCACGTTGTTTGTCCGCGACGAAACTACAGAACGGATTTTGATTAAATTTTGTAACCATTTATAATATGGTCCAACTTAAAAGATAGGATAGTTTTTATCCCTTAATTCCCGCGGGAACTCCGGAATTAATGCGGGGAACTGCTTATCACCGTAAACTACAGCACTTTTTTCCCGGAATTACCGCGGGAACTCCGAAATTACTGCTGATGAAATCGCGGGGGACAGCTAGTATAACAATAAATTTCAAATTTATACACATAAAGCGGAAATATTTCTTAATCTTAATAAATAATAATTAGAGTATATTTGTATCAGTTTTTCTCCATTCAAATAAATAAATAAATCAACGGTGCGAAATTACGTTTGCACTTAAAACGTAGTCGCGCGGTCTGCAGTTGTTCAAGGACACCTTCAGTCCCATATCTGTAATATCTATGTGCTAAAGTGTGTTTCTGACTCGTGCGTGTTCCCGCAGGAGAAGTACCCGTGCCTGTCGCGACTGGTGATGGTGCTGAAGCAGTTCCTGCTGCAGCGCGACCTGAACGAGGTGTTCACGGGCGGCATCTCGTCGTACTCGCTGATCCTGATGTGCATCAGCTTCCTGCAGCTGCACCCGCGGCCCGAGCGGCTGCGCCAGCCGCGCAACCTGGGCGTGCTGCTCATCGAGTTCTTCGAGCTGTACGGCAGGAAGTTCAACTACGTCAAGACCGCCATCAGGGTCAAGAACGGCGGCAGCTACGTGTCCAAGGATGAGATACAGAAGGTATACATCAACGTTTGGGACGTGAGGTTATTATTTACTAGCTGTTCCTCGCGGTTTTACCCGCGTTAATTTCGGAGTTCCCGCGAGAATTCCGGAATAAAAAGTACCCTATATGTCCTTTTCTGTACCCCTGACAACGTATATGCGAAACTTCATGAGATTTAACCGGTGTTAATTTCGGAGTTCCCGCGGCAATTCAAGCACCCTATGTCCTTTTCTGTACCCCTGATAACGTGTATGCAAAATTTCGTGATGATCGGTTGAGCCGTTAAGCCGGGAAAGCGTAACAGACAGACAGACAGAGTTACTTTTGCATTTATAATATTAGTAGGGATGACTACCATAAAAATTGTTTGTTTTTCGTCCTTTCAAATAACTTCTAAATTGTTTATGTTATGTGTGCGTGTGTGTTTGTGTGTCGCAGGAGATGAACGACGGCCACCGTCCGTCGCTGCTGTGCATAGAGGACCCGCTGACGCCCGGCAACGACATCGGCCGCTCCAGCTACGGGGCGCTGCAAGTCAAGCAGGTGCGCACGCACGTACACACACACACGTACACACACACACACACACACACACACACACACACACATACACACATACACACACTTCACTGCGCTACACTACACTTTTCCCCTTTAGCCAAGCTTAATTTAAAAAAATAATAAGGCCTGGACATTACCGTTGGTGTAGACTGTAGTGGTATGATAGCTACGCCGGGTGTCGCGGGTTCGATCCCCGAATCAGAGTAAATATATTTGTGATAGCTGTGCCCCGCGGTTTTACCCGCGGTAATTTTGGAGTTTCCGCGGGAATTCCGGGATTAAAAGTACCCTATGTCCTTCTCTGTACCCCTGACAACGTGCATGTCAAATTTCATCCAAACTCGTTCAGCCGTTTTTGCATGATTGAGTAAACGTATGCGAGGATAAGAGCTCGAAAGCGCATTTTCGTCCGACTTGCTTCAAATTTATCGTCGCTGCTCAGCTCCTATGCGTCTTAGCGTTATGTTATATAGCCTATAACCTGCCCAGGACTATGGACTACAATCGTACCAAGTTTGGTTAAAATCCCTTCAGTAGTTTTTGACGCATGCGTGCACATACAGACAGACAGACAGACAGACAAAAAATTTACTGATTGCATTTTTGGCATCAGTATCGATCACCATTCATCCTCCAATATTAATTTTGAATATATATTCAATGTACAGAATTGACCTCGCTACAGTTTTATTATAAGTATAGATAGATGGCGTGTATTGGTGTTCACTTTTAGTCTGAATTTGAAGTATGTATTTATGCTTAAAAAAGTATATAAATATTATACTCATGGTAAAAGCTCTGCTCAGTTTGGTGTGTGACCAGATGCTGTGTGATAATGTCCAAGCATTATAATTACAAAAAAATAAAACAGTCATCATCCCAGGACCCAGCGGCACTTGGTCCCAAATACAGTGAACAGAGCTTGTATGATATAATACTTACTATAGGTATCAGATGACTGATAATGTAATACTTTTTCATTACTGATACTCGGAGAGTAGATCCGAAGTTAGCTGAGGAGCGGGTTGAAAGTAACACTTTTCAACCCCTAGGGAGAATAATTTTTAACTGACAGCTGTCAAATTTTTAAAAATGAACTAGTTCCATTTTCACATTTTTACTGAGCCAGTTGAAATGTCATAAAGTAAGAATATTCACAAATTTTTTCTTTAGCTAATTAATTTCTTTATTTTTACTTTCTGCGTATTCGTATTTCGTAATGAAAAGCACAGTGTTTTAACGCGGGTTAAAGACTTCGAGGGTCGAACGAGGCCAATCCCCGTCTCGGGACTAAATAACTCGCTTTCACCCCTACTAGGGTACCAATGTGCTTTTGTTTGTGAATACGTGACGTGACCCGTGTGTTGTGCCCGTGCGGTGTGCTCGTGCGCCCGACGCAGGCGTTCGACTACGGCTACATCAGCCTGCAGCAGGCGGTGGGCGGGCACAGCGCGCTGCTGGCGCGGCACAGCGTGCTGGGGCGCGTGGTGCGCGTCACGGACCACGTGCTGCAGTACCGCCGCTGGGTGCGCCACGTGTTCGAGCCCTACTTCTTCCGCGCGCCCGCGCCGCCCCGCCACCCGCCGCCCGCGCCGCACCCGCCCCCGCCCCCGCCCACGCCGCGAGCGGCCCAGCGCCCGCCCGCCGCGCCCCACGCGCCCCCGCCGCCCGCGCCCGAGCCCGACAGCGACGCCGACCTGTCCGACGTGGAGGCGGAGGCGGAGGCGGACGCGGACGCGGAGGCGGACGCGGCGCGCACCAGCCCGCCGCCGCTGGCCGCGCTGCAGTGCTCGTCGCCGACGCCGCGCCGCGTGTCCGCGCACCAGAGCCTCATCATACACCACATCACCAGCAACTCGGACTTCAACAACATACCCTCAGGTGGGGATATATTATGTGGCATCACTATCGAAGAGTTGAGTTTTTTTTTAAGTTTACCCCCTTTCAGGGAAGGCAAAGGAAACTTAGTTACATTAGCCGTAAGGTTTTCCTCCAAAATAAAATAAAATAAAATAAAATAAATACAGTCAATTCATATGTCGTTTCTTCTTCCGAAGTCATTTACAGTGAAAAACTGGTGGGAAAGTACTTGACTCAGTTCATCTGTATGGAGTGTCACTGGGCTGTTCACATTCGATGAATCTTATTGCAATAGGAATAAAGTTCAATATTTATGTAAACTAATATTACATAGGGGAAAGATTGTTTTTACTTGTTTGTGTATTACAATTTAAATCAAAAACTACTAGACCAATTTCAAAAGTTCTCTCACCTTTAGAATTCTACATTACCCCTGAGTAACATAACACTATGGATGGGTATGTTTCGATATCCACAGCGAGCACTGTAAAGTGACATTAATTCAGTATATACTGCAAACCCGTTCCTTTATAGTTCACTGTACTGGTTACTGTTTAAAACGGAATGCACGCCAGTATACTGTGCCATTCATGTCATTGTCATGTCACGCTGTCGACCGAGGTTGATCACGTGATCAAGCCACTGAGAGCATCTTTCCTCGAAAAAAGAAAACGCCAGTGCTCCCAGTATAAAAATGGCGACAATTATGACGTCATATTACCTACTGCGGATACTGCGACAATATATTGTCCGCTGTAACGGAACGTATTTTCCTTTATTGCTCGCACTTTGCTAGCGCTATTCTTACTAATGTTATCTAAACGTGAAAGTTTATATGAAATTTATATGTACGCAAAAAAAATGGATGGAATAGATTTCAATGAAAACCTTACAATAATGTAGTTTATACATCATAATAATACGTAGGGTACTTTCCATCCCGAAATTTCCGCGGGATCTCCGAAATTACCGCCAGAGCAACAGCTAGTCCGTGATAACGGAACATACCCTAATACTTGCGTGCGCCCGCAGGCGTGATGCAGCACCGCTACGGGGGCAGCGCGGGCGGCGGCGGCGGCGGCAGCGGCGCCAGCACCAGCAGCAGCGGCTGCGGCAGCGGCAGCAGCGACGGCGGCCCCCCCGCGCCCGCGCCCCGCGCCCGCCACCAGCGCTCCTTCACGCGCCAGCGCCGGCCCGCCTCCCCGCCGCCCGCCGCGCACACCCCCGCCGGCGCCCCAGCCCCCGCCCCCGCCGCCGCCCCGCAGCGCCGGCCCGAGCGCGCCGAGCGGCCCGACCCGCGCCACAAGAAGCGCCGCCACGTGGCGCAGCACGCGCAGCGATGATACGCGCCCGCCTCCGCCTCCGCGCCCGCGCCCGCGCCCGCGCCCGCGCCCGCCCCCGCCCCTTAACGCAGCTACCTCTCGCCACGGAGGAGATAGACTCCGCCGACGAGCGCGCCAGCCGGCCGCAGCGGGCGCCGCAGCTCGTCCGCGGAGTCGGGTGCTAGTCAATTTTAAAGATGTCTAATTTTAATTTAACGACGAGAAGCTGCCTTAAGGTCGGGCGCGCGACGCCACGCGACGCGACCGACGCGACGGACGAACGATGCGACGCCAACGATATGGACTCTTAAAGCCACCACACACAAGCCGGAGGCGAACGCGTGCATTTTGTATCGTTTAAGTTTATATGAAGCACTCCACACTCGACTTTCCGGATCGTGTGTATAGTGCTTCATGCAAACTTAAACGATACAAAATGCACGCCTTCGCCTTCGCTTCGTCTCCGGCTTGTGCGTGGCGCATTTAATAGTTTCTAAAGTATCGTGACATGTTAAAATTTTCGTTCCGACGACGCATATCGGCCGCTCGCGCCGCGGGTCGGGCGGGGCGGGTGTGAACAGTCGCGTGTGACGTATTATAAAAATAAAGCAATTAAAAAAAAAAACTAGTGACCAAACCGCTATATAACAAGGTGACCGCCCACAGCTGGGAAGCGAAGCGAAAACTATAGCTTCATCCTATAAGATATGCAATGTATACGTCCTATAGGTCTGTGCGGTCGCGGCGGCTCCTGTCGCGTGGGTCGGCACGTGGTCAGTGCTGTGCGCAGGCGCAGCGCAGCGCAGCCTCCGACACGTGAATCTCGGAGGTCCATACTGATTATAACTCACTCTAGACCCTGTCTAGACTCTATCGAGGTGATGCTTCAAACGATTCGGGATTCTTTTGATTCTATGAAGTTCGAGTTTCATTTTGATTAGATATATATTTTTTTTATATTTGAGATATCTCCGCTACAACTGCAGGGTTGACTTTACGTCGTATCGACAACCCTCGTTTACCGGACGGCTAGGTTTCCTACCGATATTATTTACACTGACAACCCTAATATGTCATTAGAGCTACGTTTCTTGTTTTTTCAAATATTATAATATATCAACAAAATGATACGTAAAAAAAAACTCAAAATATTAAAAAGTTCTTAAAAAAAAAACAACAAAACTTATTTAGTTCAAAATAATCATAGAAAACAAATATCAACGTAGCCTCGTATAGGTTGAATAAGCGTGCCTAGATTATGCTGTACCAAATTGTATAGAATATAATACTAATAAAAATAATGTACATACCTACCGGTGCGTGGTCATAGACAAAAACGACTCGTCCCACTGTGGGAACAGAGTGTGGGGAACAGAAAATGAAAACGGTCTTTTCCGCAGTGAAAATTGACTGTTCTAGAGTAAAAACCGGGCTGTCCCACAGTGAAAGTGGTCTGTTCCACAGTGAAAGTGGTCTGTTCCACAGTGAAAATTAACTGTTCTAGAGTAAAAACCGGGCTGTCCCACAGTGAAAGTGGTCTGTTCCACAGTGAAAGTGGTCTGTTCCACAGTGAAAATTAACTGTTCTAGAGTAAAAACCGGGCTGTCCCACAGTGAAAGTGGTCTGTTCCACAGTGAAAATTGACTGTTCTAGAGTAAAAACCGGGCTGTCCCACGGTGAAAGTGGTCTGTTCCACAGTGAAAATTGACCGTTCTAGAGTAAAAATTACCTGTCCCGCAATGAAAACGGTCTGTCCCACAGTGGAAATTGACTGTTCTAGACTGTTCTTGACTGTCCCGCAATGAAAACGGTCTGTCCCACAGTGGAAACGACTTCGTCGCAAAACAGAGGAAAAAGCCGGTGTTTTCTTAAATTAATGTGATCACGGGGCGGAGTTACCAACGTCTGGGTAGGGTAGGTAGCGTCCGAGTTGTCTGTCTGTTCGTGTGCGAGAGAGGACCCTGGCGCGCGCGTACCGCGCCGGCGCGTGCTGTGAACCCATCCTATATGCACGGCCGGTGCCGTCGCGTCTCCTGCGCCGTGCTCATCTCGCGACACCAGCTAGAGAACATTGGTACAATCATTGTCGCTTTAGATTACAACAAAATCTTTTTTTGTCTCCAAAAAATCCTTTTTCAGCGATCCGAAGTATACACGAAGGTTCTCTATGTCGTTTCCTCGAGTCATCTGTATTGAAAATATGCTATTTCACCCAAAAGGATACTCAGTAGAAAAATACAATTCGAAAATTACGATAATCCTACACTGAATCATGAGCCACTTGTCGGAACTCAAGTCGACATCTGCGACGACAGTCTCGTCGGGATTTTTGATGGCAATGAACCCGGGGCTTTGGATTTACACCCGATAAAAGCCTGCCATTTTTGCCGTGTTTGGGTAAAAGGCTGGCTTTTATCGGGTTTTAACCCAAGCACCGACCGGGTCGATTGCCCGTCTATAGTCGGAATGCGTTTTGATCTTTTACTGTGTAAATAATGTTATATATTCGGAGATATATAATGTGAGTACATATATCGTGTGTAACGGAACGTTATGTTATACATGATTCATAGAGCTGTGACTGTTATTTATTAATTAAAAATAAATAATTATAATACGTTGGGTAACAACAACTAGTGATTAGTGTCGTAATATAAAAATAAAGAAATATATTACCTATAATAATAGTAATAATAAAAAAGAAACCTAAATACACTAGAATTTATGTAAAACTTCATTACAAAATGTTTCAAAGCATTTTTTTTATGTCCCAATCGTGATTTGTTCGAACCTCAGAAGAATAACTATTCTTCTGAGGTTCGAACCAATCCTTTGACGTTCAACCAATATATAATGATATTGGGCGAATTACAAAAACTATTTGCTACAAATTAAAAACATCGGATCCGTGCCACGGATTTTTCATGCGAGTGAACGGACAGCTTGTACCGGATACTGGGAATTTCTAGTTTCGAGGGAGGGAGGGTGGTGGGTCGATATCGATGATAATGAATCTATTAAAAGATCAACGTTAATAAACGATCGTGTACTGAGGTGTCAATGTTTATAAGAAACCCCATAAAATTGACTTGTAATTCTAAAGGTTTGGTTTTTCCACTCGATAAGCACGGATCTCTGATCGATGGAGACAAATTCCCATATAATATTAACAGCGTACCGCCGTACAATATACTTGTATAAGATTTTATTTATTAATTGTAATAATTTATTATGTTGACACGCGCCGCCGATCCGTTCGCCGGTGGAGGTGTATGCAGCTGCGGCCCCCCTAGCCAAAGTGCCATTCTACAATCGTCGACGCATAGAAAACTAAGTAACAAATCGTCATGCCACTCGGTTCGTCGTCGGTGGTCACGTACAAACGTCCAATAAAATTTCTAGTTTTGCGTGACGATTGCTATTCTAACGATTGTAGAATGGCAATTTTGGCTAGGAGGGCAGGAACGCGTTAGAGGAGCAATGGCAAGCACACTGTCCAAGCGAGAAATAGTCAAGTTTCAAAACAAATACATTATACTTACATCACATTCTGTGTCTATAGATGAGAAATCAGCTCGGTGCTTGGGATTAAACCCGATAAAAGCCTGCCGTTTCGGGTTTAAACCCAAGCATCGGGGTGACTGCCCATCATCTATACTTGCGACACAATATATCATGTAGCTTTGCTTGAATTTTGTACGATTTATTATTGACATATCGTTATAGTGACTTAAATTGAATTGCTGCCTATACTATATTGCCATAGTAAATAAGACTTTTTGTTTGGCCACCCGTTTGTATTTAAAAGCAACAGAGCTAGGATCTGGCAGCTTCTGAAGCGATAAACAATTTAAACTATCTCAGCCCCCTTAGCCAAGTGGACAATCTATTGTCGTATAGAAAACCAAGGTTAAGGCCACACTACAAACTGGCATCGCACGGTGACTAGCTAGGGGCGTCGCTTGCAGCGCGGCCGGCTGCGGTATTATACAGTACGTGTGGTCACTGGGATTGGTCACTCAGCGAGTAGCTTGGCTCTTAGCAATAACCGAAACTCTAAGTACTGTGGCCTTAGCCTAAGGGACGGAATCGTTATGTCACGTAGGTCACGCAAAACTGGAGTTTGGATTCTAACCGCCGCACTCAGAGTCGACTTTAATGATTACTTAGTTAAGTATAGATTAATAAAACAAAACTGCCACAATCAGACAAGTTTAATAAATTAATGTTAATTGGCATTTTACCAATTAAGTTACATCTCATTAAATGCCAATTAACATCAACTTTCTGAACGTCTCTGATTGCGGCAGTTTTGTCTTAAAAATCTATACTTAACTAAGTAATCATTAAAGTCGACTCTGAGTGCGGCCGTAAGATTTTACGTGACCATTCGACATGACGATTCGTTCCTTGACTAAGTTAACTTGACTAAGGGGGCAGGCGCCTAGCCGTTCACAGGGTATTGTGCTTAAAGATGGCGCTACTCTTTAGTTTTTATTTACTCGATTTTGCTTAATTTCCGTTGCTATGCCTCGCCCTAACCGATAGAACTGTTGTGTAAATTAATTGTTCGAATTTATAATTAGTCAATGCAGTTACAAAAGCTTCAAAAAGTTATTATTATATGTGACTTCGTGTGACCCAACCGAATTACGACCCGAAAATTGTAAATTAGTAAGAAATTTATAACACGATCGGCGAACAAAAGAAATTAATTAAAAAACTGCATTTAATAGTCCGCTAAGACTGCTTCTTAAGATGTGAAGTTGTTGAATTTTCTGTAATTAACATTTTAGTAAGTACTTAAAATGTAACCGCATAAGATACATTTTCCTTTGTACCCGCGTTTCCATGGATTCTCGAACCTATTGTTAATGTCTATTCTATTTATTCGATCGTCTCTAGTATTTACTATTTATTTATTTATAACTAGCTATTCCCCGCGGTTTCACCCGCGTTAATTTCAGAGGTCCCGCGGGAATTCCGGGACAAAAACTACCCTATGTCCTCTGTACCTCTGACAATATGTGTACAAAATTCCATGGTGATCGGTAAAGGCGTGAAAGCGTAACAGATAGACAGACAGACAGAGTTACTTTTGCATTTAAAATATTAGTAGGTATTTGTTCATCGGTTAAAACTTGTTTTTCCATGATAAAAAAAGGCAGGCAAATGTGTCCCAATTGTAAAAGTTGATTGTACCATATTCAATCTTATTTGTATGAAGTGTTTTATCGTAAGATCCGAAATACACGCGAAAATTTGTCAAATTAAGGAAACATAAATAAACTATTTTTGTTGTTACTTTAACTACTTACTATTCGATTAAGCTGTAAGACATCCAAAATTATGTTTCCAAATGGTTTTCTATCTGTGTAGTGTTGTCTGAGCCACAACTATAGAGTTATTGGCAAATTTACTAATTTTCTTCTAAAAATTTGAAATCAGCAATAACAAGTTTGGTGCATATAGTAAGGATAGACGGGCAATCGACCCGGTGCTTGGGAATGAACCCGATAAAAGCCTGCCGCTGTCGGGTTTATGCCCGACAAAAGACTGTAAAAGGCTTTTATCGGGTTTAAACCTAAGCACCGGGTTGGTGGGTTGGTTTCCCATCTATTAGTAGGTAAGTATTCACCAGCGATCGGTCAAAGAAGCACGACTTGTTATTTGTTTTTTGGACATTGTAACTCTATCATACTTGCATTGCGATATTTTTATGTTATCTTCTAAATAGACAAAATAGTGTTCGATCGATATTACGGCTTTGGCCAAAGTTTTAGGTTGACGTCAAAGGTTTCTTGCGACCGCCATAATTCGGTCGGACACTAGTTCCAAATGTCAATGGTTAAGTGGAAAGCAATGTTAGAATAAGCGAGTTTTGGGGCCGATCTAAAAACGTACGTTGATATTAAGTTAAGTCTTCCTTGTTCATAAAAAGATATAAAACATTTTAGCTGCAATAGTGTCGCGTCTCTTTCGTACTTCTGATATTAGTCAAGAGATAAACACAGGGCCCTTATTCACTATGACCATAACACGGCGCGTTGAGATAAGACGCCGCAAAAACTGTTTTTCCCTCGCGATCAAAGAAGTTTCACTTAAAAAAATACATTTACAACGTGTGTTGTGGTATATAGAATATTAATTTCTAATATTTTGTCACCTGGAGCTGTCGGAATTGTGTTTTTAGGTCGTGGGCAAGGAATGTTGTTGGTCATAGAGAATAAGGGCCCAGTTTAGACCGAGTTAAACATAGGTACTATAACTTTTTATGAATGAATAAGCTAGTTATGTATCAAGGCTTTTAAAAATGACATGAATCATTTATATTCTTTGTAAAAACTTTTTGAAAATCGTTCCTAATTTGCTAAAGACATGAAAACGAGCAATTGCTGAAGTAGCTCGAACTAGACCGCCATGTTGATTTAAAACATTTCTATTCAATAATTAAAAATTGTGATTAAAATGAAGTTTAAAGAAGTTGATAAACAATAATAACATTTTGAGTTTAAGTTTCCGAGGGCCAAGTGCGCTCACGGAATACAAAACCGCACTGCTCACGCCTATAAGGCTCTCTTTTGATGGATATTCGTTTAAATTCGACAATAGCCTGAGCGTTTTCGGGCTTTTATCGGGTTTAAACCAAAGCACTGGGCTTAAACCGGGTTGATTGCCCATCTGTAATCGATGTAATATGTGCGGAGACCCTAATCGATCCAGGAGCGGTGCAGTCTTGTGCTTTGGGCCTTCGAACGAACACAGGGTTGGCTGCATGCCCTGGGCGCGAGTGTACCCGCGGTGTGTAGCTTGTGTCGCTCGATGTACAGAATTATTGACAAAACGGTGTACATATACCTATAGCTAGATAGATATACACAAACTGTACATAGCGTGTAAATATATAGATATTATATATTTAATATTAACATGAACTTGATTTAAAGAAAAGTTTTCAAATAAATTTATAAAAAAAAATACAAAAAAATTCAAAATAAAAACATACAGTGAGTATGAAGTGGAAAAGGTATTCGGTGTGTTTTATTTATCTCCCTCGCGAACGATACATTTAACAGGTAACTTGAAAGTTATATGTGAGAAGTTATAATATGGATTCTGGTATCGGATAATTCGACATTGAAATATATCGATATACCTACTTCAAAACTTAAGTAATCAAAACTAATATTACAAAGTGGTAAAGTTTGTAAGTTTCGATATAGGCGGTAATCTCTGGAACTACTGAACAGATTCAGAAATTAGTTTCACTTATAGAGAGCTACAGTTACAGAAGTAGGTACCTAAACAGGATTACCGCAGGAATACCGAAATTTGTACGTGAGAAGTTGCGGGGGAATAGGTATTTGGTATACTGTACGAATAATTTAGGTCTCTCAATAGGAGATAGGGACCCTTTATCCCTGCGGGAAGAGTTCCCGCGGGAATCACGAAATGGACGAGGTTGAAACAGCTATCAGAAGTGGAGAGCAGCACCGTACAATTATACGCACAGCAATATTATTATAATTAGCTAGAAGAGTCATGAATCATTGCGTCACGTGACGTTTAATTGGTAAAATTGTGTTTTTATTCGTTGGGGTTGGGGTAATCTTGATTTCTGAACCGAACAAACAAAAAATCTCACTAGTATCTAGTATCTGATGAACGGGTCAACAGCTGAAGTGAGATAATGTCATTAGTTCAGTTCAGTCAGTGTGAAATAGGAATAAACGATAATATTATAGCTGTGTGGATAGGTAGGTAGGTACGTACGTACGTCCACTAGTTGGTAAACTATGTCTGTAACATCACATACTAAAAACAAACTTGTTTCTATATGGAACAGAAGTCTAGCACACTTTTGTCTCAAGACTGCGATAGAACAGGAATTGCAACTTCCTTACATACCTACCTATTATAAAACAACGTCGTCCGCCGCGTCTATCTGTCTGTTTGTTCGCGATAAACTCGAAAACTACTGGACAGATTTTCATACGGTTTTCACCAAAAGATAAGAACGCTTCTTCTTGGACCAATTTCGCTGATTGATTTTTTGTTGTTTGTTATTGTAAGAAGAATAAAAGAAGTTTTGAGTTCCTGCGAGAATTCCGAAACCGCGGGGCACAGCTAGTCTCATTATAAGTAATAATATAAAAATAGATAGGTTTAGGTAAGTAACGCATTACGCAACTTACAGTTTTACCTGTATATATTTATCAATGCGAAAGTTGTTCATTCGATGTGAATTTTGTTTAGAGTTAACGAAGAGCTCTGGGCGACTTGATCATTGTATACCGGGAAGATCTTGAAGAGTTCCCAAATTCAAGTGGGTGAAAGTTCATTCATTAGTCCGACAGATAAGCTTCAGCCGATGTTGACATTTACAGGATCTGACATTGTTCTTGGAGACGCGAGTGGGCACTTGTGAGAAAAGGTCGAACACTCGGAATTAAGCTGGAACATAGACACCTTTTTTTTCAAAGTTCCCGCCGGAATCCCGGCAAAAAGTACTCCATGTTCTTTTCTGTACCCCTGATAACATATACCTACCTATATTTCCTGAGTGTCGGTTGAGCCGTTAGGCGTGAAGGCAGGACAACACAAACAAACTTAGGTTTATGGTAAGAGTAATTTGTCTATTATGCTGGAGGTACCTACCTACCGAAGGACGCAGTATCTTAGCTGTTTCCACCACACTGGAAATTCCACAACTGCGTGCGTTGAATGCGATTCTATGCTTATTGTAGATCTTCCATGGTTTCCCTCGCGTTCCTCCTCTCTTCTTCTTCCTATTCCTCGTCTTCTTCAAAATAAATAAATAAATAAAAGTAGGTACCCCATGTCACTCCTTATAAGTTTTTTTTTAGTAGCTGTAATTGAGTTCATCTATTACAAACAAACACAAAAGCCAAATCTTTCTCTTTACAATATTAAGTTTATGTAGCACTGTCAAGTTGTTACAATGTTTGTAAATTAGTAAATAAATAAGTATAGATAAGTATGGCTGGAAAGTGCCTATTATGTTTTGCACCCTCTGGTACAAAAAAGTAGACCACATTGGTAGCAATTTATTTCCACAAGCAACACTAGGTAGACTTTGTTTATTTTTATAGCGACTGTCGCAGGATGAGACAGTAAATGGCTGCATATTTGGATAGGCTGGGAGCGGACAGCGGGCGGTGGAGATGAACGTTGATCCTCATTTGCAAGGGGTAAGTAGGTACCCTATAAGCCTACACCTGGGTCATACGTCCGGGCACTTATACAAAAACTAGTAGATTACATCTATACCTTGGTATATATATATAAAACTGAATCCCTATTTCCCTTGGTCACGGCATCATGGCTGGACCAATTTCGCTTATTCTCTTTTTGTTGCGTTTGTTATTGTAAGGATAAGGTTCTTATGAAAGAAGTTTGGAGTTCCTGCGGGAATCCCGAAACGCGAGTGAATCTCCGAAAACGGTTGAACCAATTTAGACGAGACCTTCACCCCTAATTAGCTGATGTTATAAGTTATAAGAAGTACATTAGGCTACTTTTCGGAGTTCCTGCCGGAATCCCGAAACTCACGAGGGTGAAACCGCGGGGCACACCTAGGCTTGTACACCTATTACCTATACATTATAGTTCATGACGTGTTAAGAGTTAAGACGTTTATTTTTTGGTCGCCAAAGCTAAATAGGTAGGTAATACAAGGTACAAGAGGCTAGGCAGACGGCAGTGCAAGGTACCTACCTTCATAAAACAGAAATACATTAGAATTTATGTGGCATCTATCGATTCACTGTCAGCTCTATGACGGACCCGAAACAAATCGACTCGATAATCGTATCGGAGTCCTCAACAATACGCCATTATGTGGCGGAGTGACAGCGGCCATAATTACCTGACAGGGTGAAAAGGTCGTTACTCGTTTGATAAACGTTATAATATCTAGGTATACCTAGTCAATTCCATTTACCTACGTAACTTCATATAATTGTGCAATATTATTATTTACTTGCTGTCGCCACCGTTTCCCTCGCGTTATTTTGGAGTTATCCCGCGGGAATTCCGCGATAAAAGTAAACTATGCTTTTCTGTACCTCTGACAATGGGTGTGCAAAATTTCATGATGATCAGGTGAGCCGTTAAGGCGTGTAAGCGTAACAAACAAACAAACAAACTCACTTTTAATAGTAAGGATTAACCTAGTCTTAGTGTCGGCCACAAATATCAGTGCGTGACCCAAAGAATGTCGGCTGTTAAATCCGCTATGCCATGACAATATTTACAGGCTAAACCTATTTTAACAAGATTATTGTGATAAGTATAGCTAAATT
The DNA here is from genome assembly GCA_907165275.2 of Zygaena filipendulae. Lineage (NCBI taxonomy): Eukaryota > Metazoa > Arthropoda > Insecta > Lepidoptera > Zygaenidae > Zygaena > Zygaena filipendulae. Next base: position 149,347 of record OU015672.1, read on the forward strand.
CCGGTAAATACTAGCCATAAATCATCACCGAGTGACATTTGGGGAGCGATAAATAAAAACTGGACAAGTGCGAGTCCGATTCGGCCACCGAGGGTTCCGTACAATAAAGACTATTTTTTTATATTTATAATTTTCAGATTTTTCCCTATACCTACTTGCAGTATAAGACGATAATATTATCTACTTGTCAAATTTTATAGTTATAGGTCAACGGAAAGTAGGATATTTTTTTATTCCCTTAAGAGTGTCAAAAATACGTTTTTTTACGTTAACTTAGAAGTTTGATGGTTTCATAGCTTCAAGGAATTGTATAGACCTGACTAGTAGGATATTTTTAATTGCAACTTGATTCATCCACGCGCTCCCGAGATAACGAGTCTTGAGCCAAGACTCTTGACAGACCGACGGACAGACGTACAAAAAAGTGATCCTATAAGGTTTCCATTTTTTTGCTTTAAGGTAGGGAACCCTAAAAATAGCCGTGGTCACATCAACAGCTTTTGGTAACGAGAAAGGCGAAACAGATATTGCCACAATGCTTCGTTTATCGTGCCTATGGCGCGGGAATAGAGTCGATGTTACGCTGTGGTCATGAAAAATATAATGTTGCACTCGCCTTCTTATGAGGGTAGTTCCACAGTACGCGTGCGCGGCGCGTCGTAAACACAGCGTGTCAGGCCACAGCGACGTCAGTCTTACGGCGGCAGTCGCCGCGTTCGGTCGCGTGGAGCGCGCTCAGTGTACCGTCGATTTGTATATCGCGACGCGTGTGTTGTGTGCATCAGGTGCGGTTTGTTTATTTCAAACAAGTCCCATTTCTAACTGATTGGATTCGGGAGTGATTCTAACGGTAAGTATTTCGTATTACGTACGAAAACATATCCAATCGTATTGGAGTTTTTAGGTTACGCTTGCTCATTTTTTAAAAGCTGAATCATTCTGCGGCATTGTTTTCGAGGGTTCGTTTGTCTGCGATGCCTTTATAAACGGTAATACAGTGTGCTCGTTTTCTAAACCAGCCTTTGCCTACTTGTAGGTGGGATTTAATTGCGTTTCGCTTATGAAGATTAACATCTATTAACATTTTGCATATTCATGCGTTTGAATCGGTCGGCACTCGTGTTGTTCGGTGGAGGGCGTGAGGCGCCACCACGCGGGGCTGAGGGTGTGGGAGGCGTCAAGTTATATTTTAACTTATTCACGTATAATTAAAACATCGCAGCACACTCTAATGAAGATGTGTGGGACTTCATTTGCCATTGTCACTTCGTTAAAAATTCTATCGGTCCCATAATGATAAAGCAGTTTTTATTTCGCTTTTTAGGGTTCTCAAAGGGTTAAATGGGACCCTGTTACTAAGACTCCGCTGTCCGTCCGTCCGTCTGTCTGTTCGTCTGTCAGGCTGTATCTCATGAACCGTGATAGTTACTAGTTAGACAGTTGAAATTTTCAAAGATAATGTATTTCTGTTGCCGCTATAACAACAAACGCTAAAAAACAGAATAAAATGAATATTTAAGTGGCGTTCCCATACTACAAACGTGTTTTTTTTTTGTCGTTTTTATAGATAATGGTACGGAACCCTTCGTGCGCGAGTCCGACTCGCACTTGGCCGGTTTTAGATTTAAGTGTTAAATGTTTCGTTATTTTTGATATTAGGTGTTTATACGTATGAACAATGTCGTGTCGTGTGTGGCTGCACGTCTCGAGTTTCGGTGAACTCACAAAAAATTTTCTATAGGTAAATATACATCTAATCTAATATATATAAATCACGTGTCACGTTGTTTGTCCGCGATGGACTCCGAAACTACTGAACGGATTTTGATAAAATTTTGTAACCAATCATAAAATGGTCCAACTTAAAAGATAGGATAGTTTTTATCCCGGAATTCCCTCGGGAACTGAAGGACATAGAGTACTTTTTTCCCCCAACCTCCGCGGGAACTCCGAAATTACCGCGGATGAAATCGCGGGGGACAGCTATTCTAATATAATATAAATCACGTGTCACGTTGTTTGTCCACGATGGACTCCGAAACTACTGAACGGATTTTGATAAAATTTTGTAACTATTTATAATATGGTCCAACTTAAAAGATAGGATAGTTTTTATCCCGGAATTCCCGCGGGAACTCCGGAATTACAATACAGCACTTTTTTCCCGGAATTATCGCGGGAACTCCGAAATTACCGCGGATGAAATCGCGGGGGACAGCTAGTTATCCATAATTTTTGAGTTAACAGCACTGAGCTGTCACTAGCAGTATCTAAAACAATAAATGAGTAGTTATTAGAATCTGCAATCCGTTCCGCATTTATACAATCTGGGGTAGGTATGGTAAGAAAACGGGATTTTTCTCGCGTTGCATAGGTATAATGTAAATAAAATAAAAATTAAATAAAACGTTTGATAGTAGTTTTCCAGATTATTATTGATATATTTTATTTTTGTATAAAGCCTCAAGGCCTGTTTATTATTAAATTTAGCTTCTTGAATTAATTAAATTGTTAAATTTTTAACTATGTATGTTTTAAAAAAAATAAAAAAATTGTAGTACACGGAATTAAAGAGAAGATACGGACGGATACAATAGCCGCGCCCCCCATCGCTTCTCAACACCTCACACTGCGCTCAATTCCGAATAAAAGCCTCGCTCATGAGTCATGGTGGCATAGAGGGTAGGAGAGGGTAGGGTAGGTGTTGATTCTATTAATTGTCGTGTGGAAATTGTAATGATAAACTAAGACACTTGAAAGTTAGCGACGGCGAAGTCGCTTTCAGTTCATGCGTGGTGTGTGTCAGGAATTTATAACTGAAATAAAGAAAGAAAGAAAGAAAACTACATTTATTCCAGCACAACACACAAGAAATTATCTAAGTTACAATAGCCTAATGTCAACTGCTCATCAAACCTTTTACTAAATATTGCTTTTCCCGAAGCTGGGACGTTAATTGTTGAGGAGTTTTCCTGGTACATCACCATCAGCTCCTCTTCACCGTATGCATTGTAACAATATACTAAAAGGAAATCTAAAATCGCTATAGGTGTGTCTATAATATTTGAAGAGTTCCGTCGATTTCTCTGAGATCTCATCATCCAATCCTGATCTCATGACAATGGGACTACCTCGGGAGTATAATCTTTCAAACAAAAAAAGAATTTTTCAAATCGGTCCAACCGTCTTCGAGTAATCGCGTAGCAAACACACAAAAAAAAAACAACATTTAGATGAATTGAGAACCTCCTCCTTTTTAGGAAGTCTGTTAAAAACTACATTTATTCTAGCACAACACACAAGAACAAACAAACAAACATTGGACAAGTTGGTTCCAACTTGTTGGACACCAACTCAGCATTAACTAAGCGGGTACACCCAGCGCTGGTTTTCAGTTGGCAGCCCGTTGTCACGCACGGACAATACAATCCTCCCCCAACTTTCTGACCTAGGCAGCGAGCACATCATGAGGAAAGTATTAGAAGGTGGATAGGGTGCTTGCTTCCCTTTGTGTCGGAGGGAACCGCACCAGTAACCTTCGTTTTGTCGTTGACACTTTGATCCTACGTGCCGCTAAAAACGAGTTCACGGTACTGCTTTGAATTGAAGAGTTGCGCTTTTGACTATTGAATATAGACTTCATAAGCGGAATAAGACGAAACTGGCCTTTATTGTCAAAGCAGAGAAGATTCAAAGCATCTTCGAACCGTAAAACCTGGAAATTAGTAACTTAATTCAGGAAATATGATAAATAAATAAAATTAATAAATAAAAAAAAATCCTCTACCTAGTGTACATGTTAGACAACGACGCGCGACGGTGACTGTAAACTCGAAGTGGCTGGGTGAGGTCAAACATCAAAAGCAGAAGTCGAAGAGCTCGATGAAAATATGGGGGAACATGAGAATCGTTTGAAAAACCAAAGCACTGATGAAGAATCTGGTAATCTTCATTTAATTATGTGTATGCACGCTTCGGGGATTTTTTTTTTAAATGTGGACTGTGGTTAGTGATGCAATCGCATGATTCTTTGAAACCAACGGTCATTCCACATACATTTTTTTAGGGACTGATTTCTTCTAAATCCTTTTTAATACTTGCTTGGTAAGACAGGAAGTTTTGCTAAATTTCAAGTTTTTGACACAGCGGTTGGGGATGCGCTTTGATGAGTCAGTTACAGTCGAGAGGTGGAATTTCCTCACTCTTTAAAAACTTGCTTAGTCTCATCTTAGAGGCGTACGGTTTATTTATTTTCTGGAACAACCTACCTACGAAAATGATTCTAAAAAGATTTCACCCATTGGAAGCTACATCGTCCCTAAGTGATATAGGATACTTTTTAAGAGATTACTTACCGAAATTCCTTCCGGACTAAGGCGCGGGCGTAACCCTTTGGTATGAAGAAATACTTTCGCAATTTTGCTCAGTTTGTTTATACCTCACCTTATGAGAAGTTCATTGCTTTCCAACAAGATTATAGTTCTACTTATAAGTGTAGTCGAGTATTATCCACCGATCAGTATACAAACTCACAGGCGGGCATTGCGCGGCTCCGATTACCCGGATTACGTTCGGGGCCGGGGGGCGTCGCGTTCGCTCCGTATTTATTGCCGACCGCAATCCGATCCAGGTAACTTGCGTTTCGACTTCGGAAAATTTCGCCCCGAACGCATATATTATCTTGCCCGAATGTCTCCTTTAATCTTAGGTATAACTAATATTATAAATGTGAAAGGGTGGATGTTTGGATGTTTGTTACTCAATCACGCAAAAACGGCTGCACGCACGTTGTCAGGGGTACAGAGAGGGGTAGAAGAGAGGGGTACTTTTTACCCCGGAATTCCCGCGGAAACTCCGAAATTACCACGGGTGAAACCGCGGGGCACAGCTAGTAATATAATAAAAAACTTGCTTTGAGTAATGGTCCAATAAATATTGGTGTTTTTTGTGTATATCGTTATTGAGAGCGAGTCCGGGAATCTACGCTCGCGCTAACGCTACGCTACGCTCGGGCGCCAAACCCCGTCTCGGGACTAAATAAGTTACTTTCACCCCTAGGATAACAATGTACTATTAAACACCAAACCGAACAAGGATATTATCTATTGACACTTGCTAGGTACTAAGTAATATATAGAGGTTCGACGAAGCCGTCTAGACAGCGCTGTAGTGCGGTAAGAGAGGGGGGAGGGGGGACCCAACTGGAGTCCTAGTTGGGGTTCTATGTTTTTTTTTTAATAATAATAACATCATTTATTCGTCTCCACAAAAGTACATGAAATGTATTTAAGGAAAGTAGGAGATCTGGAGTAATACTAATTTTGAGATCGAAGTCAAATCGCATTTGGAATCGTGTTAATGTCTAAAGATGACGTCTGGCAAGTCAATATCACGACTCCCATATTGAAATCGAGAAATTTGACAGATAAATTCGATAGAGACACGATCCCAAAGCTTCAAAAATAGCAAAATTTCATTCCGTTTCGATCTCATTTCGATTCGAGTTCGATTTGATCTTAACACGATTGCGTCAAGAGCACCTAAGCCGGCAGGTCGTCATTATGATCGTTATTGACTAACCTGCAGTTTATTTAAGAGCCAGCGCACACTATGCGTCACGCGACTAAGTACGACAGCTCGCGACGACTAGACCCGACGACAGGCTGCGGCCCATAATTTTTATATATTTTGTTCAAAGCTGCGCACACTTGGCGTTAGAGTCGGCAGAGTCGCAACGACAAGCTAGCGGAGTCGGAGCGCACTCGTACGTTCGCGGTGAAATCGCGGCGACAAGACGCAGAGCTGTCGATTACGTCGACGACATGTCGTTGCGACAAGACGCAGAGCTGTCGATTACGTCGACGACATGTCGTTGCGACAAGACGCAACGCCATGTCGCACAGTGTGCGCAGGCACTATAATGGCTTATACCACGTGTAACGATCTCGCCTGTGTGTGGCAGATGGCGGGCGGCGGTGCGTGACCACGGACGGGCTGATCAGCGCCCTGGCCCGCCTGCGCCGCCCTCCCCACCCCCACCCCCGCCCGCACCAGCCCCCGCCCGCCCCGCAACACTCGCCACGATCCGTGAGTATCCATACTTCGATATGAACTTACCACGCGCAGTGCATCTATACTAATATTGTAAAGAGCGAAAGTTAGTGAGTTTGTGACGTTGTAGGGGGTAATCTCTGGATCTACTGAACCGATTTTGAAAATTGTTTCACTGAAAGAAGACACAGTGCACACGTCGCGTCATTATCAGTTGCATAGGTGTAATGAAACGTGTAATTACTAGTCTACTAGCTGTTCCTCACGGTTTCAGTTCCCGCGGGAGTTAGGGGATATAAAGTACCCTATGTCCTTCTCTGTACCCCTGACAACGTACATGCAAAATTTCATGATGATCCGTTGAGCTGTTAAGAGGTGAAAACGTAACAAACAAACAAACTCACATTCGCATTTATAATATTAGGAAGGATTAAAACCAACCTGAACGAAAACATTATCACCTCTACGCTAGCTGCTACGCTGTTACGGACCACGACAGGCAGCTTGTGTGTCGCTTCTTTACTTGATAAAAGTTAGTAGGTAGTAGGTACTTATTCTTTGGTTTATTGTATGAAAACGTATAAAAACCAGTATTGCCAAAAGATTTCCCCACACAAATCTATTCGTCATGACTCAGGCTGTTTTCTAAATTGACTGCAGATAAAATATTATGGATGCCAAAATAGAAAGTCTTCTAGAGTGGAGTTACGAGTATTGCTCATAATCTTGTCCCGCCGGCTACATTGCTCCCCAGTTAGTCTATTATTCTTTCTATAGTATGTTGCATCTCGCCAGTTTCAAGTGCAATAAATTGTCGTTTCTGATGCCACGTTGTGCGGCTGCGGCTCGATATTGCAATTTACGATGCCACAGATTGCAATACCTTTCTCGGAGCTCCCGACGGAGACCAGCAAAGAGGGCTTACTTAAATATTAATTAAGACTAGAGAAGCGAATCTTACATACCTACGTAATTAAGTGTCGAATCACCTCCCTATACTTATATTACAATATTTGTAATTTTTCATCCCAGGGTTCAAATTCCTGTTCAGGCGGTTATTTTTTTGAGGATTTGTTTTTAATTTAGTGCATTGCTGCTTTTTTATTGATAATGTTTAGGTTTTGATTATATGAAATAAATTTGGTAATCTTTCTTCATTTAATACTAATTAAGGTTAAATGAAGAATGATTATTTACCATGTAGTCATTTAACTTTGCGAAACCAGAACAAATGCTGTTGAAAAGGCTCCTTCATAATGATTTATTTATTTCAATAACCTAACCTAGATAATTTATACACACATGTATGTGAACTTTAAATAAATCACAGTATAGGTACCTATCAAACTGTAAAATCATGATAAAATTGCATTCGGTTTTTTTCATATTCGACATACCTACTCGATGTAGGTATTTTTGCAACAATAGTACATTGTTATCCTAGGGGTGAAAGTAACTTCTTTCTCCCGAGGATAACACTGTGCTTTTCATTACGAATGCAAGGAAAGTCAAAATAAAAATAGGAATTAGCTAAAGAAAAAAATGAGTGAATTTTATTTTACATAAATCAACCATTAGGTGTGTTACTGGCCAGTAAGTATGCCCCCTATGATATAAAAAAAAAAACTCGAGTTTCTGCAGTTTCCAGCTGTCAGTTGAAAGCGATTCTCCCTAGGGCTGAAAAGTGTTACTTTCAACCCGCTTCTCAGGCAACTTCAGATCTACTTTCCGAGTATGAGTAATGAAAAAAATGTTTTGAACATGTTAAAAAATGTTCATTGCATCTACACAATGGGATCAATCAAAGCCTAGAAGATCAATCAAACTATTCTTTGTAAACAAAGAAGAAGCAGAGATCTTGGATCACGCGGCTTCTTCATTTACCATCTCTACGGGTGAAACAGCGCGGGACAGCTAGTCTATTTATAAATGTCAAAAATGACCCGCCCAAATGTATGTGATCGCATAACTTCCAAACAACTGCACCAAATTGGATAATTCTTCTTTTTGTGTGCGTTATTGTCAGGAAAAGGTTTGTATAAAAGTAGATTGCAGTTCCTGCGGGAATTCCGAAGCTCACGCGGGTGAATCTCCGAAACGGTTAGATCAATTTCGACTGGGCTTTCACTGCTAATTCGTTGATGTTATAAGGAGTTAATTAGGGTACTTTGGAGTTTCTGCGGGAATTCCGAAACTCGAGCGAGTTAGTAAGTAAATATAAATCTCTAGCAACCCAAGAGATCTTTCCTCTTATCTGAACCCGCGATGGAACGGCAAGAAAAAGGGTTTCAATAAATAATTAGTTACACGATTCACTGGGCACCTATTTGTTTTATTGAACAACCGCCGGAAAAAGAGCACAAGCCCATCGATTTTGTATTATCTCCGAATGATCCGCTCGAGCACAGCACTAACGGGAGTCGGAGTGGGGTTTTGTGTACGCCTTGATTTATACAACGTGCGACGACAATACGACCATAAATGAAAACACGTCCGGCAATACTAATATACAACGTGTTTATGAATTGACCAAAAATCTGATACGCCCCATTTAAAAAATAAAACAACAATACGATTAAAATATAAATTATGTCGAAAAATTAATAGTCTAAAAGTTATTCAACATTAGTTTGGAGGTGACATATCTACGAAATTTCAAGCGCTACGCCCGTGCCTACGTGCCAATGACTGGTTGTTGCGGGCGGCGTACGCGCCAAATATTGTATTATAAATAATTTAGACATGGGCTAGTAAAAATGAAAAAAATATAACCTACATTAATACATGTTGCGATCGATTCGGGAGTAGATTCTGAATAAACTACTCGAAACAGAAAAATAAATTTAAAAAATCCGGCCAAGTGCGTGTCGGATTGGTTCGACTTGGACACAATATTTAGGGTTCCATACCAAATCTATACTAATATTATAAAGAGCTAAAGTTTGTGAGTTTGTGACGTTGTAGGGGGTAATCTCTGGATCTACTGAACCGATTTTGAAAATTCTTTTACCAACAGAAAGCCACATTATTTACGAGTGTCATATTGCCTATATTGTAATGCGGAATTCCAGTGAAACCGCGGGGGAACAGCCAGTCTATAGGTTGATACTAATATTATAAAGAGCTAAAGTATGTGAGTTTGTGAATTGTGAGTTTGTGACGTTGTAGGGATCTCTGGATCTAAAATTCACTTATAAAAAGCAACAGTGATCCTGAGTGACATAGGGTACTTTTTACCCCGGAATTTCCGCGGGAACTCCGGAGTTTGTGAGTTTGTGAGGTGAGGTTGTGAGGTGGATCTACTGAACCGATTTTGAAAATTATTTCACTTATATTTAGGAAGCAACAGTAGTCCTGAGTGACATAAGGTAGGTACTTTTCATCCCGAAATTCTAAAAATCTATGCTTTGCTATGCTTATTTTAAAAAAAGGACAGTCATTAAAAACTGACGAAAGCAATAATTTTGAAAACTTCATTGGCAAAAACTTAAATTTTAAGCAGTAGTTTTCAGAAACACTATTCAGGATTACACAATAAGAAGAAAATTGAAAAAAAAAGTTTAGGTTTGTAGCAACAGGAGAAAGAACCGTCGTCGCAAGGTGTAAATTTATTTTTTTACGTTTTTCTATTAAGTTATGACTTAGCCTATCACCCGGTTCTGGCTTGACGTCGATTTACGACATCCTGTATAATATCAATGCGCTTTCCTTCACTTGGCTGAATTTGTATTTGGATCCAAAACCTACTGAGGGAAGGTGTATCATCAAAACATCGCTTTGCCATTTTTGGCACTAGAGCCAAGAGCCACTTGGCAAGTGGCTTGCAGCACCGGAACCGAGGAGTGAGCTGCCAAGACACGCTGCCAGAAAAGCCAGAAGGCTTTATCAACTGCCTGTATTGAAACTGCACATAATATACATGCCTATGGATACAATATAGTAAAATGTTTACTTACTAGAGGCAGTTCTGTTTATGAATGCAGGGTCTTAAATGAGCTGAATTTAAAAATCATGATTTGTATAATTTTTCCATTTTCTGTTTATCCTTACGCCTTTACTACTCAACTGGTCATCATGAAATTTAACATACACCTTGTCAGGGGTACAGAGAAGCACAAGAGTACTTTTAATCGCGAAATTCCCGCGGGAACTCCGAAGTTTACGCCGGTGAAATCTCATCAAATTTTGCATAACGTGTATCAGAGGTTCAGAGAAGGACAAAGGGTACTTTTATGCCTTTAATTCCCGCGGGAACTCTAAAATAAACGGGTGAATCAACGCGGATCAGCTAGTAAGGGCTATATTTTAATGTTATAGTACACATTATGTATGTAACATGTATACGGGGGCTTAAAATTGCATCAGTTCGGGGCGGCTCGTCGGGCCAGGCTCCGGACGCGACGGGGCGGCTAATGCTGTTACTCGGCTGAGTGGTCGCGGATTCGATGCCCGGCGGCTCAAAGGATGCGATGTGGCTGGCTTGATGGCGTTTATTAATAATATCAGGGCTATTTCAGTGGTGCTAGGCAACAGATAATAGAGTCGAGTCATTGCACAACCGGTGCGTCTTGTACTCGTAATTTTTCATTTATAATGTAAGACAAGCACTAAGAAAGGGGTTTTAGAAATTCAATCTTTATAATATAAAATATGAGAAAGTGAGTTTATTTGTCTGTTTGTTACGGTTTCAGTCCTCAACTAAACCGATAGGTAGGTAACCTATATCTACATAGGTTACCTGCTTTTATGCAGAAACTCCCGCGGATGGAAACCCCGAAATTATAGCGGGTGACGCCGCGGGAAACAGCTGGTGTTAGAATTTAAGGGAGAAAAAGGGGTTAAAGTTTATATGGAAATGCTGAACCGTTAGTTTCGGGGTCAATAAAATGGTATATTTTGTCAAATAAACAAACAAATTGTATAGTTTTATCAAATAAAGCTGGCAGGTAGGATAGGTAATACTGTAGTTATCCTGAAATTCAACCTCTAAATTAAACTTATAAGTTTTGTGAATGCACAACCACTTCTTAATATTTTTTTAGTAACCCGTGGTTACTGGTATTGGTGGTACAATTAGTAAATGTAGCTAGCTAAGTTACTATATAAATATTTATTGTGAAAAAAAAAAGCAACACGAATTTCATACTTCAAAAAAAAGACTGAACCATTTCCTAAAACTTCTCTTTCTACCTCTTATCTTACTAATATTATAAAGAGGTAAAGTTTGTGAGTTGGTAACGTTGTAGGAGGTTTTCTCTGGATCCACCGAACCGATTTTGAAAATTCTTTTACCAATAGAAAGCCACGTTTTTTGTGTCATAGGCTATATTTTAAGCCGGAATTCCCGCGGGAACTCTAAAATTACCGTGGGTGAAACCGCGTGGAACAGCTATCTGTGTTAAAAGTGAAATGATGCAAATTCCAGAAGTGTCCTTCGCGACAGCTGTCACGCCGGCGTCTTAGGAGTGTTGAAGATAAAAACTCATCAGAAACAAAAGTTTCCACTCAGTAAGAATTACTTGGGCGCACGTCTTGGGTGTGCTTTGGAGTTTTATCTTTCTTTTTAATTTGAATTGCGTTTGGTTTTAAATAGTACATTGTTATCCTAGGGGTGAAAGTAAATAAGTCTTTCTCCCGAGGATAACACTGTGCTTTTCATTACGAATGCAAGGAAAGTCAAAATAAAAATAGGAATTAGCTAAAGAAAAAAATAATTGAATTTTATTTTACATAAATCAACCATTAGGTGTGCTACTGGCCAGTAAGCATGCCCCCTATGACATAAAAACTTGAGTTTCTGCAGTATCCAGCTGTCAGTTGAAAGCGATTCTCCCTAGGGCTGAAAAGGGTTACTTTCAACCCGCTTCTCAGGCAACTTCAGACCTACTTTCCGAGTATGAGTAATGAAAATAGTATATTTCATTATAAGTGCGGAAAGCCTGTCATTGCAAAGAGTTCCGACAAATGTCTACCCGAGCCGAGGCGCAGCCGAAGGTGAGGGTTGACAGTCGGAACTAGTTGCAATGACGGTTCCGCACGTATACTGAACAACTATTTTTAATACAGTTACGAAAAAATTAAGCAATTTAATAAAATATCAAAAACACAACAAACTCAACTAAGTTCCAACTGTGATCAAGAGATGGCGCTAGTCGTATTAGTAATGCGAAACCTACGTTTCGCAATGCAAAAAGTGTGTCAAAGTCGTGTCGCCATTTTTGACAGTTGGCAAAGAGAACGCACGAGTTCGGGAAAGGTAAACAAAAAGCTCGAGTATGTAATAGCTCACATCCCGAACGCTAAACGTCCCTGCAACACGCCACTTTTTGAGCAACTGTATTAAAAATACATTTTTATAATCTACTCTCCCAGACACATTAGAGGAGCTGGGGGCCCGTCGCCGCGGGTAGGGTTGCCACGTCGCCAAACCTGATAGCGGCACAGACCAGCCAGTTTGGCCGGACATTTGGGTAAAAAGGCCGGACACCCTACGTTATTGAGTACGAATAAATTTTTTTTTCGAATTTTTTTTTTTGATTCTGCCTTTGTTTTATTTATTTATTCATTCATTCATTGTTTATTGCACAAAAAGGTACAAACTGCGAACTTAATGCCTTGCGGCATTTTCTACCAGTTAACCATTGGCATGGATAACAAGACAAAAAAGTAGGGTGCAATTATTAATAATTAAAATTAAACTTACATAATAGCGGAAAGTTAACAGAGAGAGAAAAAAAAATGCAGAAAACACGGTAGTAAAATAAGTCGAACCATGAAGCCATTTGTTCTTGCACAGGAGTATCTTTTGCATTGTTTGAATGAGCATAAAGGCATTTTTGAAGTGGTACTATACAGTCTAATGAATTAAATGAATGTAAAAAGTCTAGTCTAACAAATTACAAAACCCGGACAAGCCGGACACCGTTTATTTTGTTCGAATGAGCAATCAAAAAGCCTAACTATGTCCGGCTTTATCCGGACACCTGGCAGCCCTGGCCGCGGGGCTCTGCCACCACTGATGTGTTTAAAATAACTTAGTTACTTATTTATTTTTAGTATTCAAAAATCTACACAATCTGTGACAAGGCATAATTATTTATCTCATTCGCTCGCGCTTAGCCAAAATACAGGTGTAATAACATTCAATCTATAAATACTAATTTTATACAGCTGAAGAGCTCTTGTTTGTTTGGTTGAGCGCGCTAATCTCAGGAACTATACCTACTGGTTCGAATAAAAAAATAAAAAACCACATTTCCAAAAAAAATTGTGTACATACAATTTATCTAAGAGGATAAAATATGAATACAAAACTTCCACATAAGTCACTCTATCTATTGGTGAAAACCGCATGAAAATCCGTTGCAGCCAGTTTTAAAGATCAAAAAGCGGGAAGCGACTTTGTTTTATATAGTGAAGGCTAAATAGCGTCAAATCAATGCGGGTGAGACCGCGGGGCACGACTCATAAATATATTATGTAAATAGTAACAGTAGGTCTAAAATATATAAATCTTAAAAACAAATTCTTATTAATTTACTCCTAGCTTGAATTTGTGTGTGTATGTGTGTGTGTTAGCAGACTTAACGAGTTTCTGCTCTAATCACTGTTAATCTCTCAAAGGTTCGAGATAAAAATCTGAAAGCTCTGCGACTTTTTCAGAGAACGCGATAGTAGGCTTAAAGAAAATGTCGGTACTTAATCTAAGATCGCTGAGACGATAATACGATGCACTTTGCACAGAGCTGGTGTAGAGTGCTCGCTCTTGGAGCGAACATAACTTAATTTTCTTCGCTTCGGAAGGTAATATAACCTTTTGAAGAGAACTATACACATATGTGCCATATTTCTAAGATAAAATCCAATTTTCTCCTAATGAAGTTTGCAACAAAAATATAAATAAGACCTCAATTTTTTATCGTATGGGACAAGAAAACAAAGAACGTACCTAAATAAATAATTTTAAACGGAAAAATACCCGTAATTATAAAAAAAAACCGACCGAGAAAAAACCGGTGGCAGGAAGAATTTTCATCGTAAAAAAAATTATTTTTTTTGGTAATATCAAGTACTACCTGTTCCCCACGTTTATTTCGGAGATCCCGCGTGAATTCCGGGATAAAAGTCCCTACCCTATATCCTTTTCTGGAGGTACCCCTGACAACGTGTTTATGCGGTGTCACCCGTGTTAATTTCAGGGTTCCCGAAGGGATTTCGAGATAAAAAGGTCATTATGATCGGCTGAGCCGTTATGGCGTGAAATCGTAACAGAAACCAGCAAACTCACTTTCGCAATGATATAATAGTAAGGATTTCAAAAACATCTTATCTTAATATATATAAATCACGTGTCACGTTGTTTGTCCGCGATGGACTCCTAAAATACTTGTTGTATTAAATTGAATAAAATAAAAATACACTAGATTTTTTTGTTATTTCACTAAAAGAACCTTTAATTTTTCTTTCGAAACTTTTCGGTTCGTTGTTTATTGTGAGGAAATTGAGGGTGGCACGAAAATGGTACAACTTTTGAGGTCGACTCCACCATTATAGAGAATGTTTGTTGCAATAAATTCAGATTCAAGATCCAGGCTAACCGCCCCGAGCACAAATAATAATTAAATCACACGGGTTAACGATCCCGAGGTCTTAATTAAAGCAATGTAGTTAAAGCACTTGATTTACTTCGTCAAAGTTAACACAAAAGGCCGTTGAAAGTGTAGAGCTCTGACAATTTTCTATTTATTGTTAAAGCGAGAAATCCTTAATTGATTGCTTTTGTCTACACTAATGTTAGTTTGTTTGTTACGTTCTCACGTCTTAATTGCTCAACCGATCATCACGAAATTCGCATACTCACAGTCAGGGGTACAGAAAAAGACAGAGTATTTTTTATTCTGGAATTCCCGCGGGAACTTTGTAATTAACATGACAGAAACCGCGGGGAACGGCTAGTATTATTATAAAGGAGTAAGGTTCGTAAGTATTGTAGTTTAGTTTTAGAAGGCAATCTGGAACTAGATAACTATGTAGTCAAAATTCTCTGGCCGACGATAGAAAAAAATACTAGTGAAGTGTTTTGCTAGGGGTGTGTCGTGTTGAGAGGCAGTTTTGTCGCTAACAGTGGGTAGGTAGGTACTTTTGTATCAAGTGGGTCCGGATTTACGACGTCTTCGGTTAGTGGCGAGCGGCGCTAACCTCGTTTGGGTCAATCGCCGACCCGGAGTAGGCCTCCTGGTAGGGTTGTCAAGAATATAAGATTAAAGATTTCGAAAAAAAAGAAACAAAACAATTTCTAATAAAGACAAATGTGTATCAGATTTTTTATTTGTAAATATTGTACGTATATTTAGTCCCTAGCTGAACTCCGCGGTTTCAGCCGCGATTATTTCGGATTTCCCGCAGGATTTCCAGGATAGAAAGTATTTTATGTCGTTTTCTATAGCCTTTATAACGTGTACACAAAATTTCATGGCGATCGGTTGAGTGGCTAATGCATAAAAGAAAAAAAGAAGAAGAAGAAGAAAATACATTTATGTATTTTAGCACAACACACAAAAAAAAGAAACAAACATAAACAGTGCCTAATCTAAAGACAGATAATATCTCTCGCATGCTCTGCCGAAAGTGTCACCAACTCCACCACCAACCAACAACTCTTACCCCAAAGCGTACCTAACAAACAGACCAAATAAACTGAAGTTCGCATTTTTGCATTTCTGCATGTTCGCATAGTTAGGCTTAGAATATTATAATTATAGTTAGAATTTATTTTGTGGGCATTTATAGCTTTATAGTTGACGGGGCGCGGCAACCCTAGCCGGGGTAGCTCGGCCCGCGGCCTCCCGCCAGCGGGTAATCGCGGAGTGTGCTTACTAGCTCCATGTAATGCACCGTCCATACAAGACCCACAAAAATGCTGATCCGTGCTCAGCGACCTTTGGACCCTGGGCCCTTATTCACTATGGCCATAACGCGTCGCGATAAGATAAGGCGCCACTTAAATTGCTCTTCCCTTGTGTTCAAAGAAATTTCACTTTTAAAAAAATACATTTACAATATTTCTAATATAAATTTCTTATATTTTTGCATGTGGAGCATTTCGGATTGTGTTTTGGGACGCACAAGGAATGTTGTTGGTCATAGTGAATAAGGGCCCTGTGCTGTCAGCTGAATAACCCATTTTGATACCTGCCCCCTTATCCAAGTTCGGAATCGTTGCGTCACGTGGTCACGCGAAACTTGATCTTTGATTGGACGTTTTTACGTGACCCGCGTGACGTGACGATGCGTTCCATAGTTTTCTATGAGTTAACGATTATTTATAGATTCTCAACTTGGGTAAAATTCAAAAATTCAAAATTCAAAAGCTATTTATTACTTAGGATTGGTTGTTACAATCACTTGTAATCGTCAGCAGGTTCTTAGAACTAGAAATTACCGTCAGTTCGGAATACGTCCTCTGCCGAGAAGAACTGACAAGAAAATCAGCACGGCTGTCTTTTCATGATCGTACTTATAAACTAGGAGAACAAAAAATAGTAATTGGATAGAGCAATTCATTCCCAAACGTAAGGGGGCTGACATCGGAACGATCGGGAACTTAAAATGTAAATAGGGCTCATCTGCGATACACAACCCGATGATCACAGAACGAAATCCGGGTTTATAATAAAATTGGATGCAGATAAGCAATAACATGTTAACCCACAAAATGAAGTTATTGATTCAGAACGATTTATTGAGAGTTAGAGAACGTCTTTTAATTCTGTGTTTGCTTTATTACATTGTTTAAATATGTTACTAAATATTGAACATAAAAAATTTGACACAAAATGGCACTATAATTTTAAAACTCTAATTTAATCAAAATTTCTCCAGTGTGGGTTAACACACTATTGCTTATCTATGTCCAATTATAGCTTATGTTACTCAGGGATAATGTAGCATTTTAATGGTGAAAAAATTTTTGGAAATCGGTCCAGTTGTTTAAAGTTTTTGAGTTAAATCGTAACAAACAAACAAAAAATCAAATTTTTTTTTTATTATTTATTTATTTATTTACCAAAAATATAAATACATGGCATGTTACAAGAGTCTGCCAAACTGCATAGCAGTTTGTCGGCAGTAGTTCTCGTGGAACGTTACATATTATTATGACCACTGTATTACATATAAATAAAATTATAAATAAAATTATAGGCTACTTTCATTAAGCATTTTCCTTCATACATCTGTCTATACTATAATATAATAAAATGAATATTTTTTTTTTTTTTTTTTTTTAACCTAAAATTGAGAGGGGTGATAAAAGAAGAGTAACCAAGCCCAAAAAATTAAAGTTTTTTTTTTTTTTTTTTAATTCCTTTTTGTCTGTCCGTCTGTCTGTTCACGATAATCTCCGCATTTACTGAACCGATTTTCATGCAATATTCACAGGTAGATTATGCTTAGCTTGGAGCTTTGTTTCATTGAAATTGGATGTCAGGAAAAAAAAGCTGTCGTACAAAAAACCCTCCATGCGGGTGAAACCGCAGGGCACAGCCAGCTCAATAATACTTAATGAATTTAGAAGCTTCATACCTACTTACATTCCTTTCATGGACATAGAGATAAATAGTGTTTTCTTAATGTAATTTTTAAGTGATTTTTACTTTTAACGTTTTTTAAAATATCATAGGGCAGCTCATTAAGGAGTACAGGCGTTAACCAGCGCCTAGTACGTTTGCCATAATAGTTTTTTACTTTAGGTACAGCTAATTTTGATTTTGATTTTTTAGACAAGCGAGTAGCGTACGTATACTCTCTTTCCTGGATGTTTTTATTATTGTTAAATTGTTCAGCCATTATACTCATTTTTACCTTTAACTCTACTGGCAGTACTTTACATATTTTAAAAAGTTTTTCATATTCATTTTTAAGAGAGTTTTTTAAATTTTTATCAACTATCATTTTGTTCCAATTTTTTTTTTTTTTTTTTTTAATGATTTTTTTACTTTTTTTACTTTATGAACATTTTTATAACGGTTTACCTATACTTTTAACTCGGTAAATAAGTTTAAGTATTCTTATTTGCAAGGATTTAATCTTATTTAAATGTACAGGAAATGTGAGACCATACGCACCCAACCCATATGAAATTACTGCATCAGCCAGAGCATGATACAGTACATACATAATACTCCTACTAACCACAAATTTCAAATCTTTTAATTTACACAGTATTGACCTTAATTTATTACAAACTGAACTCACATGATAAATCCAGCTAAATTTATCATCAACAGTTAAACCCAGGTATTTATAGGAGGACACCGATTCAAGATTTAGACAGTTACAGTTATTCCTATTGTTATGTAAACAATCATATGTGTGTCCCTTTATTTGAATTTTAATTGTTTTATTTTTACTATAGGGTGAGAGTATAGGCAGACATTTTGTTTTGCTAATATTAATAATGATTCCATTATCATGAGCCCACCGAACAACATTATCAAAATCCTCCTGTATTGCATTTTGGATTGTGTTTTGGTTCGTGTCACTATATAGAATACATGTGTCATCAGCGTACATATATGACTTACATTTTTTTATTACATTAGGCATGCTATTGACATGCATTAAATATCCAGCAGGACCATACACTGACCCAGTTGGAACTCCAAACTTGATATTACCTTTCTCACTTTCGGTCCCACAAACACTAACTTTTAGTTTCCTGTCACTTAGATATTCCTTAAACCATGAATTCATTGGTCCTCTTATACCACACTCACACATTGACTGCAATAACCCATCATGATCTAGTGTATCGAACGCTTTTTTAAAGTCAATAAATATGACAAATACAGTTTTTTGTTCATTTAGCGAGTTATTTACGTTATCAACAAAATCAGACAAGATTGTAGCCGTGCTTCTATTAGGTCGAAAGCCATGCTGAACATCATTTATAATGTTGTTATTTTCCATGAAGACTGTAATTTGACTAACTATATTTTTTTCAACAATTTTATTTATTACATTTAAAATAGCGATTGGTCTGTAATTTGTGAATTCATTGTGATTGCCCTGCTTGTATATAGGTCTTATAATGGCTAGTTTTAACTCATCAGGATAGACACCTTTTTTAACACTTAGATTAATAAAATTTGCAATCACTGGTGCTATTTCATTTTTGATTTCTTTTAAGTCCCTTACTCTGATACCGTCTGATCCCGATGACTTACTACAGCTCATGTCATTTATAACTTTTATAACCTTATCTGGTAACACTTTCTTAAATCTAAAACTCACACTACTGTTTGCTACATATGAACTTCGTTCTAAGAACAGATCCCGACACTGATGCTGATTTTTAATGTCCTCTATCTCCTTAGTAAAAGTATTACAAAAACCATCACAAACATCTGATTTGGTTTTCGTTTTCAACATGTACCTCTCAACTACACTATCTACTGATAACTTATTCTTTCCTAGCCAGTTGTTTACGTTACTCCATATTTTACGCATATCCCCATTGCAATTTTTTAAGCTCTTTTTTCGGTCGTTATTTTTTGCACGATTTATAATTTTATTTGTATAATTTCTATGTCTTGTGTACTCTAGTCTATAATTGATATTTTTTGGTTGCGATTTCCATTTCCTGAAAAGTATATCTTTTCTTTCGATCAGGTGTTGTAAATATTTGTTGACCCATAACTGCGTTTCTCGTTTATCATTGACAGTGCGCTGAAAGGTACATGTTCTATAAATACTTTGAAAAGTATTCACAATACTACTATATATTTCTAAAGGATCTTCCAGATACAATAATTCCGACCATTTGATAGTCTGTAACTTTTTATAAATCATTTTGTTATTATAAAATGTCCTCATGTCAGAGTTCCTTACCCCTTTATCCAAATCAACCGACAGTCCGATTACGTAATGGTCGGCGACCTTTGATGTCACTGTATACGTCCTATGTACAGTTGCCTTACTATTACGCATAAAGACGTGGTCGATGCATGTCGCCACTCGGCGTTCCGCAGTCACACACTCGCGCGTAACATCCCGCAAACCACACTGAAGTCCAAATTCACTCAACGTATTTAAGTACCTATCGGAGGCTGCCTCTAACTCCTGCTCCAAGATGTTGATGTTTATGTCTCCAATCAAAATTAAATTGTGCCTTTTAGGCACTTTGCTTAATACATTACTTAATTCCGTAATAAAGCTCGCCTTGTTTGTATTAGGCGGCCTGTATACTACATATATACTCGTACTGTAGTGATCTGTCTGTAACTCACCCGCTAGTAACTCGCATTCTGTCACGTATAACTCCTGCGGTATAAACGTAATTTCATTTCTTACGTAAATTAAAACCCCCCCACCTCTTCTTGTCTCTCTAGTCCATGTATGCATAATGAAGCCATCTATTTTATATCTATATCTCTCTTCCTTTTTTATATTAATTTCCGTTAAACATATTACGTCTAGGTTGTGTAGGCATTCTTTTAATAGAACTAACAATTCATTAAAGTGCTTTCTTAATGAACAGACGTTTAAGTGTATAATTTGTAGCTGAGTTGCATGTTTATTTACCGAATCGTACCAAGTTTGTAGATCTGTATATTTTGAATACTCGATGTCTTGAAAATCTTGTACAGGAATAAAGTTTGATGACATACAAATATTATTGCAAACTAAACTTATATATTTGCTTATTTAATTATATATAAGAATATATTTAATATACAGGTTACTCCTCCTTCTTTTCAATTAGAGCTTCAATATCACTTTCAAAATTAATCTGATACACTTT
Source organism: Zygaena filipendulae (assembly GCA_907165275.2). NCBI lineage: Eukaryota > Metazoa > Arthropoda > Insecta > Lepidoptera > Zygaenidae > Zygaena > Zygaena filipendulae. The sequence goes on from OU015672.1 coordinate 170,201, forward strand.
CTTTTCATTTTCATTTTTCTTGACAAGTATTTTACCGCTCTGTATCCAAATAAATTTATATATATCTTTTAGTCTGGTTTTCACACTCCAAAACAATTGACGAATTTGACGAGTTATATGCTCGTTTATGTAAATTCGAGAGTTGTTATTATTTTTAAATACTGAATCATTTGTGATAATCCTCTTTTTACACTTTAACCATTCTGTGCGGGCATCTCGTGAGCGTAATGTTACAACCAAGGGCCGTGGGACCTTATTGTTTTCGCCAGGCATTCTCCAGACTTTTTCAACATCTTCTGTCCCTAATTGTAACTCCTGCGCAATTTTTTTAACAGTCTCCATTAGATTCTCTCCTTCTTGCTTCTGTATATTCATAATTTCAATTTGCATTTCTAATTCTTTTTGCTCCAGTCTCATTACACGCTCTTCCAAAGCCTTGTTACATTTTTCGAGATACAAATTTTTTTGGACCATGTCTTTTACTCTATTCTCTTGTTTTTTAGAATCTTCTTTCATTTCTTTTCTAGACTTTTCCAATTCTGTATACTTTTTTCCAAGATAATCCACAGATTTTTCAATTTCTTGGTTTGTTTTCTTAATGTCATTGATTTGGTTTTTAATATCTGACATCTCATTATGAATTCGCGAGAGACGAATATTTTGTTCCTCTTTCATAGCGCTCAGCATCGCGTTCATTGTTTCCATTTGCCCACTGAATGCAACCAAAGTTTGGTTAATGGACTCTGAATTGCAGCATGATGTTTTTTGCCGCCGAGGTTTATTTACAAGGCAGGGATCACTATCTGTATCATCATCCAAGCGTTTCTTCTTTTGTCTGACGTTAATCCAGCTATCCATAGTCACTGTCTTGTCTTTTCCCCCTGAAATATTTGGATCGGACCCGAATCCCCTGTCTTTGATTGGCGTTCTATGCATTTTCACTTTCGTCTAAGTAGGCCTATAAACACAGTCGCATGCAATTGCCGTCGGCACGAGGTGAGTCACCGGTGCAGCTTACTGTGCACCTGTGTACTTGCACGTAGGTGTTAATGGAAGGGAGCGGAGGCGGGGTCACCTGCGCCAGCGCCGACACTCACGATTATGACGTTATGATGTCCTTTTTTAACCTATAGATTTGTCCTTGTCACTAATTAAATTATTTGACGCAGCCCAAAGATACGTCCGTGCGCACGCGCGATCCACGAGAACTGAATCTTTCCTCTTTATAATATTAGTATAAATACATCTATACACATATAAAATGATTTGTCCTGAATGACTGATGGATCAACGCACAGCCTAAACCGCTGATCGTAAAGACATGAAACTTGAAGGGTGTGTTCTTTATATGACGTAGGCATCCGATAAGAAAGGATTTTTGAAAATTCAACCCATAAGGGGATGAAAAAGGGTTACAAAGTTTGTAGGAAACTTCGAAATTATCGCGAGTGAAACCGCGCGGGACAGCTAGTAGATAGTAAATATTATGTTTAATGAATCTTCTTGTATGTATGTATGTTGTTCGCAGGCGGATGGGCGTCACCAAGCTCCCAAAATCCAGTCATCTCGACCCTCCCCTGAACTTTCCGCAGGTAAGTTATGACTCCTTACATCGTGTTTTAATGGTCATCTATCGCTACTATTAGATACCAGCTGTTCACCGCGGTTTTACTCGCGTTTATTTTCGGAGTATCCTACTCTGTGTTTGACACAATTTAATTTTAATGTCTTTCAATCAATTCATCTTCATCAATGCCATATTCTCAGTCCTCTGATAGCAGTAGGTACTGACCATTTCAGTCAACTGCATATTTAACGTGCTTGCTGCGGCCCAGCAAGAACTTTTCCAGTTAATTTTCCCAGCACACTTCCCAGTTTGTTTTTTGTTTAAATTGAATTTCGTGCAGTTGTTTGTTGTAGAAAATTTCCTATGTATTTTTTGTACTGTAGGACTTCGCTCTGTTGAGTTTGTCGAGTAATTACCGGGGTTGACCCTCCCCTAAGCCGGCCCCGTGTCGAAAGTAGCTCTATAAGTAACAAAGATAGCTTTTGTTTTTGCTTTACTTTCGGTAAATGAAAAAAAGGTTAACATAGATAAACCAGACACAGCTGCAGGATTCCCTGAAACGCATACCGTACTATATTCCACCTCTGTCGGTATCACTTGTGTAGAGATTTTATCTAGGCAGCCGTCCAGCTAAATGGGTACGTCGCGCCGCGTGCCGTATATGTCTAATGTCTATTGTCTATGATGGCATACCTAACGTACTTGTTAACTGTGACGGACACGTGAGACGATTTTGATAATATCAATTTTGTTTAGGTTTAAGTCTCTATTGTAATTATCTATTTTATCTTATTCCATGCACTGTTTTCACACATTGTTCATCAATAATGCATCACTATTATGGAAATTCCTTCACATTTATGTATTTATAATATAAAATATTATAATTTTAAAGCAAATATTGTAAACTAGCTGTGCCCCGCGGTTCCATCCGCGGTAATTTCGGAGTTCCCGCGGGGATTCCGGGATAAAAAGTATCCTTCTCTGTACTCTTGACAACGTGTATGCCAAATTTCATCCAAATCCGTTCAGCCGTTTTTGTGTAATTGAGTAAACGTATGCGAGTATAAGAGCTCGAAAGCACATTTTCATCCGACTTGCTTCAAATTTATCGTCACTGCTCAGCTCCTATGTGTCTAAGCATTATGTTATATAGCCTATAACCTGCCCAGGAGTATGGACTACAATCGTACCAATTTTGGTTAAAAACCCTTCAGTAGTTTTTGACCCATGCGTGAACATACAGACAGACAGAAAAAAAAATTTACTGATTGCATTTTTGGCATCAGTATCGATCACCATTCATCCTTCAATATTAATTTTGAATATATATTCAATGTACAGAATTGACCTCTCTACAGTTTTATCATAAGTATAGAATCTGTGCTAAAAACCCGATAAGGTCCTATTGATTGTCTTTGTTTTTAATTTTTTTTTAACGGCCATGGATACAGCCTGCAGGTCCTTATAAGCCTAACTTACAAACGAATGAAATAAAATTTTTCCTTATTCTTCGTCTAAAGTGTCAGTGTCGCCAGGTGTGGACGGCAGCATGACAGTGGCGCGAGGCGAGGGCTCCCCCGAGAGGCTCGGCGGGGCGCTCCGCCGGCTGCACTACAAGGCGACGCGGCGCGCACACTCCGCCGCCGCCGTCACCACCAGGCACCATCCCAACGCCGCGCCAAAGGTACGCCTAGGGTAAAGGCACAGATAATAATATAATACTATACTAAAACTGTGAAAAACCAATAACGCGACTCCTTGGTCTTGACTTTTGAGTGAACTACTTTGATAATATGACCACTACATCTTCTCTTTATAAATAAAAATGAATGTCTGTATGTCTGTCCAGTGTCCTCTATGCGTTTCGAAACTACTGGTCCGATTATGATGAATCTTTGGCGGATTGTTCTGCCTGTGTCCACAAATCCCAAAACTCACGCGGGTGAAATCAAAGTCGCTTCCCGCTGTCTGTTTGTCTGTCCCATATACATATAAGGTACCTATGCTTAGATCTTTAAAATTACGCAACGGATTTTCATGCGGTTTTTTTAAGTACTTAGATGGTGGTTCAAGAGGAAGGTTTACACGCATAGTTTATCCTGGAATTCCTGCGGGAACTCCGAAATTATCGCGGGCGAAGCGGCGGGGGACAGCTAGTTTGGATTAATTGATAAAAAAGTAATGGGACATGATTCTTATTATTGGAATGGCTTTCGACGTTACTAATAATGTGCCATAGGTATTGACTTTTCTACTTCACGCTTCCATTTTTTTAATATGACTAAGCGGCTAGGCGTTTGACCACAGCTGATCTGATTATTAAATAACTGTTTGATCCCTTGTTGTGAACAATCCTAGCTTGGAACGGAAACTACTTTTCAAGTGAGGCTGCCGGGAGATATACCTACCGGTGCTTGGCTCATCGAAGCCTAGAAGTCCTGATTTGCTATTATGTAACTCTTGTTTCTATAATTTTTCGGTTGCAATCAAAAACATAGCGGGTTTTGTGATTACAATATGCACGTTTTGACACCTGCAATATCTAGAAAACAACCAAAATAAACATACTTCAAAAGTTGAAGCTGTTTAAACGTGATTAATTAATCACAAAATTGCTATATTTCTGATTGAAACTGAAATATTATGGTAGCAACAAAAGTTACATAATTTTCCTGCTGGTCTCGTTTATCATTGAATTTGAAATTGAAATTGATATTACAGCCTACAGGGGGGATAAAACAGGCTAGGACGCGTCAGTTAAAACGGAATCGTTTGTAGACTTTTTATATGTACACGTGCCAGTCGTGGGCGAATAATAAATATAAAAAAAATATTTTCCTATTATAATAACCTTTGAGGTCCTCTACCCTTTTATGGCTCCAAGCCTTTTTTGCTTTGAACCGGCCCCGTGTATAAGAGAGCGGACCCTATCCTATTTGCAGATCAAATAATTTATTCTTTGATCTTAATGAATTACAGATATATAGTATCCCACAAAAAACAGTTTCACTGTAAAATGTCGCGCCAAGTACACGTCCAACTATTGTAACAGAGATAATAATAACCTCATATTTGCAAAAATAAAAAAAAACTGATCTTTACAAAAAAATATGAAATAAAAAAAACCAAGTACACAAATCTCCTCTGATAAAAAAAACACTCATTAGAAACGGTGAAAATCGAAAAAAAAATTGGTGTCGTTTATTTATAAAAAAAACGAAAGAAAAATTTGCACTTTACAAAAAAAATATAAAATAAAAAAACCGAAGTAATCTTTGTGATTTTCAATAATTGCAAAATTTTTGTGGCAAATTTAAAAATTGAAAACAATTTTTTAAACGTACTTGGCGCGCGTCATTGAGTACCCCAAATCTTTTCATGTCTGATGTAGCGCCAGAAACTTGTTGTGGAAAAGGAGTTTATGAGCAACAATTTTTTCACCCCTTCTACACCGTCGTTGGCACCACTAATGATTATTGTGATGTTTTCAATCAAATCTATTGGAATTAAAATTCAAGCTCGTTTCTATCTTTTCACGAATTAGATTAGATTTATACTCATATGAATGTGACACTTTCTTGCATTTCAATTGAATCAAGAAATAAGCAAATGATTTGATTACCAGTCAGGTAAAGTACCCAGTAGCTGCTCAGGAACCAGTACCTTTTTTGTACAATCAGAAAAAATTTAGGGGACTCAATGACGTGCGCCAAGTACGTTTAAAAAATAGTTTTCAATTTTTAAATTTGCCACAAAAATTTTGCAATTATTGAAAATCACAAAGATTACTTCGGTTTTTTTATTTTATATTTTTTTTGTAAAGTGCAAATTTTTCTTTCGTTTTTTTTATAAATAAACGACACCAATTTTTTTTTCGATTTTCACCGTTTCTAATGAGTGTTTTTTTTATCAGAGGAGATTTGTGTACTTGGTTTTTTTTATTTCATATTTTTTTGTAAAGATCAGTTTTTTTTTATTTTTGCAAATATGAGGTTATTATTATCTCTGTTACAATAGTTGGACGTGTACTTGGCGCGACATTTTACAGTGAAACTGTTTTTTGTGGGATTTCATATTTTTTTGTAAAGATATTGTTTTTATTTTTGCAAAAATGAGGTTATCTAATATTTTAACCTTAATCACATGTTAATAATTACGTTTAAATAAGATTGACATCCCGCCTTACAACATAGATTTATTTTGAATCTTTTTTTTAAATATAATTCTCCCCTTTTTTTGGTAAAGTTTACCCCTTTCGGGGAAGGCAAAGGAAACTTAGTCCATGCAGCCAATAATTCTCCCCTTTCGGGAAAGGCAAGGGATTCTAGTTCCATACAGCCTGAACATTTTTTTAATTTACCCCAATGGGGAAGGCAAAGGAAGCTAAGTCCATACAGCCAAGTCAGTATTTTTCTTCTTCTGAAGTTATTTACATCGAAATGCATTGGTGAGATATGGATATGGATATGCTATCGGGATACATATCTTTTACTGGAAGGATACGTGACATATCCAATCCTTAGTCGGACACGTTTAGCCCATGCCTATTCCAAACTGGCAATCCAATCTCACTCACCGTTGACGGCTTCTATGCCTGACACCTGTCACATGACGTTTATGTCACCTGTCACTGTCAGTGCCAGCGATATTAAAAATGCAGACGCTAACATTTGTAAAATCTCTCGTAGAATCGAAAACAGGCGCAGGCAAAAATTTTCATTCTGAAATGTTAGAAAATAATACTCGATTAATACATTAAGCAGCTGTTTTAATTACTCTTTCACCAAAGGGCGCGAGTGCCATGCACTCCCGCCAATTTTCCAAACTGGCAATCCAATCTCACTCACCGTTGACGGCTTCTATGCCTGACACCTGTCACATGACGTTTATGTCATCTGTCACTGTCAGTGCCAGCGATATTAAAAATGCAGACGCTAACATTTGTAAAATCTCTCGTAGAATCGAAAACAGGCGCAGGCAAAAATTTTCATTCTTGAAATATATTAAATATTTGTTCAGACCCAATAATTTTTTGTAATATGTGTAAAATCTGTAAAAAGAAACTTATTGAAAATAGTGTGAAGTGACAGTGTCTTGGCAATAATAAAAAAAATAGACCCAAATATGTGAGGAGGTTATGTTGACATATGAATTGAGAATAAAGACACGTTGTCTCACGCCATATGTTGGACGTGTCCTTGGCGCGAGACACTAACGTGTCTCCGGATAGTAATATAGTCGTATAGTAATTTTTTTCTTATGTTATTTGAAACGAGGTTTATCGTTAAAAGTTACAAAAGAAATCGTATTAAAATTCTAGACATGAAAAGCATAATAATAATGGTCGGACCTCAACCTTACGACTGTTTAACACAAACACTGAAATATTTTAATGTTAAAACGTAGTTTTTTAAAAGTAATTAAAAAGTGCTTTTAAACAAACTACTTTTTAACACAAATACAAAATATTTTCGTATATACTTTGAATAATTACAACTTTTTTACTTATTTTATATTTTACTCTCAAAGAAACTCCTACCGTCGACGAACCAATAAACGAATAGTCATTAGATTTATACAACTTAATTTAGACCACTGAATAATCAGTGCCAACTACCAATCGATAAAGAAGTAATAACTGCAGTCGCAAGTAGTGGCGCACGAATTTATAAACTGTAGTGTGTATGTATTATGTGTGTGTATTGACAGTAACTATATCAGCGCACGCCAACTACATTTATGTAACTACTTATTTTAGTAGTCCGTAGACGTACGACTACGAATCGATACTCTTACGAACTACTTAACAACTAAATACTATTTTTTTTACTGACTACTTTTTTTTTTACTAACTAGTAGTTAGTAACTACTGAATTAATAGTTACTAACTGTAGTTAGTAACTACTGAATTAGTAGTTGAAGTAGATACCGAACAATCGACTAATTCGATAAATTTTAGTAATAATCGCCCATCGCTAGTATATACATTGAAAATTTGTAAAATCTCTCGTAGAATCGAAAACAGGCGCAGGCAAAAATTTTCATTCTTGAAATATATTAAATATTTGTTCAGACCCAATAATTTTTTGTAATATGTTTAAAATCCGTAAAAAGAAACTTATTGAAAATAGTGTGAAGTGACAGTGTCTTGGCAATAATAAAAAAAATAGACCCAAATATGTGATGAGGTTATGTTGAGATTACAATAATTACGTTTAAATAAGATTGATATCCCACCTTACAACATAGATTTATTTTAAATCTTTTTTTTTTAATATAATTCTCCCCTTTTTTTTGGTAAAGTTTACCCCTTTCGGGGAAGGCAAAGGAAACTTAGTCCATGCAGCCAATATTTCTCCCCTTTCGGGAAAGGCAAGGGATTCTAGGACCATACAGCCTGAACATTTTTTAATTTACCCCAATGGGGAAGGCAAAGGAAGCTAAGTCCATACAGCCAAGTTTTTTTCTTCTGAAGTTATTTACATCGAAATGCATTGGTGAGATGCGGATATGGATCAATAATTAACAAGTAGAGACGGGTGAAAGCGTATGTATGTAGTTTGAATACTTAGTTATTTTAAAAACATTATCTGCGCCGCGGCTTCTCACTAATTCGCCACTAGTGCGTAGACATATACTAAAGCAAGTATAGTTAGTATATAAAGATTAAGTGCTACCAACTTCGAAATAACAAAATTCGCCCTAAATTTGATATGCTTATGTTACTCTTTGGTAAAATCTCTCGTAGAATCGAAAACAGGCGCAGGCAAAAATTTTCATTCTTGAAATATATTAAATATTTGTTCAAACCCAATAATTTTTTGTAATATGTGTAAAATCCGTAAAAAGAAACTTATTGAAAATAGTGTGAAGTGACAGTGTCTTGGCAATAATAAAAAAAATAGACCCAAATATTTGAGGAGGTTATGTTGACATATGAATTGAGAATAGAGACACTTTGTCTCACGCCATATGTTGGACGTGTACTTGGCGCGAGACACTAACGTGTCTCCGGATAACTTACTACCTGGTTCCTGCGGTTGCACCCGCGGGAATACCGGGTTGAATTGAATTGAATTGAATTGAAAGAACTTTATTTGACACAACACATGGATAGTTACAACATACATAAATTAAAAAAAAGTATGAATGAGGGACTGCTTCCCAACCGCCAAAAGATCATAACTGTACCAGGAGATCGCCAGCGCACCAACCCCTCCGCCAGGCGAGTCCCATTCGGCGACTGAGAAACAGACCGACCTGCTTCAAATAATAAAAGTGCTTAAAAATTACAATATGCTGATTGTGTTGCGGCAAAAAGGCGGCCACTCAGCATTAGCCAGGTGGTGCAAAGATCACCCGACGCTGATCTTCCGCTGGAGCCTTTCGGAGGCGTCACGGGCGCAGGCAGACAGATAATATAATAAATAGTAATAATAATAATAATAATAACCCACTTCATAACACAAGTTGAAAGTACCTTGGGTCCTTTTCTACATATCCTTGACAATGTGTACGCAAAGTTTCGTGTCGATCGGTTGAGCTTGAAAACGTTACGAAGAGACAAACAAACTCATTTTCGCTTTTATTAGAGGACTAGCTATCCCCCGCGGTTTCACCTTCGATAATTTCAGAGTTCCCGTGGGAATTTCGGGATAAAAAGTACCCGATGTCATTTAGGACTACCACAGCTTCCTATAAGTGAAGGAATTTTCAAGATCGGTTCAGTAGTTCCAGAGATCACCTACCCCCTACAACGTCACAAACTCACAAACTTTAGCTCTTTATAATAATTAGTGTAGTATTAGATTACTTTTTAATTGCTAAGTTTGACGCAGGTACTTCATATAAAGCTATTTTTATCTACTAAGTAGTCCCAGTGTTATAATATTATTTTAGATACCTACTTCGTCTTTGAGAACTAATCTCTGCTTGTCTAGACAGTTTGAAAGATATTCACTTCACTCGACCACGGACAAAATAATATATCAAGTAGAGAGGTCAAGCAGGCGGGGCGGGCGCGCCCCGGTGCAGGCAAGGGAAGTAAAAACATAACCAAACGGCGTTTTCTTTCCTTTAATGATTGTTTAACCGCTGCACTCAGAGTCGACTTTAATGATTACTTAGTTAAGTATAGATTTTTAAAACAAAACTGCCGCAATCAGACAAGTTTAATAAATTAATGTTAATTGGCATTTAACTAATTAAGTTACATTCTATTAAATGCCAATTAACATTAATTTACTGAACGTCTCTGATTGCGGCAGTTTTGTTTTAAAAATCTATACTTAACTAAGTAATCATTAAAGTCGACTCTGAGTGCGGCGGTAAGTCCCTGATATATTGACAATGATACAAGAACAGCGTTGTTTTACTTATAATATCATTGCATAGGCAGGATTATTTGACTAGTATGACCACACGGATCATGTGGTCAAACCAACTGGACAAAATATTTTGACTACGAAGAATGGCTCTACTTTTGTGTACGAAACTCACCTGGCGACACAAGTTTTCATTATTTTCGTACTAAACTGCGTTGAGTCTGTGCAGTGGTGACCTAAGAGGGCAATTATTTGAGAACCCTGGATTTTAGGTATTATATTACCAGTGTTGTGGGTTTAAGACTGTAAGCGAAGCAATGCAGATACATATGTTCTTCACTAGATGTGCCGGAATTCTCGCAGGAACTGTATAATTATTTCATATTCTTCTTCTCCTTAGAATAACAAACACAACAAAAAAAGAATTAGCGAAATTGGTCCAGCCGTTCACGCGTGATGCCGTGACCAGCTTCGCTCGTTGTGTATAGCGCCATCTGTTATTAAGTAGAAAAACAAACTCATTTTTCAACACGGATACCTAAAACGAAGTTTTCTAAAAATGAAACCTAGCTAGATCGATTAATCGTTATATAGATGTGCGGAGGCCATTGTAATTTGTAAGACTAATTATTATCATGGTGTCAGTGTAAAATAAACAAATAAATAAAAAAGAAAAAAAAAAATAGATATATACAAGAATTGCTCGTTTAAAGATAGTAGATATTGTAGATTACATAGTATAAAACAAAGTCGCTTCCCGCCGTCTGTACGAGTACTGACGGCGGGAAGCGACTCACTCATGTGAGTGATTCAAGAACTCCGAAATTACCGCGGGTAACACCGCGGGGGACAGTTAGTTATTTAAATTTTCCTTCTTTAATTGTAAGGGACTACAGCGATTTGTCACAATAAATTTTTCATTGACAATGTTTATGTAATGAAAATAGGAATACTGAATGTCCTTTAATTACTGGATTACATTCAGCCATAGTAACAGGAGACAGGCGATACATTCGACTGTTTCAAAGCAATAGGCTAGTTTCCTAAATTTTTCTTTTTAGTCCGTTTTGTAGATTATTAAAAAATATTGGACACGTATTTTTTTATTTTTTATGTAACCAAAAAATAACGGAGATATATCAAGTCGAAATTTCACATGACGTCACGCCTCGCTACAGTTTGTTCGCACGTTATAGCGAGCTGTGACATCACGAGTCCCCCACCCTAAACTTTAATGCGCTTTATCTATGCATATTTCCATTATTTTAAAAAAGCAAAAAATATGTGTCTTTTATTTTTTTATTATCTAACTGACGGACTAAATAAAATTTCGATTTTTTTACCCAGGAAACTAGCCTATTAAATGGAGGGAGTGAGTAATTAAAAATACCATTACGATGTAATTTGATAGCAAGTTTGCTCCGCCAAGTTAGTCGGCGAATCTTGGGGGAAAACTCCTAAGTTGGTGAAAAGTACCCATCTCTTTTGAAGTGAGAGAGTCTTAAATATTGTATTTGACGCTTAATTTCAAATTAATCATTATTTTTTTAGTAATTCAACCCATAAGTATGAAAAAGGCGAAACTACATGAGCCAGCTACATGAGCCCCGCGGTTTTACCCATATTAATTTCGGAGTCCCCGCGAGAATTCCGGATTACAATATAGCCTATGTTACTCTGGGATAATGTAGCTTTCTAATGGTGAAAGAATTTTTGAAATCGGTCCAGTAGTTTTTGAGTGAAATCGTAACAAACAAACAAACAAAAAATCAAATCTTTCCTCTTTATCATATCAAGTAGGTATAGATATAGAAAACTAGCTGTGCCCCGCGGTCTCACCCGCAGTAATTTCGGAGTTCCCGTGGGAATTCCGGGATAAAAAGTACCCTATTTCCATCTCTGTACCCCTGACAACGTGCATGCCAAATTTCGTCCAAATCCGTTCAGCCGTTTTTGCGTGATTGAGTAACAAACATCCAAACATCCACAGCTTAACTGATTGAAATAGTTATTTTACTTACAGGACTGTGTGCCTGAGTGACGCAGGATAGGTACCTACTCTTCATCCCAGAATTCCTACGGGAACTCTGAAATTATTGCGATTAAAACCGTGGAGGATCGGCTAGTCTGGTCACTGGTGTAAACACTTTGTTATGGAAAAGCATTTTTTCCAGGGAATAAGTAGACGGTATTCGTCGGCGTTTGTAACGCGTCGTTAACAAAGTCGGCTTGATTTATAACTCTTTCGCGCCAACACGAATGTGCCTCGTCACGCTAGATTTATTACCTACTAGTTTTCATTTGCAAATGTGTATTGCATTATTCCTCGAACTGTCGATTTTGCGTGTGATCGGTGACGTGTTACGTTCGCTGTGATCGATGACCGAGCGATTTTACGGACCATAGATATGACGTCACGCGTCACGCCGCCCCAACCGGCGCACACCCTAACAGGCAGTTGTAAAGTTGTAGCAAACAACTTTCCAGTTTTTGGAAACTGTTTAGGATGGAGTTTAAACTTGAGAGCTGTCAGCATCTTCGGCAACGAGCCCGCCCTTTTATGTAATTTATTAACAAACTACCAAATCAGTTTCAGAAATAACCAGATATTTAGAGAAATTATGATGCAGTAGTAAGAATTTTTAAATTAGGACATTTTACATAAATAAATATTAACTGATACAATATTATAATATGCCTAATTGTAATTTAGTTTTATAATCTGTTTATTTGGATCACTTGCAACGGGTAAATATATCTACCTATTTTGTGGAGGAAATGAAATGAAATGAAATGAAATGAAATGAAATGAAATGAAATGAAATGAAATGAAATGAAATGAAATGAAATGAAATGAAATGAAATGAAATGAAATGAAATGAAATGAAATGAAATGAAATGAAATGAAATGAAATGAAATGAAATGAAATGAAATGAAATGAAATGAAATGAAATGAAATGAAATGAAATGAAATGAAATGAAATGAAATGAAATGAAATGAAATGAAATGAAATGAAATGAAATGAAATGAAATGAAATGAAATGAAATGAAATGAAATGAAATGAAATGAAATGAAATGAAATGAAATGTGTTCCGCACCTAGCTAATGCTGAGTTGGTGACCCTTTCGGCAGAGCATGCAAGAGATATTATCTGTCTCTTTAGATTAGGCACTGTTGATGTTTGTCTCTTTTTCTTGTGTGGTGTGCTTAAATAAATGTATTTTCTTCTTCTTCTTCAAATGAAATGAAATGAAGTTTTTTCGTTACGACTACAAATAAATAAAATGGGTTAACAAAAGGCAGCGATAGCAAAATGTTGTAATTTATGCAAAGTTGTTGAAGGATTTGCGGTGATTTCGCCTTTTTTAAGGAGAACCAGCCAAAAGTTAGCATTTTTGATAGGTTACCTAACATAAAAAAAAATCAGATTTTGGAATGGTCCTACCAAATACATCAATGGCTTTATTCTAAGGCATAATATACCGCCCATTTTGAATGGAGATTTAAAATAACCAATCAATTTTGCTCTGCCAACGAAAGAATCTTAACTAGCGCTGGGTGAACATCTGGATTAAGGATGTTCATCCAGCACACGCTGAATGCACTCCTATTGCCACAATATATGTAAGTATAGTATATGTGATATATTTTTATATTTTTATTATATTAACCAATTAAATTTAATCCGATTGTGATGAAACTTTGGTGGGTTAGACTGCGTACGCCCATGAAGGTTCCCGATGTAAAGTCTCCGCGGGAATTCTCAAACTCATGCGGGTGAAACCGCCGGAAACAATAGTGTTTCAAATTGATCTCGAACATAATATACCTTTCTCCTCAAAATGGAAATGAAGCGGTATAGCTATGAAGTTCTGAGGAGGAGCAAATGTTGTGTAACTCATTAGGTGACGTCATATCCTGAAGTCGGGGCGCGCCGGATATTGACCCTAGACGCCAACCGGATATTGTGTTAAGGATTTACAAACAAATAAAAAACACAGACAGAAGGTATATATTTTTACTAGCTGTTTTACCTGCGTTAATTTCAGAGTTCCCGCGGGGATTTCGGGACAAAAAAAAACCTTAATATGTCCTTTTCTGTATTACCTAGACTAGACTTTTTCCGAAACATCTAACAGTTATCGTTATATTTAAATCAATTTACACAAAGTCTTGAAAAATTATATACCTACTCAAACCTCCCTTATGAATCACTCTATCTAATGGTGAAAAACGCATTAAAATCTGTCTAAATTTATATTGTGGACATACAGACAGATAGACGCGGCTTGGGACTTTGTTTTAGGCGAAGCGATAGCCAAGCATAATTTTTGTATTGAACTTGGCTCTCCTTTTTTACATTTATGTTTTTGGTGGGATATCATTACTTTTTGTAAATAATATAAAAAAATACGCGCTAAACAACACACCATTGGCCGGTTGTTTAGCGCGTATTACAAGTTTTTTGTATGGGAACACCACTTATTTTTTATTTTTTTTATTTTTTGTTTTATTTCCTATGCTTACACACAATTACCGATCTGGATTCCAAATTTCATCCTTCTAGGTCATCTGGAAGTAGGTTAGATTTAGGTATTATATGTCAGTCAGTCAGTCAGATCTAAAATTTATGACTTTTTGACCTTCATATCTTTATAAACGTTTTGGGCTCGTACATGTCCTTCTGGATATAATTAAACACACGTAGTTTCTTGTGTTTACGTTAAAGAGGTTTTGAGTTATAGAAGGGTCAAAAGTGGCACCAAGTGGTTCGTGTAATATTACACTCGGCGCTGGCTAGCCATTTCCTTTGCTTGAACTTGGCTTGACACGCTGCCGCGTGTCTAGATTATCTAGTTTCATGGCGCGTTATCTTAACGCAAAGTGTTGCGGTCATAGCTAGTCAATAAGGGTCCAGTTTTAGCCGGCCATTTCATGAAACGGTTGCGTTTCATGAAATGTTCGGCTACATCATGAAATAAACAAATATTAAAATTGAGTACAATAGGCTAGTTTCCTGGGTAAAAAAATCGAAATTTTATTTAGTCCGTCAGTTAGATAATAAAAAAATAAAAGACACATATTTTTTGCTTTTTTAAAATAATGGAAATATGCATAGATAAAGCGCATTAAAGTTTAGGGTGGGGGACTCGTGATGTCACAGCTCGCTATAACGTGCGAACAAACTGTAGCGAGGCGTGACGTCATGTGAAATTTCGACTTGATATATCTCCGTTATTTTTTGGTTACATAAAAAATAAAAAAATACGTGTCCAATATTTTTTAATAATCTACAAAACGGACTAAAAAGAAAAATTTAGGAAACTAGCCTATTGGCTACTTGACTAAATTTCTACTTCTACTTGACTAAAAAATACGTGTCTATTATTTTTTTTATTTTCTAACTAACGGACTAATTAGAATTTTGATTTTCATACCTTGGAGAATACCTAATTGCTCAAATCTTCGATGTGGCCACAAAATAATTATGTATGTACCCATAAAAGGGTGTATATGTCACTAGGCGTTCCTAATTGGGTGCTTTCCGTGTGAATTATGAAAATAACGATGTAAATACGATACGCCATGTTAATTTAACATCAACCGCCTTCGCCGATATTGGATAATGGATGCCATCAAACAACGTGGGCTGAATACGTATTCATCAGCATACTAGCTGTGCCCTGCGGTTTCACCCACGCGAGTTGTAGAGTGAAGAGGTTAAGTACACACTTCAACCTCAGACCAAATAAAAACTAAAGACGGAACGCGTAGAACAAACAAGTGAAGCCAGGATAAAGACACCACGCCGTGCACGTACACAGAAACACGTACACAAGAAAAAGACACCATACCTGGGAATCGTTGCGGCACTTTCCTAATCACCACATGCATACGCAACCGGCTTCACTTCGTTGTTCGAGACGTTCCATCTTTATAGTTTTTTTATGGTCTGAGACTTCAACACTGTCTATGGTTATTTTAATAAATTTCAATGTTTCCACCACATAAATTTTCTGATGCTAGTCACAGCTAGTCTTAAATTATTAAGACTAGCTGTGCCCCGCGGTTTCACTCGCGCGAAAGGTTTTTATACAACAACTTTTTTTCCTGACATCCGATTTGAATGAAACAAAGCCTACATTTAGCTCCAGGCTAAGCTTAATCTGCCTGTGAAAACCGCATGACACTCCGTTCAGTAGATTTAGAGATTATCGCGAACAGACAGACAGACAGACAGAAAGAATTTTAAAAACTCTTTTTTGTGGTTAGTTACTCTTCTTTCATGACCCCTGACATGTTTTGTTAAAAATATTGAATGTACAGAATCGCGGATTCTACTCTTTTATTATATTTTTAAATATTCATTACTTTTATATTACCAGTTTGGAAACGTGTGTTTTTAGCAAAAACTTTATGTTTAAGAAAAGAAAGGAAAATCTTATTGAATTTTTGTGTTCGCCAGATAAGATAAAAATATCTATTGTTATTTTATAATTAATTCATAGATAATAAAAAAGCAGCCGCAATTTTTCGTTTGTATTTTTTTATTTTTAGACGCATTAATTTAAAATATCTGGGCGACCGAGCTTCGCTCGTAGCGCCATCTGTTGTTAAGTAGAAAAGCTGTAAGTACCTATCAAACACTCATTTTTCATTGCCTGAAAACACGGATAAAACGACTTTTTCTAAAAATTAAACCCACAGCTAGAGAATTGAAATTCGTATAAAATGACGCTTTAACAGACGACGCTGTGCGATTCATAATGAAATCACAGGGTTCTCAAGAATAAGTGCGTCACTTTAAACTTTAAAGTTTAAAGGGGTGCAAATCCATTGGCAGTGTTAGAAGGGTCTTCTTTGAAGGTTCTATTTAATATTGGACTAGTTTTCTTGCCATTTACAGCAGCAGTCACTCAATTAGTGGAAGTGACTGCTAGTTACCTATTATTAGATATGCTTCGGCCGTCATCGAAACTAGAGGGGCTATTTAATATGTAACTTTTGTTTCTATCATTTTCCGGATGCAATCAAAAACATGGCGGTTTTGCGATTACAATATGCACGTTTTGACACCTACAATATCTAGCAATCGACCAAAATAAACACACTTCAAAAGTTGAAGCTGTCTAAACATGATTAGTTAATCACAAAACCGCTATTTTTCTGATTGAAACTGAAATATAATAGCAACAAAAGTTACATAATTGCCCTGTTGGTTTTCATAACTACAAGTGTAGTTTGAAACGCGGATTTTTACGCTTACGATAGTAAATAAAATAAAAATAGTAATTTTAATAAAATAGTAAACTAAACAACTTACTACAGTATCCAACCAATTAAAAACAAAACTAACATAAAAACCAAATCGAAACTGTTGGAATTTGCGCAACGTTTATACCTAAGTAGGAAAAGAAAATATCTATCCTCCGGAAACGGATCTATTTGTGAAGCATTTATATGATCGTATCAAATAAGTATAACAACTTCGAGAAGCTTCGTCGTAACTTGTCCCGTATTCAATTCAAGGAATATTCAATTCCAGATATCGCTCTAGTCAATACCTACGTAGGTGAAGGTACTCCACTCGCGACTCTAGTGTGGAGTGGCCATGATTTTTGTTGTTTTCTATCACTGTATTATGTCATAATGGGGATGTGGACTACTTTTGAAAATCAAAATTCTAATTAGTCCGTCAGTTAGAAAATAAAAAAAACAATAGACACGTATTTTTTGCTTTTTAAAATAAATTAAAATATACAGAGATAAAGCGCATTAAAGTTTAGGGTGAGGGGGTCGTGACGTCACTAACCGCTAAAACCGCCATCCAAACTGTCAGAATAGTGACGTCACGCGAAATTTTAACTCAATATATCGTCGTTATTTTTTGATTACGTAATAAAAGAAAAAATACGTGTCCAATATTTTTTAATAATCTACAAGACGGACTAAAAATAAAAATTAGTCAACATGCCCGCCCATTGGATTGTATAATTAGTTGATTCACAAAATTACACAACAGGAAGAAAGTTACCTAACTTAATTACATACATAAATTGAATGTAGATATAATTATTAGGTAGGTTTTGAGATCAAATGTCGACTATAGAAAAAAACCTATCATTTATACATATACATATTGCTCATGGCCAAAAATAAAGAAAGAAAGTAGGAATTTTAAGAAATAATTAATGTTGTACATCTGTGGATTCTTTGAATGTTTTAAGAGCTTTTTTACTTCAAATGTTTGCCAGCCAGAATTTCCTCTTAAACGGACTCTCTTCCGGTTGGCTCGGTACCATTTTTCAATTAAAATTGCATAGAGGTCCTGTAAAGAACTCCTTTCCAGGCGATTTGTAAAAGTTATGTAATAATTATGTGGGTACTATGTCGTTATATATCCTACATATTACTGTACTAGCTGTTCCCTGTGGTTTCACCCGCGGAAATTTCCAAGATCCCGCAGGATTTCCGGGATACAAAGTACCATATGTGCTTCTCTGTACCTCTGACAACGTGTGCACAAAATTTCATAATGGTCGGTTGAGCCATTAAGGCGTGAAAGCGTATTAGACAGACAGACAGAGTTACTTTCGCATTCATAATATAAGAACGTATGTACGTAGTTCACATTATTACGCAAGAAATCACGGGCGAGCGTCATCAAACACACACATTTCAGCATCGTATTTGAAATTAAACACATTTTCCCCTGAACGTTTATTCATTTATCTCACGGGAATAATTACGTTGTATGTACGACATGAGGGAAAATAATTCGCCACATATTACATACCTACCTACACTCGTGGCAGTTACCGATGTCTACCGTTTGTTCGGTCTGAGTTGCTTAGGTATTTCATTCGTAATGAAAAAGAAATTCGGTGGCAAGCCCACCTACGAATGGCAACCGTACGGTGTTACTGTGTATAGAATATGATCTGTGGTGGTGTTGTTGTGTCTCTGTGTCCAAATAAATGCCTTTTCTTTCTTTGTGTATTCTCCAGGGTATGAAAATCAAAATTCTAATCAGTCCGTCAGTTAGAAAATAAAAAGCTTTCACTGGCAGATAACTGATGTTATAAGGAGTAACATGGGCCACTTAAAAAAAATTCCCGCAGGAACCCTTTTATTATAAAACTAGCTGACCCGCACCCGCGGTTATTTCAGAATTCCGGGATAAAAAGAACCCTATGACACTCAAGAACACTGTGGCTTCCGAAAAGTGAAAGAATTTTCAAAATCTGTTCAGTAGATCCAGAGATTACCCCTTGCCCCTTAGAATGTCACAAACTCACAAACTTTTGCTCTTTATAATATTAATAGTAAATAGTATTTAAAAAAGTAGCCCAAGTTACTCCTTATAACATCAGCTATCGGCCAGTGAAAGTCCCGTTAAAGTCAATCCAGCCGTTTCAGAGATAAGCCGGTGCCTACTGTTACTTACTTCGTCATACAAAGAACACACCCGTCAAGTTTCAGGTCTCTACGATCAGCTGTTTAGGCTGTGCGTTGATCCGTCAGTTAGTCATTCCTCAAGTATTTTATATGTATAGATTGGATGGATTTAATATACAGGGTGTAAGAAGCTTTGCTTCTGTCGCGCGTCCCAAGGGGTCGCGAGTTGCGGCTCGCTGTTTCAGGTATAAATAAATAATTTTCCCACCCAAGATCTGCCTCTGTCGAGAATAACAGATAAAAGATGAATAATTAAAGATATTTGAGCGAGATGTATCTGAATTTCAGACGTAATTTAGACGACGATAATTCCTGTTTTAAACCCCAGTGGGATTCCGCACAGTAATAAAAAAAACACGGGCTACTTGACAATTTTTTTTTTAGTCCGTCGTGTAGATTAGTAAAAAATATTGGCCATGTATTTTTTATTTTTTTACGTAATCAAAAAATAACGGCGATACATTGAGTTGAAATTTCGCGTGACGTCACGACCCGGTGCAGTTTGTACGGGGCTTATACTGAATATTGATGTCACGATCATAAACTTTAATGCGCTTTATCTATGTTTATTTTCATTAATTTGAAAAAGCAAAAAATACGTGTTTATTATTTTTTTATTTTCTAACTGACGGACTAATTAGAATTTTGATTTTCGTACCCTGGAGAATACCCAACTGACGACTCGATTGCCTAATGGGCATGTGGACTAATTTTTATTTTTTAGTCCGTCTTATAGATTATTAAAAAATATTGGACACGTATTTTTTCTTTTTTTACGTAATCAAAAAATAACGGCGATATATTGAGTTGAAATTTCGCGTGACGTCATTGTATGGCGGTTTTGCGGTTAGTGACGTCACGACCTCCTCATCCTAAACTTTAATGCGCTTTATCTCTGTATTCTTTAATTTATTTAAAAAAGCGAAAAATACGTGTCTATTGTTTTTTTATTTTCTAACCGACGGACTAATTAGAATTTTGATTTTCAAAAGTAGTCAACATCCCTATTGCCTAATCAATCCTGCTAATCAAGGGGGGGGGGGGGGGGGGGTAGACTTTAATGGACACAGGCAACAGCGTTCCAATTTCCAATATGGGCGTGTTTATAATATATCTAATATGCAATATACCACGTGTTGCTTGGTTTCCACGACACAAGCTCACCTACAGCTTAATGGGGGATTGAGTAGATCTGCGTGTTGTGAAGTGGATTATTATTATTATTATTAATTTTACTGAACAGGTTAATTTAGTAATAAATTAACACAATAGCATTAAATAATAAGATATTTACACCATGTCCACCCGAGCTTTTACCCCGTTGATTATTTAGGATCCTTTTTTTGAGACGCACCAATCAAATATGTGTATATTTGCTTGCTACCGCTACTTTAGCAAAAATGTTTTAAAATAAGGATTTGTGACGAATTCACAATTACTTTTACCTAACTGTGACGAACTGACACATTTTTAACACATGTGACGAACTTACTTTTGAGGTATGGTGTTTACAAAATGTGACGAATTTATTTTGTGACGAATCTACAACAACCCTTTTTATTCTCTATGACCGTTACAAAATTTAATGTTCCCCAGTGTTCAAATAGATTTCACCTCAAAAAAATTCATCCACAACGTGTCTTGCGAAAGTTACTCTGTCTGTCTGTCTGTCTGTCTGTTACGCTTTCACGCCTTAACTAGATTCTGAGCAAACTACTTTCTAGTTTTCAGTTAACTCATTAACACGTTAAAATGAATTTAGAGATATCCTCATGATGTTTTGCTAAGCTAAATGTTTTCTAATGCTAACTGTACAGACGCGGGATCGGACCCCCGATAACTTGTGTGTAATTTCTTCTGAACCAAATCAATTTGTTACTTTCCAAAATTAGGGTTCAGGTAGAGTTGCCACCTTTTTTTGGAAAAATATAGTATTTTTCCTAAAAAAGATGCAAAAATATAGTACTTTCGGAAAATGCAGGGAAAAAAATAGTAAATATTTATTTTTCATCATTATGTATCGGATAGCATTCATCTACAAATTATTATGTACTAGATTGACAGTTGACGTTTTATTGCCGAGTATGTGTTTCGTTCTGAAATTCCTCATGCTGCGGTGCGGGTGCGTTCCAGACCAGTCATAGTTAGGTATATATTACCTACTATTAAGTGCGACAGTTGAATTAAGGACAAAAATATAGTATTTTTCGTACTTTATTATTTTTCTATAATATATAGTACAATTGACTGAAATATAGTACGATACTATATAATATAGTACGGGTGGTTCAGGGCAACGTGCGTGTAGGGTTCATCCTTAACTCCCATCAATTTAGACCGAATGGTGTTCCATCTATTGTTTATGCATCGGTCTGTGCTGTGTTTCATAATAATATTTGGCTACAGGCTTATCGACCTTTTCGCGGTTTGTTGAACACTTTGTTCCGTGTCAGAACGTTTACACCGCTCGCGACGCGACGGTTTAGCATTTTCTCAACATTTCCGATTTTATGTTGAGTCAACTAAATATGCCTAAATAAACCTAAATAAAGACTGTAAAAAAAATAATGACTGTACATTCTCAGTATATATACGAGAATTTATTATATGTTCACAAAAATTTAGGCAACTTTAAGAAAAACAGTGATTTACATAATCTTAACTTAAGAAATAAAGATAAACTCGCTGTGCCTAAGACTAGGCTCCATAAAATTTCTAAGTCATTTAAAGGACAATGTATACGCTTTAACAACAAACTCCCAAACGATGTAATTAATTTGTCAATTAATAAATTCAAGACGCTTATTAAACACAGATTATGCGATAAAGCATATTATAGTGCAGTAGACTATTTAAATGATACAGACGTTTGGGAATGAATTGCTCTATCCAATTACTATTTTTTGTTCTCCTAGTTTATAAGTAAGATCATTTAAAGACAGCCCTGCTGAGTTTCTTGTCAGTTCTTCTCAGCAGAGGACGTATTCCGAACTGACGGTAATTTATAGTTTTAAGAACCTGCTGACGATAACAAGTGATTGTAACCAATCCTAAGTAATAAATAGCTTTTGAATTTTGAAAGAAAGATCGTTGGTTTTCGTGGAATAAATTTCCACGAAAATTTTATTTGGTACTTTTTAAGACACATTTTGACGCCGTTTATTGTGCGACGATCAGTTAGTTCCATTTATCTTCACATCTTTTGATATACTCTTTTAGAACAATGTCTTATGCAAATAAATGATTATTATTATTATTATTACATTAATTATTAGTTAATATATTTATAATTTATTATTAATTTTAAATTAGGATTAAATATAAATATTAATTAATCCCTTTATTTCCCTCGGTGACGGCTCACGCGTGAACGGCTCGACCAATTTCACTAATTTTTTTTTGTTGTGTTTGTTATTGTAAAGGAGAAGAAAGAAAGAATTTTGGAGTTCCTGCGGGAGTACTGAAACTCCGAAGCAGCTGGACCGATTTTGACGGGACTTTTACTGCCTTACCTGATGTTATAAGGAGTAAATTAGGCTACTTTGCACTTCCTGCAGGAATTATGAGACTCATGTGGGTGAAACTGCGAGGCACAGGTACAAATAATTATGTATAATACTAACTCAGAAACTACTGAACCAATTTTAAAAATTATTTCTATTATAAAAAGCCACAGGGTTCCTGAGAGACATAAGGCACCTTTTTTCTTGGAATTCCTGAGGGAACTTCGAAATTAAAGCGCTTGAAACCGTGGGGGAACGACTTGTAACATAACTAGGAGTCATCTATAGAAATTCTTAAATTCTCAATTCTTCTTCTTTTTAGGGTTCCGTACCCAAAAGATAAAACGGGATTCTAATAAGTACTAAGACTTCGCCGTCCGTCCGTCCGTCCGTTCGTCTTATAACACTTAACAGAATATTTTAAAACTCGGGAAATTTTCGAGGGAATGCCCATATTATTATCGCTCTTTATCAACTTTGTTTATCTCTGGCCACAGAGTAAAGATAGTGCAGGTAATATCTGTTCCATGAGTAGGTACTAATTTTGATTTCATCTGTACCTATCTTTATGTTTCGTTTCGGCCACAAAATGATCATGAAGTTTTATGCAGTCTCCACCGGGAATACGGTCTTGTTGTGAGATTGTATAGCGTTCATGTTTGTGCGACGCTGTCGTTTTTACAAGAAATGTCGCACCAAAAGTACATCCATCCACACAAAGCTGATTACAGCACTCGCAGGCACCGTCTGAGCGCTCCGAGCGTCGTTGTGAGCGCGGCGAGCAAACACAGCAAGGGTCCAGAGTCCCGACATGACGTTAATAGTTTATGGACGTACAATCAGCTACACATATTGCTTGTATTGTTATCTAAACAAATTATTCTTTTAATATAGTCCTTCGCACATGTAGCATTCAGCCAGTGTTATATTATGAAATTGCAATTTTATCCTGAAAATTGAGGTTGGGTTTTTTGAAAATACTCGTACGTCGTTGATGTCTGTTTATTCATAAGAATAGGTGCCTATTGCCATATCTATACACTTAAAATGCTTTGTCTTGAATAACTGCAGACTGACGGATCAATGCACACTGCACAGCCTAAACAGCTGATCGTAGAGACCTGAAACTTGGAGGGTGTGTTCTTTGTATGACGTAGGCATCCGATAAGAAAGGATTTTTTAAAATTCAACCCCTAAGGGGATGAAAAGGGGTTGCATATTTGTATGGAACAATTCCGCGGGAACTTCGAAATTATCGCAGGTGAACCCGCGCGGGACAGCTAGTATATGTAATATTATGAAATAGTCACTTCCAATAATTATTACGTTCAATAATAATTGGGTAGCGTTTTTATTTTTAACATTCCAGTGCTTTTCTGACTTACATTTAAGTAAAAAAATAATTTACGACTAATTACTATATAACAATAAGCAATAACTTTCCACATTTAAAAAAATACAAATGCATTGTCGATTATAGCTGGCGGTATGGAGTTAGTTTTCTTGGCTTATCACGATAGAGGGTAGTTAAAAAAAATTTGCAGAATAAGTGAATAGTTGTCAGCCGTAGACAGAGAATAGCGAAGTGTACCCAGCATGGCGTCGGTCGGGGAGGGAGGGGAGAGTCGTCTAACGTCTTGTTATATTTGACCACGAAGACTGTTAAAAAGAAAAGAAAAGAAAGGTTTTATTCTTTTGTTAAACGAAATGTTGTTACCGGTTGAGTTTACCAGGAGTTTACGAGAAGTTTTATCGCAGGGTAGGTGCGGTTGAGGGTAGGTTGAGTGCACTCATTAGAAACCTATTGTTCTGAGTTTGAAACTTTATAGACACGTTGTCGTTGACAATGGGCTTGTCAACCAAATATTAATTTTTAGTCCGTTTTGTAGATTAATAAAAATATTGGACACGTATTTTTCATTTTTTTACGTATTTAAAAAATAACGGAGATACAATAAGTTGAAATGTCGCAATGATGTCAAGAGCACTCCTAAAGTTAATGCGTTTTATCTTAGTATTTTTTTTGAAAAAGAAAAAAACACGGATTATTATTTTTTAATCATCTACAAGACGGACTAAATAGAATTTTGATTTTCTTACGCCTGCAAACAAGCCTATAATCCTAGAGAGAAGTGACGTGATCGTACCTCGTAATTATAGAATTATTGGCATAGAATTCAGCACATGTACATGATGTACAGTGAATTAGTGATGCATTACACAGGGGTTAGTACCACACCACCTTGCTACGTCTCTCGGCGCGAACCACTCACCCACATTCGGTTCTTCGATTTCGAACGGAATCTTGAATGACCAGTGCCTTACACCTTATGGTTTGCATAAATTAAATTACGGTAGGCGTTATTTTGATATTTAAACTGACATGTGCAGACAAAACCGACCTTAAAATTTTTATTCCCTACTAATATTATAAATGCGAAAGTAACTCTGTCTGTCTGTCTGTCTGTTACGCTTTCCCGGCTTAACGGCTCAACCGATCATCACGAAATTTTGCATACACGTTGTCAGGGGTACAGATAAGGACATAGGGTACTTTTTGTCCCGGAATTCCCGCGGGAACTTCAAAATTAACGCCGGTGAAATCTCATGAAATTTAGCATATACGTTGTCAGGGGTACTACAGGGGGAGAAGATACTCTACATGTATAGGGTACTTTGTATCCCAGAATTCCTGTGGGATCTCCGAATCTGCCGCGGGTGAAACCGCGGGGAATAGCTAGTTACGGATAATTATGGGTATTAAAAAAATTTTGTAAATACTTTGTTTACTTATAGGTAGTTGTTGTTTTAGATATTATGTATGGCTATTGTTTTAGTTTTTAGTGCAGTTCTGGAGTTTTAAGAACGGCCCTGTGCCAGAAGGTCTTTTATTGAGAAAATAAAGGACATAAGTAATGTCATTCTTTTGAGAATTGAGTTTGTAAATAGAATTATTTCAATTAGCGATCACGGTACTAGATTGCAATGGGAATCTGTAACGATTTGTTTGTTTTGTAACTCCATCAATTCAACCGAGTATTGGAGTGGATCTGGCGTCCACGGCCCGACACCGGATAATGCACTGACAGGAGCCGGTGACCCAGTTCTAGGGATCGATGCCAGGGGGCGATGACCCCGCTGCGCGTGCTGACTCACCAATACTTCATCTATATTATAAAGAGCAAAAATTTGTGAGTTTGTGACGTTGTAGGGGGTAATCTCTGGATCTACGGAACCGATTTTGAAAATTGTTTCACTTATAAGAAGCTACAGTGATCCTGAGTGATATAGGGTACTTTTAATTCTGATGGAATTCCCGCGTGAACTCCGGAGATTGTGAGTTTGTGAGGTTGTAGGGGGTAATCTTTGGATCTACTGAACCGATTTTGAACATTATTTCACTTATAGTAAGCTATAGTGATCCTGAGTGACGTAAAGTACTTTTTATCTCAGAATTCCCGCGGGAACTCCGGGGTTTGTGAGGTTGTAATCTATGGGTCTACTGAACCGATTTTAATAGTACATTGTTATCCAAGGGGTGAAAGTAACTCATTTAGTGCCGAGACGGGGTTTGGCGCCCGAGCGTAGCGAGGGCGCCAATAGTTCGAGGCACTAAATAAGTTACTTTCTCCCGAGGGTAACACTGTGCTTTTCATTACGAATGCAAGGAAAGTCAAAATAAAAATAGGAATTAGCTAAAGAAAAAATGAGTGAAGATCGGATAGTCGCTTGACACTTTCCCACCTATTTCTTTTTCTTTGGCCGGCTAGCTATTCAGCCAGTATTTTTTATTTACATTGTGGCGACCTAAAAAAAATATTTTCTTTAATTATTAAGTATTAATTAAAGAAAATAAAAAAATATAAACAGGAATTAGCTTAAGAAAAAGTGAGTGAATTTTATTTTAATTAATACCTACTTAAACTTTACGTTATTTCAATTTTACATTGCGCTGGCTGTATAGAAAGTTGAAACATGGTTCAATAGAAATGTGAAAATAGACCTAGTTTTTTTTTTAATAATTTGACAGTTGTCAGTTGAAAGCGATTCTCCCTAGGGCTGAAAAGGGCTACTTTCAACCCGCTTCTCAGGCAACTTCAGACCTACTTTCCGAGCATGAGTAATGAAAAAATTCTTTCACTTCTAAATAAGAAGCTAAAGTGATCCTCAGTGACATAGAGTACTTTTTCCCGGAATTCCCGCGGGCACTCCAAAATTACCGCGTTTAGTATTATATATTCTTACTTCCTTACTAATATTATAAATGCGATACTGAGTTGGTTTGTTTGTTTGTTACGCTTTAACGGGTAAACAGCTCAAATAGGCTTGGCCGTTTCGTTACTGCAAGAACCTTTATTTAACAGAAAAGTAATTAACAGTGGATACATTTTTCACCTTACGCTCATGTGAATGGAGCGAAATGACTAAGCCACGTATTCTAAGGTCTAGAGTTTGAGAAGTTAGGCCTTGTAGAGTTAGGTGTGTAGAGCTATAAGCTCGGCTCTACATGAGATCTGATAACTTTTTGACAGTGCCCGTCATATGGACTCGTCTTGGCATCATTTTACATGAAAATGTTTTTGGTAGGATATGTTTATGTAACGCGGCAACCGTGAGATTGTTACCAATCTATACATAATATAATAATATAATTATGTATGTAGAAGGTACATGGGTAGCAATATCAAACTGAATCAATGTAAATCATTACAAATATTTATTTATTTATTCTTTATTGAAAAACGATACAAATGGCGAACATAATGCCTTGCGGGATTAATCTTCTGACATATTAAATTCTCGTGTCACAGTGTTAGCTGCCGTACTCCTCCGAAACGGCTTGACCGATTTTTATGAAATTTTATATTGTCTGAGAGTCTGAGAATCGGCTACTATCTATCTTTATCCCGGAATCCCCGCGGGTACTCCGAAACTCACGCGAGTGATACCGCGGGCACAGCTAGTTACTTCTAAGATTTTATTAAAATCATCACCCGACTCTTTTTCATCATGTTTTAATGAAAATTCTTCACCCCGGAGTTAACCCTTAGAACAGCATAAAGCGAGACACACACTTTAACACGTGATTTACGGTCGCGACTTATGGTGCGACTTACGCAGTGCGCACATCCTTATAAATGTAAGTTTGTACAGCTCAACCGATCATCGTGGAATTTTGCATACACGTTGTCGGGGTACAGAGAATATAGATGGGCAATCTCGAACCGGTTTAGCCCGGTGCTTGGGTTGATTGCTCATCTGTAATAGAGAAGGATATAGGGTACCTACTTTTTATCCAGGAATTCCCGCGGGAACTCCGAAATTAATCCTTTTCCTGTACCCCTGAAAACGCGTATTGCAAACGTAAACGTTAAGTAAACGTGCAAATTTTCATGATGATCAGTTGATGGGTTAAAGCGTGAAAGCGCAACAAACAAACAAACTCATATTAGCGTTTTTAACAGTAAGGTTTTTAATAAATTAAACTTTTAATCTACAGTAAAATAGACACCCGGCCGCCATTCAGCTTTGCTATCTTGAACTTCAAATAGCTTTTCGTTCGATAAGTTTAAAAGTTATTTATGAATTGTTCTAGATTGGTCTATTTTTGGGTTTTAATTCCTAGTCCTAAAAATAGAGCCTCCAAGGCTCCAATAGCGTGCTTTAGCCCCATTCTACATATTATTGTGACGTGCTAATATAAATGCAATGAAACTCTGTCTTTCTGTTACCTTTCATGCCTTAAGTACTCAACCGTCGTAATGAAATGTTACATATTATATATTGTCAGGGGTGCAGAGAAGGTATTCTTATCCTAGAAGCGGTTAAAACTGCGAGCAATAGCTATAGTAGGCACTTTGTAAATATTTCTTTCATATCAAGAGTAATGGTAAGTATCACTTTTACAACCACATAGGTCTTATGTCCTTGTCTTATACTTCTGTCGACCTGAATGCAAAATTTCATGACAATCGGTTGAGTACTTAAAGTGTGAAATGAAAAGAATGACTGAAAAAAATAGGTAATTTCTTTTCCAAGGAAACAAGGGAATTATTTCACCCACCGAATTAAAAGGGCAATAAAACCCGGGCGCGAACATTAATTACGCCCTCGGTTACAAAGGAGTGTCGTCCGGATCACGTCGCGTCCGTGACGAGCACGACTCGACCGGGGCCCTTATTCACTATGACCACAACACGTCGCGCTAAAATCAGACGCCGCAAAAACTGTCTTTCTCTCGTAATCAAAGAAGTTTTACTCCAAAAAAATACATTTCTTATGGACATAGACATAAAAATATATATATATGTAGAATATAGAAGGAATATAGTAGCAGATAACAGCAGATAGTTATCTGCTGTTGTAATGATAGCTGACTAACTGATGATGATAACATAACACAATATAACTGAAGGCAGGGAAAGGTATGACCGAGACTATTAGCTGAGCGACACATCTAGATCCAACTAGAAACTATTACAATTAATTGCACCAACATAGAAGTTGTACAGCATTACAGATATCCGTAGGGAACACGGAGCAGTGCCTGGGACTTGCGACCCAGGTGTAGGTTTAATGGGGCCCCTTTACAATGCATGAACGCTCACCTCCACTGCCCGTGCTCCCGACTTCTCGCCGATATATATATAATAACTAGCTGTGCCCCGCGGTTTCACCCACGGTAATTTCGGAGTTCCCGCGGGAATTCCGGGATAAAAATACCTTCCTCTCCTTCCTCTCTGTACCCCTGATAACATGCACGCCAAATTTCATCCAAATCCGTTCAGCCGTTTTTGCGTGATTGAGTAACAAACATCCAAACATCCAAACATCTAAACATCCAAACATCCACACTTTCACATTTATAATATTAATAGGAAATAATAGGACTAGCTGTTCCCCGCAATTTCATCCGCGGTAATTTCAAAGTTAATTCCGGGAAAAAAGTACTCTACGTCTTTCTTTGTACCCCTGACAGTAGTTTACGGTGATTAGCTGTTCCCCGCATTAATTCCGGAGTTTCCGCGGGAATTCCGGGATAAAAACTATCCTATCTTTTAAGTTGGACCATATTATAAACGGTTACAAAAATTTGATCAAAATCCGTTCAGTAGTTTCGGAGTCCATCCCGGACAAACAACGTGACACCTGATTTATATATATTAAGATAATTTTTAATATCTTGGCATCTAGTATCTTTGGAAATGCGTTTTTGAGACGCGCGTTATGGGCAAGGAATAAGGGCCCAGGGCGGCAGGGCCCTTTATTCACTACTAGCTGACTCCCGCGGTTTCGCCCGCGGTAATTTAAGAGTTCCCGCGGGAATTCCGGAATAAAAAGTACCCTATATCACTCAGGATCACTTTAGCTTCCTATATAAGTGAAAGAATTTTCAAAATTGGTTCAGTAGGTCCAGAGATTACCCCCTACAACGTCACAAACTGACAAACTTTTGCTCTTTATAATATTAGTATAGACCCAGACAATATAAAACTATAGTATAGATGACCACACACGTCGCGTTGAGATAACGCGTCACAAAAGTTTCAATGCAAACAAATACATTTACAGAATATTTTTATGGCATACAGAATATTAATCCATACTAATATTATAAATGCGAAAGTAACTTTGTCTGTCTTTCTGTCACGTTTTCACGCCTTATCGGCTCAACCGATCATAATAAAATTTTGCATACACGTTTTCAGGGGTGCAGAGAAGGACATAGGGTACTTTTTATCCGGAAAATTCCGTCGGAAACTCTGAAATTAACCAAACCATTTTGAAGGGACTTTCATTGGCAATTAGCTGATGTTATAAGGAATAAATTAAGCTGCTTTGGAGTTCCTGGGAGAAATCCGAATCTCACGCGTGTGAGACCGCGGTCCACAGCTAGTTTCTAATATTTTGGCATCTGGAGCGTTTGGGAGTGTGTATTTGGGACGCGCGTTATGGGCAAAGCATGCTGTTGGTCATAGTGAAAGAGGGCCCAGGGGTGTCGCTGGTGCGAGCTGCGTTTAATAAAACGCTCACGCCCCAGGTCGTCGCGTCGCGTCGCGCTGCCGTAATAACACATAGCGACACCCCTGCAATCCTAGCTTATTGCTGTGGTGACCACGCATTTTTATTTACCTAGTATACATGCAATTACGAGTAATTTTCTCTACGTTTTCTTTGGTGTGATCAAACCGGGATAGTCACTGGATATCCTTTGGTGTAACGGTTAGCGAATATATAACCTACGCCAAATGTAACGAAAAATTTTATGTGGCTCCAAAGGGCGGCCTTATCACTTCCACGCGGAGGTGGAGTATAGAATTATATATGACCGAAAAACAGGTAGGCGGTGCAGTAGTACCTACAGCATTAAGAAGTGAAAATTATAAATAAACATATATGTGTACTAGTTGTGCCCCGCGGTTTCATCCGCATTAATTTCTGAGTTCCCGCAGGAATTCCGGAATAAAAAGTACCCTATGTGCTAATCTGACGTATAAGCTATATTATTTTAAAGTTTCATTTAAATCCATCCAGTAGTTTTTGCGTGAAAGAGTAACGAACACCCATCCATACTTACAAACTTTCGCGTTTATAATATTATTAGGATAGGATTAACCGCCGCACTCAGACTCGACTGTAACATTAATATATTATGTTAATTGGCATTTAACTAATTAAGTTACATCTCATTAAATGCCAATTAACATTTATTTACTGAACGTCTCTGATTGCGGCAGTTTTGTTTTAAAACTCTATACTTAACTAAGTAATCATTAAAGTCGACTCTGAGTGCGGCGGTAAGACTTAATTCGAAGCATGGACCAATTTTTGTGTAGTTACGATAAATTGATATTGTCTCCATAACCACAAGTAATTATGGTCAGCCCAGTGCAAGACGAAAGGGAGACAGACAATAGCTTCGGGCACGAGACAAACTATTCGCAAGAAAAGGACAGAGTTTATTTATGAGATTCTATTAAAGTTGTCAGATAATATAATGAAATGACGGTGGTGGGTAAGTAATGGTCTTCGGGAGTAGTTTGCGAAAGTTCTTACTTGTTGGATTAACAATTTGCGAAAGCAGTAGGTAGATATCTTCTTGGCTGCGGTTTTGTCCACGTCAATTAAGGTTGTGGGGATAAAGTGTTTTTAGGTTAGGTCAGGTTACACGTTTCATAAGTTTTTCGTTAATAATCAGAGTTGCCTTATTAGAATCGATTCAGCAGTTCCAGAGCTTACCTACTACATGCAAACTTATTGTTTATACTCCTTTATAATATTTAACTAGCTGTTTCACCCGCGTTACTTATTTCCAGTGTTCCCGCGAGAATTCCGGGATAAACAGTAACCTATCTCCTTTTCTGTAACCCTGACAACGTGTACGCAAAACTTTATGATGATCAGAGGGGCTAATAGGTATCTAACTTGTAACTTATGTCTATCATTACCATTTTTCGGTTGCAATCAAAAACATTTCGGTTTTGCGATTACAATATGCACGTTTTGACACCTGCAATATCTAGCAATCAACCAAAATAAACCCACTTCAAAAGTTGAAGCTGCCTAAACACATGATAAATCAATCATAAAATCGCAATTTTTCTGATTGAAACTGAATAATGATAGAAACAAAAGTTACATAATTGCCCTGCTGTTGAGTAGTTAAGGCGTGAAAGTGTGACAAACTAACAAACAAACAGACAAACTTACTTTCGCATTTATGTCATGGATAGTAAGGATTGTAGATTTTCGAAGCGACAACAGCGTTGTCCAGTTTATCCAATAGATTGACAGATTGACTTTTTATAACCAAAAATCTCTTTGGACTTTATAATTAAACTTCACAAAGTCCCGTCTAAACGTCCTCCATACTACATATAAGGCATTAGCGCCGGTTTATTGTCATTTCTCTTCAAATAAACACGGCGCGGCCCCCGACCGTACTCAATACGGCCGCCGGCCGGTGTAAGCGGTAACCGCCGCAGCCCAGAGGCCTGTAAAGGCCTAATTGTATCCCTATATAAAGACCTTTTATAGCCTTTTTTCGAAGGTCCAAACGCGTGAATAATTCGTCTCCAGGGACGTCGGTGCGAGCTTACATCTACATAGTTGTTTGTAAGAAATTAACTGTTCGCATCGAGTTTGATCGACTTTTGTTGATCGACTGCGAGAATTTGACGCGAATATATCTTGTTTATAGAATGTTAATGTAGGTATCTTTAACGAGGGATATACTGATAGAGAGCATTTGGTAATCGCTTCTTGTTTCAGTTCCCCTCACGTGCTTCCTTTTGTCGATAACTGTGTCATTATACACGGATGATGATTTACACATCTCGTTTCTAACTCTGACTTTGGTTCCGATAAACTACTCGTAGGTACCTCCATAACATCCCCGTCCGTCGTTTAACCTTGCACCTTGGATATGACAGCTGTGGGCAAGGTCGTGTGAACCCCGCTCAACTCTGCGATAATAATCCTTCAGACGCACGTCGCTCCGCCTTGAGTCGCTGTAGGAGAGCCATTTAATTTTGTCTTGTTATTACTCCAATGGGGAAGGCAAAGGAAGCTAACTCCATACAACCAGTTTAGTAGTATTTTTCTTCTTCTGAAGTTATTTACATCGAAATTCATTGGTGAGATGCATTTGGATGCTTTGCCGGAACTTTTGGCAGCAACTCTTCACAGTTGAACCTTAATAGGACGCTCTGTGGGAAGTTGTATAATAAAACGATAACCTCCCTACGAACGGCCCATTTCATCTTATTTCACTGTTCCCGCACACTGTTCATCACTAATGGATCACTATTATGTAAAATTCACCACACTCACACAATATTAATCACGATAAACTAATTTTTAAAACAAGGCAATAAAACTGACGGGCTCATTTCTGCTAAAATGTCGTCAAAAGTCTTTCTCGCCACAGAGAACGTTAAAAGTTAACGAATCGGAACTCGTGAAATACCTATTTCTGAGTAGTTCCGATGACCATCTGTGGTCTTTATCATCAGTTCCACTTCTTCAAATTTTGGTTTTCAAAGCAAATAAACGATTTACTATAAAAAATCCAAAAATCGCTATAGGTTTTAATTTTTGAAGAGTTCCCTCGATTACTCCAAGACCCCATCATCAGATCTCGACTTGGTGACAATGGAATCAATTTGGGAGTATCCCCTTTCAAAAAAAAAAAAACAATTTTCGAAATCGCTCCAATCGGAATCCGTGAAATACGTATTATTGTTGAGTAGTTCCGATGACCATTTGTGGTCTTCATCATCAGTTCCAATTCTGCAAATTTTGCTGTTCAAAAGTAAATGAACAATTTACAATAAAAAATACCTAAATCCAACCGTCCAACCGTCTTCGAGTATTCGGTGAACATACATAAAAAAAAAAGAAAAAAATACATACATACCTACAATCGAACATAGAACCTCCTCCTTTTTGGAAATCGGTTAAAAAAAGTTAGATTTAGTACAAAGTTGGTTACGCTAAACTCGTCGAATCGGTTCTGAAATTAAACTTGAATAAAAAAAAAAACAAAAAGCGTTTAAACTTTGCTTTGTTCTCTTTACTCTCTTTGGTGTATTTCTGATCGTCCAAGTTTTTAAACGAACAAATTTTTAGCTGAAGGGGACAATTTAAAAATTTTCGAACATCTGTTTTTTTTCTTCTTCTACAAACTGTTTGAGGTTAACTAGATATATGTATTTTACCCGCGGTAATACCCATTACCCATGACAACTTATATCCTTACACATATTATTATGTATAAATATAGGTACTTTCAAGGAA
Source organism: Zygaena filipendulae (assembly GCA_907165275.2). Taxonomy (NCBI): domain Eukaryota; kingdom Metazoa; phylum Arthropoda; class Insecta; order Lepidoptera; family Zygaenidae; genus Zygaena; species Zygaena filipendulae. The sequence continues at coordinate 204,859 of OU015672.1, forward strand.
CAAAGTCCTCCGCCACGTGTCTGTCTGTCTGTTCGCGATAAACAAAAAAGCTATACTGAACGGATTATTATCATACGGTTTTCACCAATAGATAGATTCAAGAGGAAGGTTTATACGTATTCAAGTAGGTAGTTTATCCCGGCATTCCCGCGGGAACTCCGCAATTATCTCGGATGAAACCGCCGGGAACAGCAAGTAAATATTATCTGTGGAAGATTTTTGAACCGTCGCGTCGCTTCGATTATGATTTCCATAATATTCCATGTCCATTAAATTTTAGGGGCACGGCCCTGTAGAGTTTATTAGCATAGCATAATAATAGCTTAATAAGCCTTCAATACTCCCACTGCTGTGCCTAGGGTTACCAACTTTTTTTGGCAAAAAAATATAGTATTTTTCCGAAAGAATGTGCAAAAATATAGTACTTTTGGGAAATGCAGAGAAAAAAATTGTAAAAAAATATTTTGTTATCATTATGTATCGGGCAGCATTCATCTACAAATTATTGCTAGTTTGACAGTTGACGTTTTGTTGCCGGGTATGCCGTACTGAAATTCCCCGTGCTGCACTGAGGGTGCGTTCCAGACCAGTCACGGTTAATATAAAAAAGCGCGACAGTTGAATTAGGGATAAAAATATAGTATTTTTCGTACTTAATTATTTTTCTATAATATACAACGTGTTAATGAATTAACTGAAAACCTGATACACCTCATTTAAAAAAATAAACAATAATATGATTAAAATATATTTTATGTCAAAAAATTTTATAATTTAAAAGTTATTCCACATTAATTTGGAGGTAACCTATCTACGAAATTCCAAGCGCTACGCCCGTGCCTACTGGTTCGAATTTTTAGCTGCGAGCGGCGTACGCGCCAAATATTGTATTATAAACAATTTAGACATGGGCTAGTAAAAATGAAAAAATATAACCTATATTAAAACATAGTGCGATCGATTCGCTAGTCGATTCTGAACAAACTACTTTCTAGTTTTCAGTTAATTCATTAACACGTTGTATAGTACAATTGGCTGAGTACGATACTATATGTATAATATGGTACGGGTGGCAACCCTAGCCGTGCCTGCTCCGTCAGATTTTCATTAAATCTATATTCTTCTATTATATACTAGCTGTGTCCCGCGGTTTCACCCGCCGTAATTTCGCAGTTCCCGCGGGAATTCCGGGATAAAAAGTACCCTATGTCGTTCTCTGTACCCCTGACAACGTGCATGCCAAATTTCATCCAAAACTGTTCGGCTGTTATTGCGTGATTGGGCAACAAATATCCACACATTAGTAGGATGACCAGCATTTTTTTTAATATCTCGAGTTCCAGATGGAATTTCGAAAAAATCGAAACATGAAGGGTATCTAAGTTAGACCCTTAGCAATACAACAAAAAAACCGCATTCCGCAATTTGGTGCAGCAGTTTTTGCGTAGCACGAATACAAACATACATACAGACAGACAGACAGATAGACAAAAATTCTAAAAACTGTATTTTTGGCTTCTATATCATTCATAGAGACGCTTAAATTTATTTTTTCTTATTTATAGCTGTCCCACGCGGTGATAATTTCTAAGTTTCCACGGAATTGTTCCATACAAATTTGCAAGCCACTCTCATCCCCTTAGGGGTTGAATTTTAAAAAATCCTTTTTTATCGGATGCCTACGTCATACAAAGAACACACCCTCCAAGTTTCAGGTCTCTACGACCAGCGGTTTAGGCTGTGCGTTGATCCGTCAGTTTGTCATTCAGGACAAAGCATTTTATATGTATAGACACATAGAAACGTCACTCACTCAGTGATAAAGATGAAATCTCGTAAACTGCATGGCCTATGAAGCTTGATAGTTTATTGAGAGCGAAGCCAACTAAGAAAGGATTTAACGGAGTCCCCGCGGGAACTTCCAAATTAACGCTGCAGTGTTCCTCGGGGACAGCGATAACTTTTTATACCGGAATTCCCTCGGGGTCTCCGAAATGAACACGAGTAAAACCGTGGGGATCGACTAGTAATAAATATTTAGGTCTTTGAATACGAATTCAAACAGCTAGGTACGAAATTTCATGATTTATGTATTGGTACTTAGATTATTATCTCAACTAGTACTGCCATAGACGTGGCTGATTGACGTCATGCCGCGTCACGAATGTCCAAAAGTATATCGTCGCGGGTGCGTTCACACAGACACGGGCGGAGCGGGCAGCGGGAGCGTTGAAGCGGGAGCGGACGGGGAAAGAGCGGTTACTATAACCGTACTGATTAATTTTTTCTAGTGTACACGATACTACGGAAAAAATTACAGGAGCATTTCTTTTTGTGTTAGTTTTATTGTACTGGCGTCATGCGAAAATCACTGGAACAAGTGGAATAAAACTATGCATTTGGACTGTACACGGTAATGTAGTTGTAGGTCGTACAAGTCTTAAGCAATTCGCGTAATCGAAAAGAAAGCAAAACGCACATTATTTATTGAAACAGTGACTTTTATAATTCTTTATTTATTAAGACCATCTACCGGCGAGTAGCGACACAAAGCACAGCTGTGAGATTCTAACTGTTACCCTATATCACTACATAGTATAAAACAAAGTCCCTTCTCACTGTTTGTCTGTCCCTGTCTATGCTTAAATCTTTAAACGCAACGGATTTTCATGCGGTTTTCACCGATAAATAGAGTAATTCATGAGGAAGGTTTATATCTACGTTTTATCCTGGAATTCGCGCGGAAGCTCCGAAATTTCCGTGGGTGAAACCGCGAGGGACAGCTAGTATTAAATATGTAGGTACATGTAATGTAATGGGAAAGTTTCCGGAGTATGAAAATAAAAATTCTATTTAGTCCGTCAGTTAGATAATAAAAAAATTATAGAGATTGAAAAAATACTGAGATAAAACGCATTAAAGTTTAGGAGTGGGGGCTCCTGACGTCATAACGTGCTATAAACTGTTGCACGGCGTGACGTCACGGGACATTTCGACTCAATGTATCTCATTTATTTTTTCATTACGTAAAAAAATAAAAAATACCTACGTGTCCAATATTTTTTAGTAATCTATAAGACGGACTACCAACTAAAATTTGGTTGACAAGCCTATTCTCAGTTTCAGGACCACAAGATTCACTTAAAAATAGTATTTTCTGAATAGTAAAAGCTTCCCGCTCCCGCTTTCTCTTATCATTTGGGCAGCACCTAATATTGAATGGCGGGCGAAGTGACCACCCCACAGACAGACTGTGAATACACAGGTCCGTGGTCCACCCTCACCTCGCCGAGTCGCGCCGCGGCTGCCTCGCCGCTGGCTTGTAACACAAACTTCACATACAATACTCTTATTTAAAACAAAAAAATACTATTTCTAGACGTTGTGCGTTGCATAAAGTTTTTTTTTTAAAGTGATAATGGTAATCAAGAGAAGGGACCCAAGTTTATAATAAAGGTCCTTGCTTCTTGAGAGTCAGTGGGAAATTACTACTACAATAATGAGTGTACGTGATGGTTAAAGAAACCGCCACAAAAGTCACTGACATTTTTTTTTTTCAAAAAAAAATTAAAACGTAGGTACTGGCAGCTGTACTCTTTCCAAAAAGATTTTTTTTTAAATTTTGTTCCAACGAATCAAACGATTCTATTTCGCTCAACTTAATTATAATATTTCATTCGTTTTCGATCAACTTATATTATATAATATTTAAAATAGAAACACTAATTTTGTTTCGAATTAAATTTCTCGTCACATAAAAGAGCTGTAGGTATTAATTTTCTCGTCGGCAGTAAACAATTTTTGTTGATACATTTCGCTATTTCACGAGAGAATATATAGGTACCTACCTCTACCTTGATAATTTCAGAAAGTATTTTTCAATTAAAAAAGCTTTACAATTTGAAATAAGATTTCAACTCGTGCAATCTTCTGAGGTATCGCAAGCTGGTTGAAGTTTACGAAAGCTATTAACTATGGAAGCATGTCTTGTTATTGGCAATTGGTAAATTGATTTATTCTATTATATAATTAACCTAAAGATTGTACAAAATGTTCCCTGCGGTTTCACCCGCGTAATTTCGGAGTTCTCGCGGGAATTCCTGGATAAAAAGTAACCTATGTCCTTCTATGTACCCCTGTCAGTCGAGCCGTTGAGGCGCAAAAGCGTAACAAACAAACAAACTCACTTTCGCATTTATAATATTACTCGTAGTTAGGATATCCAATCACCGCCATTCTACATTTTATAATACCTGAAAGATCCAATCACTTTGCTTTCCATACGAAAATACCTACACAATTTGAAAAACAGTTTACCTAATATTAGGTAAGTTCTATTCTCTTTGAACTGTGCTGGGTAAATTTTCTATTTCTCGCGAGTGTTGCCACAAGTTGTGTAGAAGTTAACCCGAGTGTTGCCAGTTAACAAACTTCGGGTCGATTGATGTTATTGACAGTTATGAATTTGTTCCTTCGCCTCGCCTTCCCGAGCTCAATCGGAGGGTTATTTATTAAATAATAAAAGTTGTCTTCAAGCAAGTTTATAATTTCAAAGTGAGCGAAGTGTTCCGCTGGGAATTATATGAATAATTGATCAAATTATGGATTTAAAATGGACGCCAAGCGCAAGGTAAGACTAGAAGTTCGATACCTAGTACCTACTAATGGAGTGAAGTAAAAAACTGCGAAAAATAAAACCATTTTTCTTCGTTCGAGAGCTAATTGCAATGAAACCAAGCCTATATTTAAACACTAGCTGTGCCCCGCGGTTTCACCCGCGGTAATTTCCGAGTTCCCGCGAGAATTCCGAGATGAAAAGTACCCTATGTCCTTCTCTACCCCTGTATATGTACCCCTGACAACGTGCATGCCAAATTTCATCCAAATCCATTCAGCCGTTTTTGCGTGATTGAGTAAACGTGTGCGAGGATAAGAGCTCGAAAGCGCATTTTCATCCGACTTGCTTCAAATTTATCGTCACTGCTCAGCTCCTATGCGTCTTAGCGTTATGTTATATAGCCTATATCCTGCCCAGGAGTATGGACTACAAGCGTACCAAGTTTGGTTAAAATCCCTTTAGTAGTTTTTGACCCATGCGTGCACATACAGACAGACAGACAGACAAAAAATTTACTGATTGCATTTTTAGCATCAGTATCGGTCACCATTCATCCTCCAATATTAATTTTGAATATATATTCAATGTACAGAATTGACCTCTCAACAGTTTTATTATAATTATAGATATAGATAGATAGATAATATTATGTCAAACTTTCCTCGGCATTTCCAAGAAATTTTCCCGGGGTATGAGGAGAAATGAAATTGGTGGGAGGCAGAGAGTGTCGCTTCTTTATATAAAATCCCTATTCTTTTCTAATACAAACTTAGAAACCATACCTTTTATAATATAAGTTTACCTAAAATAAACAAACGAGTACAAATGGTCTACGATCGATATATTATGGGTTTTTAATATATCATCAGTCTATGATCCATAGAATGATTCCAGACAAACAAAGTAGCAACACCGCTCGTTCTCATTACCTGAATTAAAAGTTATCCAGGATGCTTCAACAAAATTTCATTTCCTACTCGATTGGTTTAATTAAAACATTGAAATTGTAGTTGTGCGACTCGAGCGAATCCTTCACTCGCACCACTATTTCAGTTTCAAATACTGGCAATCCCATCCAATCCACTTCCCTTTAGTAGTGCTTTGCATATTAAAAATTTCCCTCCAGTTTTTAATTCAACTCGTAAGTTGCGACTTAACTAGCAATGTACGTGTGTACGGTTCGCAAAAAAAGGTGCTTGAGTGTCGCGGAACGCTTGGTTACAATGAAGTTTTTTTTCATGTTAAACGTGAATGAGTCCGTTATGCATGAAAAAAGGCAAAAATACAAAAAAAACTCATTTCGAAAATAATTACAGTTGCTATGTTTTTCCGTAGAGCAACCGTATGAGGTCGTGACGGAAAGTGAATTTTACTTACGCGGCACCAGCGGAAGACCAGCGTCGGGCCCATAACGGTTCCCGGCTTGTGCAGAGCTGGTTGCCTTTTTGTTGCGATACTCTGTGCTACTTTTTATTAATGTATACTATTTAATTTATTGTCGTTACGAATAAACTTGATTTCGTTTCTGATTTATTTCTGATTAACTGTTGCCCGCGGTTTCACCCGCGATAGGTTTGGAGTTCCCGCGGAAATTTCTGGATGAAGGTGACGGGATGACAGCGTCATGATGACAACGTGTATGCAGAGTTTCACGATGATCGACTGAGCCATCGGGGCGTGAAAGCGTAACAGACAGACAGAGTTACCTTCGCATTTGTATTATTAGTAGGGATTTATTTCTGATTATATATATATTTAGTCTTCTTACGCATACCCCGCAACATACTCTACTTTTACTTTTTAAATTATTTTTGAAACTAAGAAATGTAGATTGTGGACGGTCTTATTTGTAGTGTGGATGTCATCTCCCTTCTACGGTCGCCACTGAAAATCAGCGTCGTGGAACTTAGTGCCACGGTATAATGCTGAGTGGTAGCCATTTTGGTACCAACTATTCTAGTTTAAGACTCACGCTTGTACTTATTTTATCTTTATGGTATCAAATAAACTTTTTTCTATTCTATTCTATTTCATTTAATTTCATTTCAATAAAATTTTTAAGTAGTTGAATGTTGCTAACCGTACAAAGTTGAGCAAGCCCCGCGTTTGAGCCGGTGCCGGTGCAGTGGTTTAATACAGAAATGCAACCTGCAGGTAGAGCAGGTATTGTTTGGACGCGTAGTGTTGTGCTTTGAATCGAGCGAATCGATATCGACAAAGCAGCTTCTCACAAACAAGTTCGAGTAGGTACCAAATTACGGATGCGATTGTGGGTATGGCGCGCGAAAATGCCACTTGTGGTTGTTTTGTTAATATGATTGCATTTCATTTATTTCGAAAACTTAGGTACAGATAAGTTTAACATGTATTGTCTTGTCTAAATTACAATGAATTTACAAAATATATCCTACTAGCTGTCCCCGCGGTTTCACCCGCGGCAATATCGGAGTTCGCGCGGGAATTCCGGGTTAAAAGTAAGTACCCTATGTCACTCAGGATCACGGTAGCTTCCTATAAGTGAAATTTTTTTTTTCAGTAGATCCAAAGATTACAACCTCACACACAAACGCAGGAGTTCCCGCGGGAATTCCGGGATAAAAAATACCTGATGTTACTCAGGATCACTGTAGCTTTTCTTATACGTCCGTCCGTCTTCTTAACCCATTTTCTCACAACGTGTTTGCAAAATTTCATGATAATTAAAGTGTCAAAGCTTAACAAACAAACTAAAAAAAAAACAAATTGATATTTGGCAGCCCTATTGCCTTTGCCACGACGCCAGCTTGTACACTGCACCGCAACTTGTTTGCCAACTTATCACGTTGTATGCGCACTATTACATTGTGGATTTTAGCTGGTTGTTAAGGCCTCGGTTGGCAGCACTGGCGTCGTGGGGATTGTACGTCTGCAGTTTACGAGGTTTTAATACATGCGGGAAGGCTGCATTGCTTGGACGAACACGCTATCATGTACCTATTTAAGGTTTAAAGTTTGCCATGCTTTAATTAAAGTTTCTTTCAAGGTTTAGTCGGCTATGTAAACGTCGTAGTATTTTTGATGACTTGATTACAAAACATCGACCTCTCTTGGTACTGCGTTCTTAGAGCGGGAACATTTGCAAATACCAACTTGTAATATAAATGATTTTTGTTATTATTAGTATATAATATTATAATACCACCAAAAAAATTATTGTCAAAAAGTTATCAAATCTCATGTAGAGCCAAGCTTTTAGAACTCTACAAGTCCTAACTTCACAAACTTAGCCAAAATACATAATAATATGTGGCTTGTCTTTGCGAGTGAACAAACTGTGAGTTTTTCGTTGGCGGTTGGCATTTTTTGATTATGATTTTTATTTACTAGGGTTATCTACCACAAATTAAGTAAGGTTAGTTCATCAATGTCCTCGTTTTCGAAGTGGCATGTACAAGACCTGTGATTTTTTTGAAAATTTAAGGCGATTTGTAAGCGAGATATAACGATTTTTTTTACTTCGAATGCCTTTGCGGGTGAGGTAACATATAGGTAGCTAGAGTTTGATCATGGAACGTCGTACAGTCGACATCGGAAGTTACAATAGTACATTGTTATCCTAGGGGTGAAAGTAACTTATTTAGTCCCGAGACGGGGTTTGGCGCCCGAGCGTAGCGAGGGCGCCTATAGATCGAGGGGCTAAATAAGTCTTTCTCCCGAGGATAACACTGTGCTTTTCATTACGAATGCAAGGAAAGTCAAAATAAAAATAGGAATTAGCTAAAGAAAAAAAGAATGAATTTTATTTTACATAAATCATCCATTAGGTGTGCTACTGGCCAGTATGCCCCCTATGACATAAAAAAACAAACTTGAGTTTCTGCCGTATCCAGTTGTCAGTTGAAAGCGATTCTCCCTAGGGCTAAAAAGTGTTACTTTCAACCCGCTTCTCAGGCAACTTCAGACCTACTTTCCGAGTATGAGTAATGAAAAATAATTTAAACATATTTTGATTAGTTTTGTATTATTTTACTAGTAATAAAGTTTGTAGTATATAGAGTAAACTCGAGTCATGCGTCATGTGTGCTGACACAGTTTTTTTTTTTAACGACACGTACGTGGCTGTATATGCCGCTAGTCCTTTGCCTGCCGTCGCGCGGCGGCGAAAATGAAATATTACAACGTCGGCACCCCCCTCCCGGGCCCCCAATATTTATTGTTTCCCTCCAAACTGTGCTTTTGGCGGGAACTGATAAACGCTCACTGTAGTTTTTCTTCTGTAATAATATTTTCGCTGTGACACACATAGTTTTATGGTTATCGCCCGCAGTTTTGGAATTCCCGCGGGAGCTATTTACCGGAATAAAATCTAAGTTATGGCACTTCTTGGTCCCTAAACTATTATATCTTGGCTCGCTTGGCTCTTCGCTCCGCTGGTCTAGGTGTCACGAGTTCGATTCCGAGATTCATGGCATTCTAACTATAAAATTGTAAATGCGAATGTGAGTTTGTTTGTTACGCTTTTTCGCCTTAACTACTCAACCGGTCATCACGGAATTTCGAATACACGTTGTCAGGGGTAGGTACAGATAAGGACATAGGGTACTTTTTATGATGAAATTTACACGGGCGAAACCGCAGGGAATAGCTAGTCCATTACCATTAAAAATGCGACAGTGAGATTGTGTGCTTGTTACCCTTTCACGCCTTAACTATTCAACCGATCATGGATTGGATACACGATGCCAGGGGTATAGAAAAGGACATAGAGTACTTCTTATCCCGGATCTCCTGCGGGGACTCTGAAATTAACTCGGATGAAATTGCGGGGAACAGCAAGTCTTACGGAACGTACAGACTGTATAACATGACACGTTATACAACATTATATAACATGTTGTATAACTTATTCACGTTAGTTTTTTTTTTGTTTTGTTGTAAAAGTACGACAGTCGCTGCCGCAGCCAGTGAAGCCCCCCCTCAGTGACGACATTGTGGATAGCATAGCACTGAATAACCAAAAACCACAATAACATTGTAATATTGCATTGTTATTCTAATATATACAGTATTGTTTTATGTTGCAATGTTGAATAACAAGCTTACACAATGTGGACGTGTTATGATATGTTATTTAACATGTTACAAAGTCTGTACGCGCCCTTAGAATATCTGGGGGCACGGCAGTGCCCCCGCCAAGTCGAGCAACAAAAGCGGCACGGCCGTACTATCCTTTTCTCGAAGCAATTCAGGCCATTTTCGACCCCCTATAACTTCGTTGTGGATAAAACTAGAAGCCTGATTTTTTAGTAAACAAGCAGGTATTGTATAAAGACGGTATAATTTAAATTTCATTCGATTTGAACCAGTAGTTTAAGAATTATAACTAGTCAAAGTTTCTTAATTTTGTAGGTCACTCACTCACTCACTGACCGATCATCAAAACTCTAAGGCACTTCTAGCAGACATAGAAGTTTGAAATTTAGAATACAATTAGTGTTCATTGTATAAATCAAGGAAAAATTGAAATATTTTGCAATTTCGGTCCAGTTTTCTAGATACAGCAACTGCATAAATAACTTTGTAATCCCATATAAATGTATGAAATTACAAAGTTACATATGCAGTTATATGTACCAACTGCACAAATAACTTTGTAATCCCATATAAATGTATTGAATTACAAAGTTATATATGCAGTTATATGTACCAACTGCACAAATAACTTCGTAATCCCATATAAATATATGAGACTAGCTGTTCCCTGCGGTTTCACCCGCGTTAATTTTGGAGATCCCGCGGGAATCCAGAAATGCAAAGTAGTTAGTACCCTATATCCCTAGGTTTTCTTTACCCCTGACAACGTGCATGCAAAATTTCATGAGATTTCACCAGCGTTAATTTCGGAGATCCTTCGGGAATTCCGAGATAAAATTACCCTAATCTGAATGCTCTAACGATTTTCATGAAATTTTGTATACAGGGGATATCGGGGGCCATAAATCGATCTAGCTAGGATTCATTTCTGGAATTCCCGCGCGAACTCTGATATCAACGCGGGTGAATTAATTATTGCATACTACACGTTGTCAAGGGTACAGGAAAGGTCATAGGGTAGTAAGTACTTTTATCTCAGAATACCCGTGGGATCTCCGAAATTAACGTGGGTTAAACCGCGGGGAACAGCTATTTAAGCCGAGCGAAGCTCGGTTGCCCAGATATTAATAAATAATAATAATAAGTGTAGCTAGTTACCTACCTAGATATAAAGTGTAGATACATAGTTACCTAGACATAATTATGTTCAAAGGTACAATGGTCAACGGAATGAAAAAGCAAGAATGGGGCATGTGTTTATATTATAAAGTTATACCAAAATCTTTCAACTTATTAAAATAGACTAAATTGCTCAAAGGAGGAAGACCATTTACAAAAAGAAATGAGATCCCATCAAAAACAAACTTGTAAAAAAGTCCAAGTCTCGCAACTCAGTTCTTCTACAGTAAAAAGTTGTGAGATCAATGTAATACCAAGTCGGTTAATTTATTCAGTGCCTACTTAAGGGTCCTTCTGTCTAAAGTTATCATGTTATAAGCTAATCTAATAACATTTTATAGTCACCATATTAAATTTAAAAATCTTTTATGTTTTAAATAGATTGATTGGCTTGGCGATCACGTGAAAACACAATGTATCTCACAAGTAATACATATTATAATTAAATTAGATTGTTTAGAACCATAATTATGTATTACATGTGAGATATATTGTGTTTTCACATGATCGCCAAGCCAATCAATCTATTTAAAAGATAAAAGATTTTTAAATTTGATATGGTCACTATAAAATGTTATTAGATTAGCTTATAACATGATAACTTTAGACAGAAGGACCCTTAAGTAGGCACTGAATAAATTAACCGACTTGGTATTACATTGATCTCACAACTTTTTACTGTAGAAGAACTGAGTTGCGAGACTTGGACTTTTTTACAAGTTTGTTTTTGATGGGTAATATTATATCAGAACTGGCGCTAGAGTGATGGCAAGGAGATTAAAGGGCCGTAAACATTTGAAACACATAACATAACTTCATAATAAATAAATAAATATACGAATAACGGGAGACGTTGATAATGCAAAACATTTCAGGGCAACGTACGAGATCTAGGTAAATACAATATATTAAAACAATCTCAATTTACAATGTGAAACGGTTACAAATATTACATTTCTAAAATTAATTTTGCCGTGGCAGCCCGGCGCTTCTTTGTGTTCCAAATCTCCGATCATTATAGGGTACGTAAATATTTCGCACCAAGTCGTACGTGAACTTCGTCTACATTAATGTGGCAGGGACATCGGATTATACGTCCGTTAACAGTACGACCGGCTCGTCTATACTTCTATACTAATATTATAAAGAGCAAAAGTTTGTGAGTTTGAGATTGTAGGGGGTAATCTCTGGATCCACTGAAGAGATTTTAAAATTCTTTCATTTAGTTATAGGAAGTTATAGTGATCTCGAGTGTCACAGGATACTTTTTATTTCGAAATTCCCGCGGAAACTCCGAATTTCCCGCGGTTAAAACCACGGGGAACAGCTATCTCTGGATCTACTGAACCGATTTTGAAAATTATTTCACTTATAGGAAGCTACAGTGATCCTGAGTGACGTAGGTACTTTTTATCCCGGAATTCCCGCGGGAACTCCGTAGTTTGTGAGTTTGTAATCTCTGGACCAGCTGAACCAATTTTGAAAATTCTTTCACTCATAGAAATTTAAAGTGATCCTGAGTGACATAATTAAGGTATTTCTAATCCTGGAATTCCTGCGGGAACTCCGAAATTACTATGGGCAAAACCGCGGAGGAACAGATAGCAAGGAATAAATTAGGTTTTACTTTATTGGAATACCTGCGGGAATACCCAAACTCGCGCGGGTGAAACCGCGGGGCACAGTTAAGTTATACACGTAAATATGAAAGAAAATACGCGATATTACGTAATACGGATTGCCTATAAAAGAAATACCCAATAGTAGTGTCTGCACGAGTTTTACTCGTTTTACGTAGGTAGGTGTAGCACCTAATGTTGTAATGGGAATTCTGTAAACCACATTATTTGTGTATTAATGTATGCTAAAAATATCCTTGTTATGTCGGTGTTATATAATTATAATGAGTTACTAGCTGTTCCTCGCGGTTTCACCTGCGTCAATTTCGGAGATCCCGCGGGCATACCGAGATAAAAGTACCACCCTATATTTTTTCTGTACCTACCCTTTACAACGTGAAGTAAGCAAAATTTAATACAATTTCACCGGCGTTAATTTCGGAATTAGGTACCGCAAGAATATCGGAATAAAAATTATATGTATGTATGTGCTTCTCTGTATCCCTGACAACGTGTATGCAAAATTTCATGATGATCCGTTGAGCCCTTGAAGCGTAAAAGCGTAACCAACAAACAGACAAACTCTTCAACTTTCGCATTTATAATACCTTTATTACGGATGTTAAGTGGAGGATAATATGAACGTCAATATAAATAATTGGTAGTTAGAGAACTCAAGTGATTACTGTCAGAGCAACAGCGGCGAACGAAGCGACCACACCGATACAAAGCACAAGTTACAAAAACTCTTTGCTACTAGTTTTATAAAAAAAAAAACTAGTACGTGTGTTCAAAAAGTGAAACTTAAAAAAAAAACACTGCAAAGTGAAAGGAACGTTAAGTACGAAAAAACAAAATAATTTCGCAGCCCAAGGTGGCCCAAGGAGTTTCATTTCACAAATCTGATCCCTGGATTGTGTTAACTTCATATTGTAATCGTTTACAAAATATTCAGTACCAAGGAGTGCCTCAAAAAATATATTACACACAAATTATTATAATCAAACCGGGAAAAAAGAGAGAAGCTTGGAATATCTTGAAAAAGGGCCACAAAGTTGGCAGTAAAAATAAGGACATGATAAAGTTAGTATACGTGCTTATGTTCCTAACCATCGCATCAGCTCACGTCTTACCTTCGAGGACTGCAAATCACAGAGCTAAATGGAGAATGACAGGAGAAAACATTGATCGAGTAACAAGTGCAGAGGACCGCAGAGAATCGAATGACAATCGGCTGCTCGAAATAGATAGGGAGATGGCCAGATATCATCGAGTAAATAGATTTTTAAATCCACAACCGATAGTGGGACGCACTGTGCGACGTAATCGATTGCACACGATGAGAAAACACAACGGCGGTTATATAGCCACAGTTGAGGACTCCGTCATTGGGAATCCAAGGATGAAGGATATTTTCTTTTCTCATAATTGTGATTCTGTGAATGGTAAATGCATTTGGCAAAATGATATAAATATAACTACTTCTTAAAAAATAAACTTGTAAGAAAAAGAAGAAGTCTCCATGGTAAAAAGGAGACGAAGAAGTCTAGAGGAAACTAGAAGATTTAGTTTTATTTTTGAATTGCCTAGGTACTTAATTAAAAGTAAGAAATATATAAAAATTCACCGTTCGTTTGTCTCGCTAAAACTCGAGAATGGCTGGACCGATTTGGCTAATTTTGATTTTGAAAGATTTGTGAAAATTTCGGGAAGGTTCGAACGGTGAGAAGTTTTGAGTTTCTGCCGGAAGGCCACGATGACAATATATAAAAATCTAAATTATATCTAGTCCGTCAGTTAGATATAGTAAAAAACAAAATTTTAACAAAAAAATTAAAACCGACTTCCAAAAACACCAAACTAAAAAGCTAAAAATAACAAAATACCGATTTAATCCAAAGGACAAAAACACACGTAATATTATTATTGGTTTGTGCTACCACTGATCGGTTTGAATTCGGTGACAAGCCCGCTAGTGTCTGCTTGGGTTGTTCTGCTCACGAAGAGCTGGTGGCGGGAGTCGACTTAGCCCATCTACCCCCTCCATATTTGGCTTGTCACCGACCGAATCGAACATAGAACCTCCTCTTTTTTAGAAGTCGGTTAAGAATGACTAAAACAGTAAGTGTATTGATTTCCCAATAAAAAAAAAACCGGCCAAGTGCGAGTCGGACTCGCGCACGCAGGGTTTCGTGCCATATCTATAAAAATGGCAAAAAAATTACGTTAATTTCTGTATATGGAGGCTCCCTTAAATATTTATTTTATTCTGTTTTTTAGTAAGTATTTATTGTTTATTTCATTTCATTTCATTCATTTAATTTCATTCATTTCATTTCATTTCATTTCATTTCATTTCATTTCATTTCATTTCATTTCATTTCATTTCATTTCATTTCATTTCATTTCATTTCATTTCATTTCATTTCATTTCATTTCATTTCATTTCATTTCATTTCATTTCATTTCATTTCATTTCATTCAGTTCATTTCATTATAGCGGCAAAAAAGTATGTGTGTAAAGTTCGACTGCCATGACTGACCATGGTTCATGAGATTCAGACAGATTATCTATATGTATTAATGCTACAATGACTTAATTTACTAATTGTTTACTGTATTAGTATAATGATTGTTAATAACTATATTAATTTATAGTTTAATTTAACGTACTTTATAACGCTTCGGTCAATTGTACTGTAAAGTTATAAACGAATGAGTAAATAAATAAATAAATTTTGATGAAAAAAAAATCTCTAGATTGTTCCCCAAGTTAAAACACGGTTCTTTTCCAAAAAACAGTTTCCTGGGGTACCCACCAAAACAAAATGACTGCTGAACGGTGGCTGAAATAGCGCAAGTGACTACTCCGCGACT
The DNA here is from genome assembly GCA_907165275.2 of Zygaena filipendulae. NCBI lineage: Eukaryota > Metazoa > Arthropoda > Insecta > Lepidoptera > Zygaenidae > Zygaena > Zygaena filipendulae. The sequence continues at coordinate 220,225 of OU015672.1, forward strand.
TCATCCTGCAACTACCATAGATTGTTCCTACGTCAGACGAACCAAATTGTCACCGAGTCTTGCTAATGGACGTTGATTTATGATGGGCTTTGATTTTTTTACATTAGAGGGCGCTTTTTTAATGCGCCACGATGAAGTTGAGGTTTTTGTCCCCTAATGAGACGAGGAACTTGGGGCTGACACGTACAGAGTCCATTTGGGGGCTAAAAGTTCATCTAGAAATTTATATGTAAGTGATTTATATCGCGAGCCCTCTAGCCAAACCTGTATTGAAACAGCTTTATAATATTACTAGCTGTCCCACGCGGTTTCACCCGCTTTAATTTCAGAGTTCCCGCGAGAATTACGAGATATAAAGTACCCCTACGTCAATTAGGAATACTGTATCAGGGGTACAGAGAAGGACATAGGGTAATTTTTAACCGACTTCCCAAAAAGGAGGAGGTTCTCAATTCAACGCGTATGTTTTTTTTATATTTGTTACCTCATAACTTTCGGTGAACTGATTTTGATGATTCTTTTTTTATTCTAAAACTGGTGCTTCTCGTTGGGTCCCATTGTCATGAAATTCCGCAGTAATTTCGGAGTTCCCGCGGGAACCCCAGGATAAAAAGTACCTTATGTCCTTTTCTGTGCCCCTCGCAACGTGGATGCAAAATTTCATGATGGTCGGTTGAGCCGTTGAGGCGTGAAATTGTAACAAACTAACAAACAAACTCATTTTCACTTTTATAGTAGTAAGGATTCTAAATAGGACAGTTTGTAAGTTTGTAGGGGGTAAACTCTGGATCTACTGAGCCGATTTTGAAAATTCTTTCACTTATAGGAAGCCATAGTGATCCTAAGTGATTATTATTATTATAGTACTTTTTATCCCGTAATTCTCGCGGGAACTCTGAAATTACCGCGGGTGAAGCCTAGTTGATGACAAATATAAAAGATAATTTCCAAATCAAAATATTATACTCATTACCCGACGAAAAAATAAATAAATAAGGAGTAGGTACTCACCACAAAAGCAGAGATGGTAAATGTAAAAATACAAAGTAAGACACACCGATCTAATTTATTCGGGATTACTTCGCGAATGAAGTTGCTCTGGCAGGTAATTATTGGGGCGGGGCTCTAGATAAAGCGGGCGCGAAAGCTTGTGGAAACGCTATCGGAAACGAGATATTATGTGACGATAGTGAAAGGGATAAACAGCAATTTATGTACATATTTTGCGATTTATTTATGTCTTTAGTAATTGCCTTCCATGTTTTGAGATTACCTACGTATTAAATTAATATAAAAATATAATTTAAGTTTTCTCTCTTCGCTCACATCCGTGACGCCACATGCGGCACCAGCGGAAGATCAGCGTCGGGCCCCCGGCCCCGGTTCCTAACTTATGCTGAGCTGGTTGACTTTTTGTTGTGACACGCTGGTCGTGCTTCTTTTTAACCGACCTCCCAAAAAGGAAGAGGTTCTCAGTTCGTCTGAATGTTGTTTTTTTTTGTTATTGCATATTAACGGTGATCGTAATGAATAAAGTTTATTTCATTTTAATTTTTAATCGTTTTTGAATTTCAAACCATGGGATTAATAGGTATCGAACCGTATTCAGTGCAGCTGTGTCGTGTAATTTCAAGTGTGGTGGAAATGGTTTACAACCTCTCTTGTCGTGAACGTATTTACGCACCGCTCACGCACTCGTCGACACGTCTTTTTGTGCTTCAATTAAGAACAATTTTATATAAAAAAGACGCTCTTTGTGTAAAACGTCAAAGATTACCTAAGTATGTATTGTATATAATGTAAATTTTCATTGAAAACAATCTATAAATGACTGACACACAGACAGATAGCTTTTATTTTGCGCATTTATTATCCTGTTGGATATTATAAATGCGAATGTGGGTTTGTTTGTTTGTTACACTTTCACGCTCGTGAAATTTTGTCAGGGGTACAGAAAAGGACATGGGGTTTTCTTTATACCACAGTTTCCGCGGAAAATACGAAATAAACTTGTGTCGAACCTCGGGGAACAGCTATGTATGGATTGAGTGAGTTAATTAAGCGTTTGCTGTTAAAAAAGTAAAAAGCCGCTTGCACTGTGACCGCAACCGATCCAGCACTAAATTCCTCCCCAAATTACTTCCGAGTAATCGAGCAGTCATCCGAGCGAGGTGGTCACGCACTGTCATCGAGCTCAAGTAAATCGACGTTTTTAGAAGCAGGTAAACGAAGCAAAAACTTAGGAGGTATTAAAAGTTAATTAGTAAACTTGATTAAATTGCTCAACACAATTATTATACAATTATACAGGTATATTATAAGGAAATGATACTGCAATAATATTTAAACGGAAATAATAATATTTAACTGCGCATTTATATATCTACTAGCTGTCCCCCGCGATTTCATCCGCGGTAATTTCGGAGTTCCCGCGGTAATTTCGGGAAAAAAGTGCTGTAGTTTACGGTGATAAGCAGTTTCGCGCATTAATTCCGGAGTTCCCGCGGGAATTCCGGGATAAAAACTATCCTATCTTTTAAGTTGGACTATATTATAAATGGTTACAAAATTTTATCAAAATCCGTTCAGTGGTTTCGGAGTCCATCGTGGACAAACAACGTGACACGTGATTTATATTAAATGTGCAGTTAAAGTGAGATCAATTGAATTGTTAATCTATCTATCTAATATATATAAGTCACGTTGTTTGTCCGCGATGGACTCCGAAACTACTGAACGGATTTTGATAAAATTTTGTAACCATTCATAAAATGGTCCAACTTAAAAGATAGGATAGTTTTTATCCCGGAATTCCCTCGGAAACTGAAGGACATAGAGTACTTTTTTCCCGCTACCTCCGCGGGATCTCCGAAATTACCGCGGATGAAATCGCAGGGGACAGCTAGTATACCTATAATTATGGATTGAGTAATAAAAAATATGTATGTAAATAAATATAAGCTCCGGAATTATTGCCATACCTGAAAAGGGTCACTATGTTGTAAGCACAATATAATATTATGTAACATCTGATTTGAAATGTCCAATTGTACACTTCGTTGCAATAAATATTTGATTGATTGATTGATTGAATCTGTCGTATTGCTTGTCTGTTAGATACTTGCGATAAATGGACAAAACTACCTTGTAAGTATCAAACATTCATTTATTAATTGATATCTAAACCATCAGAAACTGAGAATAATAAAACACGAACGCCATATTGCGTGCTTGATAAATTCGTCCTACCGAATTTTCGTGTCGAAAAAAGTCAGTTAGCTGCACGTCCGTTGCAATCGCAAATATGGACCCAAAAATGTTTTGCATCGCAAGCAATTTTGAACCATTACAATCATAGATACGAGTCTAGAGCAGATAATTCAGATAAAACCAAACGTGAAACAACTGCATTCCGATGAAGTGCCATTAAAATTTAGAAAAATAAATTTTTGATGTAAAAAATTTTAACAAAAAAATTAAAACCGACTTCCAAAAACACAAACAAAAAAGCTAAAAATAAAAAGCTAAAAATAACAAAATACCGATTTAATCCAAAAGACAAAAACACACGTAATATTATTATTGGTTTGTGCTACCACTGATCGGTTTGAATTCGGTGACAAGCCCGCTGGTGTCTGCCCACTTGGGTTGTTCTGCTGACGAAGAGCTGGTGGCGGGAGTAGACTTAGCCCATCTACCCCCTCCATATTTGGCTTGTCACCGACTTCATACCGATCAGTGGTAGCACAAACTAATAATAATATTACGTGTTTTTGTCTTTTGGATTAAATCGGTATTTTGTTATTTTTAGCTTTTTATTTTTAGCTTTTTTGTTTGTGTTTTTGGAAGTCGGTTTTAATTTTTTTGTTAAAATTTTGTTTATTTCTTGATTTTTAGTGAGTCGGTTTGTAATTTATCTAAGTTACAATAGCCTTATCTCAACTGCTCATCACCTTTTACAAATTATTGCTTTTCCCAATGCAGGGACGTAAATTTTTGAGGAGTTCTCCTGGTACATCACCATCAGTTCCACTTCACCATATACATTGTGACGAACATAAATTGTTTAGAAACCATATTAAAGTTAACGATTCGGAACCCGTGAAATACCCATTATTGAGTAGTTCCAATGACCATCTGTGGTCTTCATCATCAGTTCCATTTCTTCAAATTTTGCTTTCCGAAAGCAAATAAACGATTTACTATAAAAAATACAAAAATCGCTATAGGTGTACCTATAATTTTTGAAGAGTTCCCTCGATTACTCCAAGATCCCATCATCAGATCTCGATTTGGTGACAACGGAATCAATTTGGGAGTATCCTCTTTCAAACAAAAAAACAATTTTTGAAATCGCTCCAATCGGAACCCGTGAAATACGTATTTTGCTGAGTAGTTCCGATGACCATCTGTGGTCTTCATCATCAGTTCCACTTCTTCAAATTTAGCTTTCCAAAAGCAACAGGCAATGGATGTGACGCGCGCAGTTAGTACAGTCACGTTCGATTTTCAAGTTCACATCGAAGAGGTAACACACTCACATATTGATTTTTTTCTTTTATTATTTATTTTCGACCAGTGCGTGTCTCTTTCCACTCTGCCTGTTACTGTCATCGGCATTATGCAAATGCGATGGGACGCGCGACATCGAGTGGTTCAGATTCGATTAGTATTCATACACCGCATCATAATTCGATGCGTTTCAAGTTGAAACTTTTTTAAAGGTCTACTCTTTCTTTTTATTATCTTATAATATTATTACTCTCACTCTTATTCTTTATTATATTTGACTTAAACAAGTTTTGAATCTAGTCCTAGATGATTCCTTTTTAGTTAACTCTTCAAGCGTGTTTTTTGAACTTATTCTTCTACTTTCGTCTGTTAAATGAAAGGCTCATACAGGTACGAGGTAATTCAACGCGTCTTTCCTTGTATTGCAGCTGACGTGTCGACAAAACAGATTGAGATTATGTCTGTGGTTAGGTAATCAGTTTTATTTATATATATTTTACTAGTTACATGTAGTTACAAGTATGTGGCATGAATATGTCCCCCGTTTAAAACTTGACCCTGTAACTTCAACTTCACTTTGTCTCTTTCTCTCCCATACGTCACCCATACATCTAATTCAAGGTTTCCATTCAAGCTACATTGTCACCTTAAGTGATTGGTCGGTTTTATTGTGTCTCTTTTTATGCGCAATCCGCGTTCAAGTGTCGCCTATAAAAGTACAAGGTTTCACGCGTTTCCTGGCCCCAATCCACTCAAATCTATCGGACGAGACAAAAAAAACATAGACAACCTACTTTGTTTTATGAGTGTTGTCAAATCATCGTCTCTTCCATGTCCCCAGTAGGCCAGTACCCACTCCATGGGGCACCTAGGGGTAGGTAATTCTTAGCAGGCAAAACACAAGCTCCATGCATCGGTTTGGGTCTTGTCATAATATAACTGTCACTTAAACCGCGTTCAGAGGCGCTAACCGGCCAAAATGTGCCGTTCAGAGTGTAAACCGCGTTCAGCCTTGAACGCGTTCAGTTTTTGTTGGTGAAATCCAAATGGTGACTTTGAACTCAGTTACAGCACGGAAACTGGTTTAGCTTGGATTGATCGCGTTCAATTTCAACGGTGAAATACACCCTTACAACATTTCTTTCCGAAGATATTATAGTTAGGTGCTCAACACCAAGAAAACCAAGTCCGACGCGGGCGTGGGTTATTTCGTGGCGTCACTAATCGAAGTATTTAAAAAAAATTAACCCGCCTTAACGACGCATATCCCCTTATTCTCGTGAAAGCCAAGTAATGAAAGCCTGTAACCGTGCTACATCATACTCCCTGCTAACTGCTTGTTACGTTAAGGCTAAAGCCACACTACAAAGAGCTTCGCTTATTGGTAAGAGCCAAGAAGCTCGCCGAATGACTAATCCTAGTGAACAGACGATACTATCGCAGCTGGCCACACTATCAACTAGCCAGGCACCTTGCAGTGTGGCCAGCTGCGATAGTCTGTACATCTATACATAATTCCAAATTAACAACTTTTCATTAAATGCATACGTATAATCATGAAAGTATATACATACGGTAGGTACTTTACATAAAAAAAAAACAATTTTTCTTCTGTCTGCTTGTTTGTTTCGGCTGATCTCTGAAACGGCTGGACCGATTTTAACGAGACTTAGCTGACGGGCAGATAGCCGATGTTTTATAAGGAGTAACTTGGGCTACTTTTATTTAAGAAAAAAATAGTTCCTGCGGGAATTCTGAAACTCACGCGAGTGAAACCGCGGGGCACAGCTACTTTGCAATATGTCTGTTTACCAGGATCAGCAACTCACCGAGTTTCTTGACTCTTAGCAATAAGCGAAGCTCATTAGAGTGTGGCTTTAGCCTTAAGAAGAGCCCACATGTTGCCGCAAGGCTTTTCGTAGAAAAATAAAATTTCATTATTCATTTCTCTAAAACCAATTTCCTCTAAGTATATTAAAAAAAAAAATGTAAGTGCCTTGCCTCACCCGACAGAAGTTAAGTGCGTTTTGTACAAGTAATCCTTTTTACCGCCTAGCCAATGAAAAGCGTGTAACGTACACTTCTAGTTAGCTTTTAGAGGTTGATAATATGTTTCGTTTCAATAACGATCTTTTATCAAATTCGTGAGAAAGTTAACTTGATAGTAATATTATTAACTAGCTGTGCCCCCGCGGTTTCACCCGTGGTAATTTCAGAGTTCCCGTGGGAATTCCGGGATAATAAGTACCCTATGTCCAAATTTCATCCAAATCCGTTCAGCCGTTTTTGCGTGACTGAGTAACAAACATCCGAACATTTAAACATCCAAACATCCACACTTTCATATTTATAATATTAGTAGGATTGTCTGTAAATCGATTCAGTTTTATTTTTCACTAGCTATCCCCCACGGTTTCACCCGCGGTAATGAGTTACCCTATGTCACTATGTCAAGCAAAATCACTTTAGCTTTCTATAAGTGAAAGAATTTTCAAAATGAGATTACAACCTCACATACTCTGGAGTTCCCGCGGGAATTCCAGGATATAAATACCCTATGTCCTTTTCTGTATCCCTGAAAATGTGTATTCAAAGTTTAATGGTGATCAGTCCAGCCGTGATGCCATGACCAAGGGTAATAGGGATTCATTTTTAACCGACTTCCCAAATAGGAGGAGGTTCTCAATTCGACGCGAATGTCTTTACTTTGTCATAACTTTAGTACCAAATAAGTACCAAAAGTTTTAAACGCTCCATGGACGAAAACAAATCGTTCAAATGTCATGAATAATATTGTGTTTTGGTAATTATTCTTAGATAATTAAATCAGCTAATCTTTCGTGGGAACAGTGAACAGCATCACGACCAGTCCCTTTTAGGATCGATGCCCTCGGCCCTCTCTTCTAACAAAACTATACTTACATAAATTTCTCAGTACATCCGCACTAAAGCAATAATTTTAAATTTTATTTTTTATATTTTTATTTTCTTTATTTCAACATTAACATTTAACAGGTATTTAACATTAATAGGACAATACACAACTACAGTTTGATATGACTTGAACTAATTAAATATTTAACACTTTACCTTAACAAATAAGGTTGACAAAGGACGCCGAAAGAGGAAACTGAAAAGTAAAGATGCAGGTTGAAAGAAAGAAAGAAAATCTATAGGAACTAGTATTATAAAGAAATAAAGTTTTAGAGTTAGTGAGGTTGTAGGACTTGTAGGGGGCAGTAAGGAACAGATTTCTTTTACCAATATAATGCTAAAGTGTTATACTGAGGGTCGTAGGGTATTTGGGGGGTACTTCTCATCCCGGAATTCTCGCGGGAACTCCGAAATTACCTACTATAATCTTCGAATTAATATCTTAATGTGGCATCGAGTATACGTAGATCTGTATGTAGTAAAGTGAATTATTATTATACTAGATCATCATCATAAGAAGTTCTCAAAGAGATTTTTAAGAGATGACATCGCGATGGGATCTTAAAACCCGATATTACCACTGAACTCGGAATATACTGGATTTCTTCATTTCTCCAACTTTTATCGCTGTCATCTGACTTTTATCGCTGATTCTGGCAAAAGATAAAAATATTTTGATAGCACAGACATTATATAAAGTAGACTACACAAGAACTCTACACTGTCTCTCCATGGAAACCGCAACCGAGCATTGCACCAATTACACGCGGTCAGAGTTCTATTTGCAAACGCGGTCCAATGATTTGTTTTTTTTTTTTTTTTATTTACTTGTGGATCGCTTCACTGAGAGGTCCTATTATGTTTCTGGTACGGCTTGGGTAATCGATTTTACGAACTTATTCCAATATGTAGTACAATAGTTAAATTATAAAATTAGTAAATTTAAATGTTGGTAATACTGTTAGCAATTCGTTGTAAATAATTGAATGGTCAGTAGCTATATTTACTACAGGTGTAATGTCACTACACTACTCTGTAATGTCACGATAAACTTATGTAAGTTTAGTGACATGAAAATCATAATTTCTGTACCTTTTTCTTGAATAAATAAATAAATAAATACCATTAGTGCGGGTTCTAACTATGCACGAATAAATGCTCACAACACCTTTGACCTAGTTATCAAAGCTGACTGCTAAGCCAGATATCGCGGGTTCACCTACTGTCTTGGTATTTAATGTAGTGTAGTTTTCTAGTAGCCACAGTAACTTCAATCTCTGCATAGTTTGGAGACGGTGCCGTGATAATGTCTAAGCCGTATTTTAAACTAGTTAATGACCATACCTAGGCGTTAAACATCGTGAAGTGAAGGTAGAAGCGTTTGTGATGCCAGTTGCAACACGCACGCGATATTATGCGCGGCGTTCATCTACTCTAATATAATATATCTGTGGTCGATAGTCAACGAGTGGAAACTGGGTGAGTTCTCAATGCTCATTCAATTATATTCGGCTCTATATGTACTACAGTACAATAATAACGTTTGATCCCGCTGCGGTAGGAAAGGCTTTGAGGCGGGACAGTAAAGTTGCCAATAACCTCTGATTCTCTAAGAATCTCTAGGGATCCCCCTGAGAAGGATGAGGTAGGTAGTGCATTTGTGAGCTGATCTTATCAACGTTAAGTTCATCTATACAGGGTTCTTGAAGGAATTCCTCGATAAAAATTACCCCATGTCATTCACGAACACTGTAGCTTCCTGTAGGTGAAAGAAATTTTTAAATCGGTCCAGTAGTTTTTGAGTGAATTTGTTACAAACATACAAATATTTCCTCTTTAAGATAACGCGCCACTAAAATAAGTTTTCCCTGGTGCTCGAAGAATTTTCACTTCAAAGAAATATATTAACAAAGTGTCTTATGGCACACAGATTACAGAATCTTAATTTCTAACATTTTAGCATCCGGAGCGTTTGGGACTGTGTGTTTTTTTTTTTGGGACGCGCGTTATAGGCAATACACGCGAACAATGTGCGGGCATCGTCTCGTTGCGCGTACAGTCAGTAGCATCAATATAAGGTGTTCCAAAATTGGCTGCACATATTTATAGGGTTGAAAGTATACACCGGTATAAACATACTATCGGTATAAATAAATAAAAAATAATAAAATAATTCATCAAATAAAAAAGATAAAAAAAAATAAAAAAAAACAAACAAAATAAATAAATCAAAAAGAAAACAATCTATGAAGGCGCTCGCCGCTCTATCGCTTCTAGACATACATGATCGGTATCTTAAGGTCAATGACCTGAATGGTGTTCGTCGCTCACTGTGTGCATGGCGCGTGCCTTGTATCCATATTAGTGAGCTAGTTGCGTGTATTGTGTATCTTGTAAATGTAGTTATTAGCTATTTGTTTTTTTTTTCATTAAATTTTTTTCCTCACATTCTGAAAAATACTAGACTTAAAATATTATTTTTCCGCTTACCTTGTTTGTTATAACGTATACTTTCAGTCTTCTAAATATTTGCAGCTGATTTTGGAGCACCTTATATGTATACATATAAACACTTTATTACTAGAGCAATAAGATTCAATAAGACGTGTCAAAACTATTACCTCGGTACATATTTGCACTGCTGAATGTACCTAATTCATCCAATTAAATGTTACAAATTATCGATTTCAAATTCCAATGAAGGGAACTCGATATTGTTGAGCCAATTTCTCGAACACGCTTTGTGTGTTCGCCAAAATACCTATCGGTTTAGACAGAGAGGGGGTACAAAGCAGCGAGCACCTTAATCCACTATATTGTTGATTTTTTGTATTGTTTTTTTGACCAAAGAGTTTCCGAAGGAATTACGATTCTCGAGGCAGAAATATTTACTACACCTAATAAGGGCACCTTGGATCCCTACTTCCCTACTAATATTATGAATACGAAAGTAACTATCTATCTGTTTGTTACTCTTACACGTCTTAACGGCTCAACCGAACATCATGAAATTAGGTAAAGAAGAAGAAGAAAAAAAGAAAATACATTTATTTCAGCACAACACACAAGAAAAAGAGACAAACACAAACAAATCAGTACTTAATTTAAAAAAGACATAATACCTATCTCTTGCATGCGTACACGTTGTCACCCCTTTAGCTTTGAACCCCCTCTCCAATCAACTTTGTATAGATACTATTTTCAAAGAGATCCGAATCCGTTTACCACCTCCAAAGCCTTTTGGTTTCATTAACGTCGTACAGACAAAGGTCGGGTCAGTATCGTCTATAGATATATAGTCAAGAATAGACCATGCAAGTTGTTATTCGTAAACGTGCTGCAACTGACGCCTTTTGCGCCGATTACGCGCCAGTTCACTTAATATAAAATTTAAATAAAATAAAATTGCTAATGATAGGTCTTGACACAATCCCGTTGCAAATATTCGCATCCACATCCGAAAATGCGGAGCTTCCGCATATATTTGGACATCTGTATCCGCATCCGCAATAATTAATGCGGACGTTCATACAGGTGCGAATGCGCATGTTGCACAAGAAAGAAATCGGGCGGGGCCGGCGAAGGAAAATTAGTAAGTGAAGTTAAAAAAAAAAAGGAGCATTATTCTTACTACTAATTTTTATTAATAAAAATGTTAATAATTATTTTATCATTGTTTTAATTCTTTATTAATATGTATTTTCATGAGTTTGGCTTCATACATAAAGCGTAGGTACTTTCTTGCCTTATTTGCTCCGATCCGTGTCTGTCGTATTAATCAATACATACTGCTATGGCTGAGCGGCCTTCGGGCGCTTTTCACGGTCGAACGGACTCTCCAACAATGATCCTAGCTGTGTCCTGCGGGGGCTCAGTGCGGGGGATGAGCAGAGATACAGACCAGAGACTGATTATTACCATAAATAATTGGTCAGTTTGTGAGTTTGTAACATTGTGGCTGAAAATCAGCGCTAGGAGTGCCTGGCGCCCGCACTCATAGCAACATGCTGAGGCAGTGACCGTTCTGGTCATGGGGACGCACCACGCGAAACACCATTTGTTCTCATAATATTGTCATATATATAAATACATATATACTTTTTTTTGTTAAATCATGTTTGTATAAAATAATTGTAATTGTGTTGACTTTGTGTCCAAATAAATGCCTTTTCTTTCTGTCTTTCTTTCTAATTTCTGTATCTACTGAACCGATTTTAAAAATTATTTTACTTATAGGAAGCTACGGTAATCCTGAGTGACATAGGGTACTTTTGATCCCGAAATTTTTATTAAACTCCGAAATTACCGACGGTGAAACTACGAAGGACAGCTAGTACTATATATTTTCAACCATACTGTCACTTGAGACATGATGAGCTGTGGTCAAACGTTTGGTCTGTTATCCATAAAAATATGTTTAAAAAGACTAAAAATCACGTTTTAAGAATAAACAAAAATAAAAAGTAATTATCAAGACCAATAAAAGGAGCCCCAACTCGATAGGGTGGCGTCGTGACCATCTTCCGGCTCCATGATCAGATCAGCTCCTTGTCATAATAATATTGCATTGTTATCCGAACTACAAATTTCATGTCGATACGACAATTATAATTAATTATAATTAATTAAATTAAATTGTTTGTTAATTAGAAGTGAAGCTGATGTAAGCATGTTAAAAGAATCCAATAGCTTGTTTCCTTTGGCAGCAGGCGGTCGTCATGGGCAGCAGCACAACGTCAGACAAGACCATCAACACAAGCACCGACTCGGCGGCCACGGCACTCACCTCCATCACCGGCACCGACGACTCCATGGACGCGGACACGGAACCCCCCGAGCCGGCGCAGCAGCCCAGCCTCATCGACGCGGACCCCCAGCCGAACCCCCACCCCCCTAGCGCCCCCCCACACTACCACCGGGCGCAGAACAGCTGCGAATACAACTCGCCAGCTTACACGAAGCCCCAATCGGCAACGGACATGATAGACTCACCTCGCCCGGGCCCGGCGAGGTTCATCTTCGACATACCGATCCCCGATCCGAAAGAATTCAAACGGCACGAGAGCAAAAAGAGAAACAAAACCCAGGTGTGCTCTTCACCTTCCACGTCCATGCAGATCCCCTACGACTCGAGGATGGAGACACCGAAGAGTCCAAAAGCGAACCATGTGAAGTACGAAACGCATTTCAACTTCGAACCCGAACCGGTGAAGAGGAGGTCCAGTGAGCCGAGGCTAAAGAACAAGCAGAGGAATAATGTCGACAAGCAAGAATATTATAAAGATGAAGTGGCCAAGTTGAGGAGGCAGCTGGAAGGCACGGAGGTGTTCACGACGATGTCCAGAAGACGCTCCTCGACGCACCAGCACTCGGTGCCGCCGCCTTGTTCTAGAAGACAGTCTACAGGTAATCTTCTACGTGTAGTCTACTGCTTTATCGAATCGACTTATGGTCATTGACCACACTTGCTAATTCACTGACCATAAGACAATGAAGATAATGCGCGAGTCCTATATACGCCACACGCGCACCCCCTGCACGTGTGCACACGAGCCTCCCGCCCGCAGTAGTAGTGGGGAGTTCAATCTGATTCGTTTGTATGGAGTGTCACGGGTATCTATGTGGTAAAATTAACTGCAAATATTTACAGGGTTGAAAGTATACACCGTTATAAACATGTTCATAAAAAAAAAAACAAAAAATTTAAACAAAATGAATCAATAAAAAGGAAAATCTATGAAGGTTCGCTGCTCAATCGCTTTACACACATTTCGCCGCGCGCTGATATCTTAAGTGCAATGACCTCGATCGAGGTGAACAGCTGATCCATCGCTCGCTATGTGCTTGGCGCGCGCCTTGTATACGTATAAATGAGCTACGTGTATTGTGTATCTTGTGAATGTAATTATAATTATTTTTCAATAAATTTATTTTCCTCATATTCTGAAAAACTACCGAACTTATAACATAATTTTTTCGCTTATCCTGTTTGTTGAAACGTGTACTTTCGGCCCTGTAAAGGCCGGCCTTTGCATTTGATTTTATCACATGTTATCTAATATATATAAATCACGTGTCACGTTGTTTGTCCGCGATGGACTCCGCAACTACTGAACGGATTTTGATAAAATTTTGTAACCATTCATAAAATGGTCCAACATAAAAGATAGGATAGTTTTTATCCCGTAATTCCCGCGGGAACTCTAGAACTCAGGGGTAAAAAGAAGAACGTAGAGTACTTTTTCCCGGAATTCCCGCGGGAACTCCGGAATTAATGCCGGGAACTGCGTATCACCGTAAACTACAACACATTTTTCCCGGAATTACCTACCACGGGAACTCCGAAATTACCGCGGATGAAATCGCGGGGGACAGCTAGTCTAATATACATAATATATAAATCACGTGTCACGTTGTTTGTCCGCGATGGACTCCGAAACTACTGAACGGATTTGGATAAAATTTTGCAATATGGTCCAACTTAAAAGATAGGATAGTTTTTATCCCGGAATTCCCTCGGGAACTGAAGGACATAGAGTACTTTTTTCCCGCAAACTCCGCGGGAACTCCGAAATTACCGTGGATGAAATTGCGAGGGACAGCTAGTATATAATAAAAATGAATCCTTATATTTTATTTATTTATTGGTTTGCCAACAGATTAACATGGTCACCGTATTGCGCGTGAACGGCTGGACCGATTTCGCCAGTTCTTTTTTGTTGTAATTGTTATTGTAAGGAGAAGACGAATAAATTAAGTTTGGAGTTCCTGCGAGAATTCCGAAACTCACGAGGGTGAAATCGCGGGGCACAGCTAGTGCCTTAACAAAGAGAAGAAGAGAAGAAGCATTATGTAACCTAATTTTTACGTGACAGCAACGGTTTGGCGTGTCAATTCCAGCTATCGCCCAAGTGCACGTGACAGCCAACCCCCTGGACTCGGCGTCGACCACCATCCCAGCGGGGCGGACCACTATCGTGGTGCAGCAGCCGTCCCTCTCGCTCGACTACGGCGGCTGCTCCACCATCCTCGTGCGGGACGAGGACGGAGGCAGGCGCAAGAGCCGCGTCTGCAACGACCACATACAGCAGCTGCTGGACGTCACCAGCCAGTTCACGTCGGAAGACCTGCACGAGTTCGACAAGAGGTGAGTGCTGTAGAGCAATTTGCTAACCTATATCTCTACTGATAGTTAATTCGTTTAAAAATAAATCGATAGGAGAAAAAATAAGTCTTGATAGAAAAAACTTTTTTAGAAAACCCTTTTTTATAAAACAAGCTTCTATTCAAATGCGCTAAAAAGAATAAGCCATGCGTTGTCATCCAAACTAAACGTGTATACAAAATTTCAGCTCGATCGATTGAAAACATTTGCTTCAAAATTGAGTGGCAAGATTCCACCCGCACAAACACAGTTACATACATACATTGCAAGTTAAAAAAGCTTTTAACAAAAAAGAGTAAAGATTGATGATATGACCATTAGCGCGGTTACCACGCCCACTCGCTAATCAAGAGGTTCCGGGATCAATTCTCGGTGGGGGTGGACTTTATGTGATGAACACGGGGTACCACTTTCTAGTCTGGGAGCGTTTGTGTATCTGTTGTATAATCTAGTTTTTTTGCAGTATGAGATATATCATATTTACTTCCTTTCCACGACACAACTTGAATTCTGGCAACGGAAGTGACGCGTGCGATTTGGCAGCGAGCACAACAACATTGTGCTATGTCCTTCTCTATACTCCTGAAAACGTGTATGCAAAATTCCATGATGATCAGTAGAGCGGTTAAGGCGTGAAAGCGTAACAAACAAACAAACTCTCTTTCGTATTTATAATAGTAAGGGTACCTAAACCTTCCGCGTGAATCACTCTTATCTATTGGTGAAAACCGCATGAAGATCCGTTCAGTAATAAATAATAATCAGTCAGCCGTTTGCACCACAGAACAGATAAATACACAGAGTAAGAATCAACTGTTTAATATGAAAACCAATGTCGCCGGGTGATTTCTTGACACAAAACTACTTATCACGTAAAAAAACATTAATTAACGTAACCATATTATATTAAAGCCATTTGTTTGCGTTTTAACTTACAGTCACTGTTTTCAAAATTTACAGTTCTGGCAATATTGTGGGAATTCGTCTTGGGATGCTAGAATTGCTAGAAAAGGAAGTTATGGGAAAGTTGGAGCACTTGCTCTAACTTCCTTTACGAGCGTGGCGTGCCTGCCCCGCCCCCGCCTACGTGGCCTCTCTAGTTGATATATTATTTTCTCTGTTGTACAACAGATTGATGGTATTACACGTCGTCTACCAAATAAATGCCAATTCACCCATTTTTATTGTAATACGTGCAACGAACGTGTTTCTGGCGCTTTGAAACAAATAAGCTTGGTAATTCATTAGGAGCCTAGGAGGCTAATAAAAGAAAACTTCTTTATTGCAATATGTTTCTTTTTGTATCTATTCAATGGAAACTTTTTGAATCATTTCATTTTGTAAAAGATTATTCATTTGAAGAAAGCCTTTTGTCTATTCATTATTACGTAGGTAGGTATTTTGCAAATAAAAGTGCGTTGAAAGAAAAATGTTTTTCATTTTTCTCACTAGCCGTTGCCTTGCCTCCAACTAAAACTAGCTAGGTCTACTAAACTTTGTATTTATAAAGAGGAAAACTTTAGACGTAGACCATGTACCTACCCATCCTATTTGGCCTGTCAGCGGCTGTCACCGACCGACAAAAGTACTCGTAATATTATTATTGGTTTGTGCTACCAATTATGGAGTGGTTGTGTATATGGACTAAGTCCACTCCCGCCACGAGCTCGTCGCGCGTCGTGACCAGAACAACCCAAGTGGGCTGAACAAGCAGGCATAGCACCGAATTTAAACCGATCAAAGGCAGCACAAACCAACAATAATATTACGTATTTTTGTCTTTATGATTAAATCAGTAGATATTATGTTGTTTTTAGCTTTTTAGTAAAGTGTATTTTTGTGTTTTTTGAAGTCAGTTTTTTAATTTTAGTTAATTTTTTTTTCGAAACCCAGAGTTACAGACAGATTCCCGATATTTCGACGGGTGAAACCATGGTTATCAATTAGTATATATAAACCCATTGTCTGGACTGTATTTAAAAAAATCCGTACAAATATTATAAACGCGAAAGTTTATGACGTTAGCTACTAGCTGAGAGAATGAATGATAAAACTAAAAAAAATATATTATGATGTACATTACCATGCAATGTTCCACCGAAAGTTAGTTTGAACGAGATCTAGTAAGTAGTTTTTTTTTATACGTTATAAATCGTAAACCGCAAAAAAAAAATACACTATTATGTAGTATAGTATTATATTATCTGTGCTATTATTAAAACATCGATCAGTTACAACGAACTACAAGAACTTTTATATTATGTTACTTGCTGCTACGGAACCGTTCATGGGCGAGTCCGACTCGCACTACTAATGTTACGAACACAAACCCCATTGACAGATTTACAATAGTGTCCTCCTAAGGAACCACCGTCTCTGGTCAGGCTGCGCCTCAACTCGAGTGTTCTGTTGTAGGTCCGTGCTTCAACTATAGTTGAACGGTCAGGGTTGACGTGACTCGTGGACTCCTCATCGGCTGCTCTGTCCTCATTCCTCTGCCATCTGCTGCGAGTTGTGTCTTTCCTATCGTCTGACTTCGCAGCACATCGCTCCAGTTGCTCTCTTCGAATTACGCCAGCGTCGTTTTCGTGTCCGATTTTATTTTGATTGTCCATTTGCGGACCAATTTTGCAGTCTGTCGTCCGCCGCGTTATGAAATCTGTTACTATGATGGTGATAAGTAGAGACGCGAGCTTAGCCACGTATGTACGGTTTATCTTGATCATTTGGCTATGTAGCTAATGGGCTCGACTGTTATAGTGAACGTGTCGGGCGAAGGTCATGTGGATTGTGATGGAGAAAAAAAATTCGGTCTCATTTTATATCTGCGTCAATTTTATCCTCCGTGGATACTTTCAGTACGACCCTACGTCACTAGTTACCTAACCTATGTTATATTAAATTGGGGAATACCATTCAGTGTCGTTTGACCAGGTTCTTACGTCACTATTCGATATATTTTAATTGAAACTGAAACGAATCGTGGATTAGTGGTGACGTGATAGGTATATGTAACTTATATCCATTTATCTATACTGTAACCACAAATAATATAATACTATACTCTGTAACTATAGCCATCCCCTGCGGTTTCACCTGTTACTGTAGAAATTCCGGGATAAAAAGTACCCTCGGTCCTTCTCTGTACCCCAGACAACGTGTCTACAAAGTTTAATGGCGATCGGCCCAGCCGTTCACGCGTGAGCCGTGACCAAGGGAAATAGGGATTCATCTCGGCAACACGTGTGAACGGCTGGACGTCAAACTTCGTACGGAGAAGAAGAATATGAAAGAAGTTCGGAGTTCCTGGGGGATTTCCGAAACTCACGCGGTTGAAATCGCTATATAGATATACCTATAGATTTCCTCACAATGTTTTTCTCCACGGTGATGTATTTTATGAATGTTTTCCTAATATACAACCAATATGTACAAACCTGGGTTCGAATACCTACCCCATATATGATGAAGAGGCTATAATTGTAACGGAGAATTCGTCTGGTCCACCACGACCCAAGTATGGGCTGTCACAGCATAATGTCAAGGTTGTTTGCTAGTTTGATAGACAGCCCATTATGGCGTTCAATGTTTGAGGTATCTGCTATGACTTTAAACTGCAGCGCTTTCAGCACTCAAAGAACCTGAACGCTTCCAATTATGCACCATAATTACCTGAATCTGAAATGCATTTATGCTGAGACAGCGACCGACTGGCGGGGACACAGCACACCCTTCTATCTCCTTCATAATATTTGTTAAGGTTCTATTTTTTTCCGTCTCTTATTTTGTACCTTTTATGTGGGGACCAATAAACTCCTTTTCTTTCTTTCTTTCTTTCTGAATCTTGGAGTTCATAAACATACAAAAGGTCCAATGTAAAAGTTATGGAACAAGAATTATCAGAATTGGGTATTTTCCGAGGCAGGTATGAAAATCAAAATTCTAATTAGTCCGTCCGTTACAAAATAAAAAAATAATAGATACGTATTTTTTGCTTTTTCAAATTAATGAAAATAAATGTAGATGAAGCGCATTAAAGTTTAGGGTGGGGGACTCGTGACGTCTTTATTCGGAAATAACTAGTAAGCTCCGTACAAACTGCACCAAG
The DNA here is from genome assembly GCA_907165275.2 of Zygaena filipendulae. Lineage (NCBI taxonomy): Eukaryota > Metazoa > Arthropoda > Insecta > Lepidoptera > Zygaenidae > Zygaena > Zygaena filipendulae. Next base: position 238,944 of record OU015672.1, read on the forward strand.
TTGTGACGTCACGCGAAATTTCAACTCAATATATCGCCGTTATTTTTTGATTACGTAAAAAAAGAAAAAATAGGTGTCCAATATTTTTTATATATCTACACGATGGATTAAAAAATTTTTTGTCAAGTAGCCAATTATCTCAGTCCACTCACTAAGCTAGCTGAAATTGCAACAATATTGCTGAACATTGCAAATGGGAGTTGATGCTAACTTACAAATTGCAAACTCGCAATGTCCTGGCAACGTGCGAGGAACGTTGCTGGAAAGTTAAGTTGAACATAAAATCTAGATAGTATTTACAATGATTGCAACATTTTGTGTTGTAACTTTAACCTTTTAAATGCGCGATGCACATCCTCACCGAAACTTCTTGTAAGTTCCATGCTTGTTGGTAGGACTCTCAAAGGACAGATTGCTTGTTTTTCGTCTGATATTTTTTAGAAAACTCTATCCGTTTTGGAACTTGGTCCTTTGCAGGTAAGGTTATACCTAAAAACCAGTATCGTGTCGTAATTATGATGAATTGAATTGAATTGAATTGATAAACTTTATTTGACACAACACAAATATTTTTCAGCATACGTATACAGCAACTAAACATATATATAACAGGTATTGAGGGTACGCTTCTCAATGACTGATTTACTGATAAATCAACGCACATACTTTACCGCTGCGTCTATAGAAATATTGTTTTTCTGTCTGTCGGTCTGTCCGCGATAAACTCAAAAACGAATGAACAGATTTGCATGCGGTATTCATCAATAGATAGAGTGATTCAATTCGGGTTCACACGTTTGATTTACCCTAGAATTCCCGCGGAAAAATGAATCCCTATTTCCCTTGGTCATGCGTGAACGGCTGGACCAATTTCGCTAATTCTTTTTTTGTTGTATATTTTATTGTAAGGGAACCATTCTCACGAAATAAATTGGGAGTTCCTTCAGGAATTCCGAAACTCACGCGGGTGAATCTTCGAAACGGTTGGACCGATTTTAACGGGACTTTCCCTGCCAAATAGCTGATGTTATAAGAAGTAAATTAGGTTACTTTGAAGTTCCTGCGAGAATTACGAAACTCACGCGGATGAAACCGCGGGTCACAGCTAGTCTAACAATAAATGTATACTCGTATATTTGAGTAGGTGCAATTCAATATGGCGCCCATGCTTCCGTCACAACTGAAAACCGCACATCCCAACTTCTGCCAGGAACACGGCGGGTCGTGTCCCAACTTGTATCAACTTTGTGTTTCTATTGTACACAGTGTATTTTGAGAAGTACCCCCGAGGTTATAATGATGTCATGAGCTCATTTACTTCGGGGTTCTAGAGAGATATTGCAGTTAGTCCTTACTAATATTATAAATGCGAAAGTTTAATAATAATAATAATCCACTTCACAACACACAGTTCTACTTGATCCCTCACTAAGCTATGAGCTTGTGTCGTGGAAACCAAGCAAACGTGGTATATAATACATATTATTACATATATATATTGTTTGTTTCTTACGCTTTCACGCCCTAACGGCTCGACCGATTATCATGAAATTTTGCATACACGTTGTGAAGGGTACAAAGAAGCTTTCGATGCGTTTTATCGAAGTATTTTTTCATTAATTTGAAAAACCAAAATATCCGTGTCTATTATTTTACTATCTAACTGACGGACTAAATAGAATTTTGATTTTCATACCCCGGAAACAAGCCTATTCCCGCGGGATCTCCGATATTAACGCGGGTGAAACCGCGAGGGTATAAATATAAAATAAACACATTAATAGTAGATTATACACCAAGGGGATAAAGCACTGTTTTATGTCACGGGCGCTACATTGAATCCTGAACATAACGAAGGACTCCAAATTTAACTCCCGAGCGCAGCGAGGGTGTTATAAGTTAATTCCCGACCAAAGGGAGGGAATTAAGATTGAGTCCTGAGTGCAGTGAGGGATTCAAGCGCCCAAGAAAAAAACAGTTTTATCCCTGTGGTGTATACTCTACTTTTCTCACATAATGCGAGACAATAAAAAACCAGGCTTAGTAGATCCTATATAGCCACTTCTTTCAGCTGGCGTGGCCTACTCGATTTGACAAACAAATGAAGTTCGTCTCACTGCGAATCTAGTGGGCCACGGCTTCGGTCTTCGAAAATCGAGTTGGCTGCGCCCGCTGAGAACACATTCTGTTTAGCGAAATGAGACGTTATGGACATAGCAATAAGAATTATGAAAGTGAAAATCACATTATTGACCAGCGGGTTATAATGAAATTCAATAGAACATTATAACCCGGCTAAAGCCGAGAGATATAATGTCTTGCTTTCGGTAAGGTTTACATGACATATAATTCGGCATTGTCGAGCATGTGGTGTGAAAAAATATAAAACGGTTTTTATAGCGTTCTACAAAGACCACCGGATTTCCCCTCGAATCGGGAGCGAAATGCGTCAGCGTTGGGGGAAGTAATTCCACCGTAGCTTCTTTGTTTCCTTCGCCTCGAGCGGGGAAATTATCCTTCACACACACACACACACACGCACACACACACACGCACACACACACATACGCACACGTGGGTGACATCTCACTTCAGTCGCTAATGCTAGGGAGATGATAACATTTTAGGGCACCGTTTAAATGCAAAATTCAAACAATATTTTTCACTTCCAAGCAGTGCGAAATGAAATATTATGTAAAAGGGTTTTCTCTACCCTCGTGCATAATGTTGGCATCACAATCCTCCATGCTGTTGCCGTGACAATCTGCCGGGTGCCATCTTGTTTTGTAAATGTTCGTTTCTTAAAATTTGTCATTTAAATACATTTTTAAGGACATGACATTGGATTATTTCTTCGCATCGGAAGTTATTTCGTAACGACATTTTCAGAACCCTTAAAATAGGGAGTGAAACAGTATTTCAAGCACAAGCACGCGTTGAAGTAAAGAAATGCTTGCTATTATAAAATAAATGCGAAAGTGAGTTTGTTTGTTAGTTTATTTGTTACCCTTTCACGCCGTTACGGCTTAAGTGATTATCATGAAAATAAAAAAATAAACCGCGGGAAACAGCAAGCCCCAAAAATAACTATGTGACTTTTCACGGTTTAGGCAAAGATAAAAATTAGACACGGAACCCTCTGTAAGAGCGCGACTCACACTTGACTTTATTATGTGAGCGAAGAAAAATTGTGTTCATCTTGTTGGGAGATTAATATTGTTTCATTTTTTTTATTAAACGCCGTTCTCTCACACACATGCCTTTATCTCATAAGAAAATATGGGGAGAAAAAATCTTGACTCAATTATTTTAAAAATACATCGATGAATAATCTCTTTTGTGACAAAAAAGAAAAATGTACTTCGAAACCTTACTTCCTTACTAATATTATAAATGCGAAAGTGAGTTTGTTTGTTACGAATTTTGCATACACGTTGTCAAGGGTACAGAGAAGCACATAGGCTACTTTTTATCCCGGAATTCCCACGGGAACGCCGAAATGAACGTGGAAGAAACTACATTAAATTTTGCATACTCAAGGGTACCTGTGCAGAAAAAATATAGGGTAGTAAGTACTTTTATCTCGGAATACCCGCGGGATCTCCGAATCTAGCGCGGGTGAAACCGCGTGAACAGCTAGTGCCTATTAGTATACTGATGTTACGTATAACCTCAGAGTTTGGAAGTTGGTTATTTATAGCACCTGCCACCTATCTTTTTGTCTGTCGCTATATCCGCAGGAAATTGCCTATACTAATAGAGTCTGTAGTCTACGTTCAAATAATGAGTAACGATGTGGAAAAAGGATAAGCGAGACCCGTTGAAGCGGGCGAATGGGTTCCGTTCGTTATTATTATAATTTTTATTCTTTAATTCATTTAAAAAGAAAAAGAAAGACATAAACGTCAAGTGATTGGTAATTACATAGACTGTCAACCAATTTAACAAATAACGAATTGAAACAGCCAGATGTAGATTCTTACAGACGCATCAGCGAAAGCTGCTAGTCTATAAAAAATTAACACTTTCAACATTTTATATTTCAACTATAGCTGTCCCCTGAGGTTTCACCCGCGGTAATTTCGGAGTTCCCGCGGGAATTCCAGGATAACCTATACGTAGATATATACCTTTCTCTTGAATCACTTCTTTTTTCTTTCTTTCTTTCTGTATTTTTTTTCTTTACCTATACTCTTGACATTGTGTAGGCAGTATTCAAAATTTTATGTAGTTTCTTTTGAGTAAATTCCCGTGGGAATTCCGGGATAAAAAGTTGCTTCTATCCTTCTCTGTACCCTTGATAACGTGTATACAAAATTTCGTGGTAATCGGTCAAGTCGTTTAGTCGTGAAAGCGTTACAAACAAACAAACTCACTTTCGCATTTATAATATTAGTAATTTAGTGATATGAATAGTATAAACCGAAACCCTAAACGCATCCTGAAATCCTGAACTCCTTCGGGAACTCATAGCTCTCTCTTCGCTCACATCCGTGACGCCACATGCGGCACCAGCGGAACATCAGTGTCGGGCCCCCGGCCCCGGTTCCTGACTTATGCTGAGCTGGTTGCCTTTTTGTTGCGACACGCTGGTTGTGCTTCTTTTTTTGTTGCATATTAACGGTTGTCATAACGAATAAAGTTTATTTCATTTCATTTTTCATTCCATTTCAAAATTCTGGAAGGATTGAAAATGATACAGACAGCGTTACTCTCGCGTTTACTTTATAACATTAATCTATGAATAGACTTTAGAGGTTAAGTATGTAATATCTGGGTCACCGAGCTTCGCTCGTTGTGTATAGCGCCATCTGTTGTTAAGTAGAAAAACAAACACTCATTTTTCATTGCCTGAAAACACGGATAAAATGACGTTTTCTAAAAGTGAAGCCTAGCTAGATCGATTAATCGCCCCCGAAACCCCCTGCATACCAAATCTCATGAATATAGTTGGAGCCGTTTCCAAAATCTGAATATATCTTCTTAATATATATAAATCGCGTGTCACGTTGTTTGTCCGCGATGGACTCCGAAACTATGTATGTTGTTATGTGTGATGTATTTGGGTACAACTTAAGAGAAAGGATAGTTTTATCCCGGAATTCCCGCGAGAAGTCCGACTCCGAAATTACCGCGGATGAAATCGCGGGGGACAGCTAGTATATATGTATGTATATACAGTGGTGGTCATATAATTAAGAACGATTCATATGTAGACCTTAAATTGAAATTGAAATGTTCATAAAAAAGATTTACCTCCTTGCTGAAAAATAATGAATATACCACTAGCTTCAACGTTTACAAGGCTAACATAATCTGTCATAAAAGCAGGAAATAATATTTAGTTTACCGGTTACTTGACTCTCCACCAGGGTAAGCTTAAATCGCTGTTAACATACGATGACCGCTTACACTACTTTAATATGATTTCGCTACAAGATCGGCGCTGGTTGACAAATCAGATATTTCTTTATAAAATAGTGCATGGCATCTTCAACTGTCCCGAGCTGTTGGCTCAGGTTAATTTGTGCGTGCCTCGTGGTTCTTCTAGATTGTGTAACCTTAGACCATTTACTACTAAGCGATGCAGATCCAATGTGGGCTGGAAAGACGTAATGACTAGGATATGCCGCGACCATAATTTGGTGTGGGCGGCGGCTGGTATCGATTTGCATCATTGCTCACTCAATGCTTTTAAGAAAGAGTTGCTGCAGTACAGAACTGACTCTGGGTAACTTGGACTTGCATAGTAATGTAACGCAAAATATACGTAAACAAATAAGAGGTAAAACTTACCTATATAAATTTAATGTAATATATAGATTATAGATGTGTGCATGGCGTGTTTGCCTATAATTGGATTTGCATTGTGGCACGTTATGTACTTACTAGGCTTACATAGAATACTTTATAATGTAAATCTGTTGGCAAACCAATAAATAAATAAATAAATAAATAAATAAATTCGTTGACAATAAAATATTGGTAACATCGCAGCAGCTCGGAGGCTGGACAAATAATTAAGAACGATTATAGTATTGCTTTTTTTTAAATTAATTTTGTGAATAAAATAAAATGAAATTATATTTTTTTCACACCACATGCTCGACAATGCCGAATTATATGTCATGTAAACCTTACCGAAAGCAAGACATTATATCTCTTGGCTTTAGCCGGGTTATAATGTTCTATTGAATTTCATTATAACCCGCTGGTCAATAATGTGATTTTCACTTTCATAATTCTTATTGCTATGTCCATAACGTCTCATTTCGCTAAACAGAATGTGTTCTCAGCGGGCGCGGCCAACTCGATTTTCGAAGACCGAAGCCGTGGCCCACTAGATTCGCAGTGAGACGAACTTCATTTGTTTGTCAAATCGAGTAGGCCACGCCAGCTGAAAGAAGTGGCTATATAGGATCTACTAAGCCTGGTTTTTTATTGTCTCGCATTATGTGAGAAAAGTAGAGTATACACCACAGGGATAAAACTGTTTTTTTCTTGGGCGCTTGAATCCCTCACTGCACTCAGGACTCAATCTTAATTCCCTCCCTTGGTCGGGAATTAACTGATAACACCCTCGCTGCGCTCGGGAGTTAAATTTGGAGTCCTTCGTTATGTTCAGGATTCAATGTAGCGCCCGTGACATAAAACAGTGCTTTATCCCCTTGGTGTATAATCTACTATAAAATGGAATGCGAATGGATGCGAAATGCTCTTCATTATTATTTTATAGTGTGTTTATGCCATTATTGGTTTTTAATAGTTTTAAGGTAATTTTTTATCGAAAAAAAGAAATCTAGCGTCTCGGCTACTAGAGAAATAATAATAAAGCTGCGTGGTCATAATCGATCATACTAAAAAATTGCAGATCATTTATCTTGTTCAAAAACGATGGTTTACCAAGCTGTGAAGCATTTTTATACACATCAGACCACTTCGAATATTCCGCGCAAATCTAAAGTTAGAAAAACGTCTCCCAGAAACGTTTAAGAATAGTTCACCTCGCTAAGCGGGGCCAGTTTAAAGGTTCTAATGAGATCAAAAATGAAGTTTTCGATGACAGTCACTGGGGGCACTGTTTGAAGGCATTTTGTGGAGGCACAGTTTTTTTGACAGAGAAACAAGGAACGTACCCATGTTGACATTACGCCATAGGCAGAGTTATTCTTCTGAGGGCAGACCCGACTAGCGTTTGGAAGGAAGTACCTATGGAATTTGGACATAGTCGCAATAGAATTAGGTACCTACATACTTTTTTCGAATTAAACAAAGATAAAAAAAGTATGCTCTGATGGTAAGCAGTAGGTATGTACGCCGACCTGCGAATAAGACATTCGACCCCAAATACACTAAATGGATGGTGGACAATGACAGTGAAAACATAAAAATTTGGGGTTGTTTTTCTAGTTATGACGTAGGACTTACTAGGCTGGTAAAAGGCAACATGGACCAATACTAATACAAACAAATACTCGAAAAATGTATGTTGCCATACGCAAATGATTTTATCTTTCGGTAATAAAGACATTTCAGCATGATAATGATCCAAAACACAGCTTACTCACTCAGACCACTACCATCCACTTCTAAAAACTACCTTGACAGGCAAGTGGTAAAAGTGTTTGATTGGCCACTAAACAGTCTAAGTCTTAATCCAATTGAACATATTTGGTGTCAATAAAAAAAAGATATCAAACAAACGTTCTGGTAAGATAAATAACCTTCAAAACACTTTTTAAATTAAAACCTGTAAGTAGTTAATAACATCCATGATGCGCCGTTGTTATGCAGTTATCTGCAGTTAAGGAAATGGTACAGAATATTAATTTACGCCCCCTTATAACAATTTTTCCTGTTTTATTTTATTGAATAACAGTTGTCAAATTAAATCAATTGAAGCCATACCTAAATTCTTAAATTATCTTTAATATTATTTTTTTTTAAATGTTTCGTTCTTAATTATTTGTCCAGCCTCCGAGCTACTGCGATGTTACCAATATTTAATTGTCAACGAATTAACTGGTAAATTAAATATTATTTCCTGTTTTTATTACAGATTTTGTTAGCCTTGTAAACGTTGAAACTAATGGTATATTCATTATTTTCCAGGAAGGAGTGAAATCTTTGTTATGAACATTTTAATTTCAATATGAGGTCTACATATAAATCGTTCTTAATTATATGACCACCACTGTATATTCAAGAATTGCTCGTTTAAAGATAGTAGATATAAGTATTTTTTGCGCATGTTGTGCTGAGGTTCTTTAAGTTTTTTGTAAAGTGTGGGGAACTCTAGTAATTCTAACGCCATCCAATATAGCAACTCGAACCGCTTTGTCAAAATTCTTTATCAATTTCACATTGCTCCAGAGACCGATTCTGGCAATATATAGGTACCTATACTTGCTAAATGAGTCAGTTCCAGAGAGGTTGTTTACCGTTCACCGACCCGTTCTTGGAGCTTTGCCCGCAGTTTGGGACTCAGCCTAAAACGTTGGGTTCCGAAACGGGAGCAAGCCAACGCAGTAGGCTATTTGACTATTTTTTTTTAGTCCGTCTTGTAGATTAAAAAAATATTAGACACGTATTTTTTCATTTTTTACGTAATCAAAATATAACGGCGATACATCGAGTTGAAATTTCGCGTGACGTCACTAACTAGTGCAGTTTGTATGGCGGCTTGTAGCGATAAGTGACGTCACGAGCCCCCACCCTAAACTTTAATGCGCTTTATCTCTGTGTATTTGAAAAATAAAAAATCCGTATATAATGATTTTTAATTTTCTAAATGACGGACTAATTAGAATTTAATTTTCAAAAGTTGTCAACATCCCTATTATGAAATTTATTTCAATAACTACTGGTTTGTACACCCGCGATTTTTACAACGTGAATATCAGGATTCCCGCGGGATATCTTTGGCACATGATATAATTAACACTAGTAGATCGCCCACGGTTTCACTCCCGTTAGTTTCCGTTTGAATTCCGGGATAAAAAGTACCCTTTGTCACTCAGGAAAACTATGTGACTGGCTGCAAGTGAATGAATTTTTAGGGTTCCTTAGCCAAATGGCAAAAACAGAACCCTTATGGATTCGTCATGTCTGTCTGTCTGTCTGTCTGTCTGTCTGTCTGTTTGTTCCGGCTAATCTCTGAAAGGGCTGGACCGATTTTAACGACACTTTCACTGGCTGATGTTACAAATAGTAACATAGGCTACTTTTATTTTAGAAAAAGTAGTTCCCGCGGGAATTCTGAAACTCACGCAGGTGAAACCGCGGGGAACAGCTACTCCTACTATCCTATTAATATTATAAATGTGAAAGTGTGGATGTTTGTTACTCAATCACGCAAAAACAGCTGAACGGATTTGGATGAAATTTGGCATGCACGTTGTCAGGGGTACAGAAAAGAACACAGGGTACTTTTTATCCCGGAATTCCCGCGGGAACTCCAAAATTGCCGCAGGTAAAACCGCGGGGCACAGCTGGTAATTAATATAATCATGTTTGAGATTTTTCAAATATTTGTACCTACTTAAAAGGAGTAACAAGTGACAAGTAATTTATCGACAGTGCTGAAGAAGGATCCGATTGATTGAGTTATGGCGCCAGAAACGAACCGGCAACAAGATGTTTGACTAGCTATTTGATCACGCTCCACTCGATCGTCGGATGGACTAAACGTACAAACAGACGTCCAACCACAAACTGAATACTAAAACCTAAGGGTTTATAAACTACAAGTTGTTCCCCGCGGTTTCACCCGCATTGATTTCGAAGATCCCGTCGGAATTCCGGGGTAAAAGTACTCTATGTTCTTTTCTGTACTCCCGAAAATGAAATGCAGGTTCGCCCGCGTTAATTTCAAAGTTCCTTTGGGAGTTCCATAATAGAAAGTATTGTATGATCTTCTTTGTATCCCTGACAACGTGTGTGCAAAATTTCATAACAAACAAAGAACCTCACTTTCGCAGTTATCACCCAGGAACACTGTAGAGATTTTTTTTAAATCGGTTCTGTAGTTATTGAAACAAACAAACAAAATACAAAACGGAAACAATGAAATTTTAGTCCTGTACAATAATATTCTTAGGTTTCTCTAAACAATGTTTTCCTTCACTAAAATGGTTTTGATGTGTGCTGTGTTGTGTTTTGAACAAACATTGTCTATTTGCAAGTAGACATTACTATAGTAATATATTGTCTGTGGTGTAGGTATGTCTGTATGTTTACAATGTCCTTTGCTAACATCCAACCCTGCTTGTATTGTTGCGAGATCATAATTATGTGTGGATATGACTGCGGCGGGCGGCGGGCAAGGAATGTCGTGTGAGGTTCTACATTAGTAAACTTAGTACTTAAATGAGATTGGATTCTATTGTTGACTAATTGTTTTTTGTAAATTTTATTTAATCCGTCAGTTAGCTATTAAAAATAAATAATAGACACGTATGAATATCTTGCTTTTTCAAATTAATAAAAATATCTATACTTGGTCAAAGTTTGGATATAGCGCATTAAAGTTTGGGAGTGGGGGCTCGTAACCTCATAGTAAAAACTTTACCTGCGTGTGACGTCACGCGACATTTATATATCAACAAGAACAAGGATTGTAAATCGATTTTTACGCGGTTGCATCAATTTTTGTTAATATTTCACCGTTGAATTCCATTTAACTACTGGCGTAAAATCCCATTCCAAAAATAACGTTTCCTCCCGCGTTAGATTCGGAGTTCTCGCGGGAATTCCGAGATATAAAGTACCTACCTACTCGTAAACAAACCCAGCGAATAAATTAGCGAATAGCTATACATATAGGTGCTTCCTATCGTATCGCAACAACAGAGGCCATTATCTCTTTTGTCTATAACGCAGCCAGTCATCGCTCCATGGCACCGCGGCGTAGCTCCATATAACTGCCGCGAGACACGCTCACAGTTTAACAACACCTAATTATGCCACAGACAATGAAATCGCGTTTATTTTTATGTTTTTATTCTAGTGGGGTCTCCCCCCTCTTCGTGTTTTACCCTTCAGGGGTTGAGGGTTGAGTACTGAAAACTTTGAAATACCTACTAGATATTATTATGTCTTCGTATAATTAAAGTAACCCGCTCCGACTTCGTCCGGGTGCAATTCAACATTTAGTTTTAAATAACCAGCCAAGTGCGAGTCGGACTCGCGCACGAAGGGTTCTGTTCCGTACCTACCATTATCTATAAAAACGGCAAAAAAACATGTCTGTTGTATGGGAGCTCCAGTTAAATATCTGTTATTTTAACTTAATTATTTATTTTTAAATTGAACATGCCTATACTTACTAAATATTTTGTGAATATTTGAAGCGTCATATTGCCGTTATCAATATCGACCAAAAACGAGCAAAAAAAAATCAAGTTTGTTGTATGGGAGGCCCCGTGAATTTTAATTTATTTTGTTTTTTTTTAGTATTTTTTGTTATAGAGGCATCAGAAATACATCATCTGTGAAAATTTCAACTGTCTAACTAGCACGGTTCATGAGATACAGCTGCAGCCGGACGGACAGCGGAGTATTATTAATAGGGTCCCGTTTTACCCTTTGGGTACGAAACTCTAAAACAGTAATTGAATTAAATTATTTTCCCTTTGTTTTTTGTTCGAAGTTGAAATAATTTTTTCATTACTCATACTCGGAAAGTAGGTCTCAAGTTGCCTGAGAAGCGGGTTGAAAGTAACCCGTTTCAGCCCTAGGGAGAATCGCTTTCAACTGACAACTGTCAAATTATTAAAAAAAAACTAGGTCTATTTTCACATTTCTATTGAACCATGTTTCAACTTTCTATCCAGCCAGCGCGATGTAAAATTGAAATAACGTTAAGTTTAAGTAGGTATTAATTAAAATAAAATTCACTCACTTTTTCTTAAGCTAATTCCTATTTATATTTTTTTATTTTCTTTAATTAATACTTAATAATTAAAGATAATATTTTTTTTAGGTCGCCACAATGTAAATAAAAAATACTGGCTGAATAGCTAGCTGGCCAAAGAAAAAGAAATAGGTGGGAAAGTGTCAAGCGACTATCCGATCTTCACTCATGTTTTCTTTAGCTAATTCCTATTTTTATTTTGACTTTCCTTGCATTCGTAATGAAAAGCACAGTGTTATCCTCGGGAGAAAGACTTATTTAGTCCCTCGATCTATTGGCGCCCTCGCTACGCTCAGGCGCCAAACCCCGTCTCGGGACTAAATAAGTTACTTTCACCCCTAGGATAACAATGTACTATTTCAATTTACTTTTTTATTTTTACTTAAGTACTTTTTTGTTTTAGAATTTTGATAAAACTTTCAATGTTCCCTAAGTTGAAAGATATTATGGTACTTAATCTAAGAAAAAAGAATTATGTACCTACCTACTACAATACGATTTCTAGTAATTCTACTACTTTAGTAAGTAATTATTACTGATATCTTTTTTCTTTCTTCTATTTTATGGACTTTCGCATATAATGCATTTAGCCAGTTTCAAGTAAAATTAATTATGTATTAGATCAATATATTTTCTATTGAAATGCTTCGATGTACGGTTTGAAATTGCAAGTCACGGTACTATAGCTAGCAAGAACTTTCTCGGAGCTCTTGGAGGAAACCGAAGAAATCAGCACGAAATGTCTTATATCTTCTTGAGCATGTGCACACCTTGCACATGAGCACAGAAATACTTACGAAAATACTTACATACTTCACAGCGGTTTACCTCCATCTACCTACCTGCTCGCAACACCTCCGCTACAGTGGTGACCCCGACGTGATGATGTACCTTGCTGCGCTGACAGTCGATACATGCTTTGGCCCATGTTGCTACTTCTTTGTTCATAGCTGGCCAGAAAAATTTCGATGCTATCTGCTTCCGTGTGGTTCTTGCCCCGGGGTGACATGGCCCGTGTTGCGCTTTGAATGCGGCATAGCGGTATGTTTTAGGTAAATACGGACGGGGTGACGTAGTCGATAGCTCGCATGTGATTGGTCGGTCGAGTCCGGGAAGAGTTACTTCGGCGAATTTCAAGTTGGGTTGTTTCTTTAGATTTCTCAAGTCTTCGTCGTTGCTTTGGTCTATTGCAAGTTGGTTGTAGTCTATGACATTTGGGTTCTGGATGTCTTCGATTCGTGATAATGCGTCGGCGATTGGATTTTCTTCACCTTTGATGTACTTGATACTCGAACAAAATTGAGATATGAAATGTAGCTGCCGTTCTCGTCTCGGTGTGTCGCTACTACTGGCGGGTCTGCTGAGTGCGAAAGAGAGAGGCTTGTGATCGGTGAGTATAGTTACTTCGCAGCCTTCGATTAGTCTTCTGAAGTGTTTTACAGCCATGTACATAGCTAATAATTCGCGATCGTACACGCTGTAGCGGCGTTGCGTAGGGCTCATTGACTTCGAGAAGAATGCTAATGGTTTCCAGTTGTTCTCAACCTTTTGTTGTAGTACTGCGCCTAAACTGTGATCCGAGGCGTCTGTCATTATAGCGAGTTTGCAACCGTGAACGGGGTAGCTTAGCGTTGTTGCTTCGGTAATGCTTTGGCGGCATTTTTCAAAAGCTTCGTTCGCTTCCGGTGTCCATTCTATTGGCGTTTTGTCATTCTTTTTCTTGTTGTGAAGAAACTTGTTGAGTTCGTGTTGATGATCGGCTTGATGAGGTAGGCAATCTCGGTAAAAATTAAGCATGCCTAGGAAGCGTCGTAGTTCGACGATTGTCTTCGGTTTCGGGTACGAGGAAATTGCTTCGATGCGATCTATCGTAGGTTTGATACCACTGGCGGAGACTTCGTAGCCTAGGAAGTTTATAGTTTCAACTCCAAACTGGCATTTGTCGACGTTGAGTGTGACGCCGTGTTTACCGAGACTTCCATATTGGGTGCAGACTTCTTACGTCACTACAAGCTCCTTGTGGATCTTCACAGAAAAAAATTAATCGACGACGAAACCAAGCTTACCGTCGACGCCACTGAAGTATCAACAACCGCCGAGTCCATTCGCATCGTGAGCTCCGACCAACAATATCACGATATCTTGAAGCATTTTCCTGGCGTTCTCCGACCCATGTCTCTTAAGCAGCCAGCCAAACATGACGTCGTACATCACATCGAAACGACGGGTCCTCCGCTTTCGGCACGCGCCCGCCCTCTACCGCCCGACAAATACAACCACCTTCTCAACGTTTCGAACACATACACATAGACGTCGTGGGACCGCTACGATTATCGCACGATTTCAAGTTTTGCGTCACCATAATAGACAGACGCACCAGATGGCCGGAAGCTGTTCCAGTTCAAGACATCACCGCAGAAAGCGTCGCAAAAGCCCTCTACGAGAACTGGATAGTGCGATTTGGCGTCCCGCTCAGAATTACGACAGACAGAGCACAAAATTTTGAGTCAGCACTATTCAACACTACGAATACCGTCCGATTTTTTCGTACCTACACAGTCGAAAATCGAAGATGCAGAATACGTGCAACGGCTAAGCCGAACAATGGCAACGTTAATACCCACAAATCGTACCACAACGTCACGACCTACGTTCGTACACAAGAACCTAGCTACGTGTACACACGTTTTCGTTCGAAACGACGCGGTCAGACCGCCATTGACTCCGCCATATGACGGACCCTATCAAGTTCTACAACGTCACGAGAAGTATTTCAAGATACAGTTACCACTACGCACAACCGTGATATCACTGGATAGACTCAAGCCTGCCTACCTACTTAACGAAGAAGACGTAAGCACGAGCGACACTGACGTCACGTCGGAACGCAAGAGATCGAGTTCACCGAACCGTGATCCAGTCGAAACACGTGAAACAAGGAATTCGACTCCAGCTGTCTTACCTACGTCACCTTACATCACCCGGAGCGGACGAGTCGTGAAGAAAACCGTACGCTTTGCTTGAAGGGGGATACTGTGCACACCTTGCACATGAGCACAGAAATACTTACGAAAATACTTACATACTTCACAGCGGTTTACCTCCATCTACCTACCTGCTCGCAACACCTCCGCTACAAGCACATAAAAAACCGTCACTGAAAATTATTGTCCAATACAGCACCTTATTACACAACAAAATTCTAATTTTTAACCATTATGACCGAACCGCCATCTTTGATTCCCGCCAAAAACTCCGTCGTTTATGTTATTTGTTATTATTTTCGAATGAGTTTTGTGGTTAATGTGATATCGTCGACCGGGAACGAACCCCTCGGGGCGCTATTCTGATAATCACCACGCGTCATCCCATCTCGCAACAAGGCTGTCAGCTTATCCACAATTTGTACACGTCGCAGCCCGGCTTCAATGGGACAGTTTTGTTCCAACGTAGGTTATTAATTGTGGTATTAATGCGACATAATAGAGTACATGTATGGGGCAGGTGAAGCGAATATGAACTGCGTATTTGTTATACCTTACAGCGATGATAGCTCAGTGGTTAGTGCGTTCGGATTAAACGCCGCAAGGTGCAGGTTCAAATCCTAACAATGAGCTTGAGGTGTCGGTGAAGGAAAACATCGTGAGGAAACCAAAGCATGGTGGTAGGGCGCTCTCTAGTGCCCGGCTGGCTAGCTACCACCTTTGAGTTGCAAATCTGTCGCCAAGCACCTAACGGTGTGTTCCGGCAGCCCCACTTGGAAGCCAGTTCCCATCCCCATTCCAGGTCGGCAACGCACCTGCAAGCCTTCTGGTGTTGCAGCTGTCTATGGGCGGCGGTAATCACTTACCATCAGGTGTACCACTTGCCCGTTTGCCCCCTATGACATAAAAAAAAGAAAACCTACACACAGTTTCGGATACCTGATTTTGGAAGGAAAAATAAAATAGATTTTTCAAAAACATCGCAGAGAATAAAAATTGTATTTACTTAAGTAGGTACCTAAATTATGTATTTAATTTTTAATCTTTATTTATTTTTGTTCTGAGATTCTATGAGCGGCGTTGCACGTGCGTACTAATCGCAAAAAAGAATGGAAAGTGAATAAGCTATTCAAATGTAGTTTTTTTCATCATACTATTTATTTATTTTTTTACTTAAATATACCTACATAAGTACGATATTATATAATGTACCAGTAGTACGAGCGGCAAGACTAGTTACGGATGATTTTTCTGGAGTGAAACTTTAGAGTAATAAAGTTTATATTGAACAGAATATGTGAAAGCATTAAATAAGCTTTGAAATTGTGGTCAAACAGCTAAATTCCTAGACAGAGAAAACAATGTATTAATTAAGGAGGCAATGTAGGCGGGGCAGGCGCATAAGTAAGTAAATAAGTAAGTTTAACTTACCAACTTACTTAAAAGGTGAGCACTGAGCACTTACTTACTTGCCGGCCGCCATCCATCCGCCTTACTTACTTACTTACTTGAATACTTACTTACTTACCTACCTTACTTACTTACTTGATTGCTTACTCACTTACTTGATTACTTACTTACTTATGGAAGTGTAAACCGGCCATAACCGACCAAAACTGCGTCCCTATGTATATTTTCCACAATATTCCATGCACGCAGTTTTCGAATGTAAAGTACCTATTTACTTAGGCTGTTATTGCAATTAAGTGGCGTTTAATACGTTTTGAATATTAATGAATATTGTGCTTTGTGTGCGAAAATCAGCCGATGACAATGGTTTTCAATTTTCGTCTGTTTTCATACGAAAATGAGTTAATAACCTTTCTATATTTTGTGGGCGCATACTCAGACGAAATAAAAGGTACATAGATTACATAGAGTATAGAGTACATTTTTAATAGAATTTGGCATGATTTTCAAAGATTTTGTTATTATGCAAGTTTCACTTTTGGCTTTATTAAAATCCGTCCAATTGTGAGATGGGAAAACGAAAAATCATATTTGTTTTTTTCTCGCAAACGCTTTGAAAAACTTGAAACGCGTAAATCTAAAATTGATCATTAAACTCACTTGTATTGTTATAATGTACAATTATTTACTTCGGGTCGACAAAAGGCAATAAATTCCATAGCATTCCGAAATAATTATATTACGTACAGAATAGATATCTCGGCTCGGCTGGACAATGGCTTCCTTCAAGCATCTCATCGTTGCTCATCCAGCTGTTCCCTGCGACCTTACCTACTTCACTACATAGTACGTACTAGCTACAGCTACACCCCACGTTAATTTCCAGGATACCAAGTACCTTATGTTCTTCTATGTACCCCTGACAACGTGTATGCAAATTATCATGATGATCGGTTGAGCCTTTAAGGCGATTTTCTACCCCGTAATTCCCGCAGGATCTCCGAAATTAAGACGTGTGACGACGAAACCGCGGGGAACAGCTAGTTATTAATATACATATATTAACTAGCTGTCCCGCGCGATTTCATCCGCGGTAATTTCGAAGTTCCCGCGGGATTGCGGGGAAAAAGTTCTTTGTACCCCTGACAGTAGCTGTTCCCCACATTAATTCCGGAGTTCCCGCGGGAATTTCGGGATAAAAACTATCCTATCTTTTAAGTTGGACCATATTGTAAACGGTTACAAAATTTTATCAAAATCCGTTTAGTAGTTTCGGAGTCCATCGCGGACAGACAACGTGACACGTGATTTATATAATTAAGATCATTTTTAAAATTGCGAAAGTCAAACGGCAGAGGGAGGAAACGTTTTCAATATAAGCGACTACAAAGGACAAAAATTCAAACACCTAAAGTATTCAGAACAAAAAAGAACTTAGAACAATGCAGTATCCTATAAAACCTGTGTTCGCGTCTGCGTTGGGACAAAAAAAAATATATTTGAAGTTTGAAATCGCCCACTCTGTTGTCTGAAATGGTTTGAATGGAGTCTGGATGGATGGCGTTGTGAAATTTTATGAATTTTACTTGCTCCATGGCCTCCTCGCTGTGTTTAACGGTCTACTAACAAAGTCTAACTGCTATTTTAAGTGTCCGAGCCGTCGGAACGTCCATTGCAGAGTCTCGAGTACTTTCACGTTTTAATCATAAAAAAAAAACATTATTCGTTTTTGGCATATTTTAGGTAGGCAGGTACGTATTTGTCTATTTTTTGACTATTTATTTATTTAGGTAACCGCGTTTTCACCCGCATTATTTCCAGAAAAATAACCCTTATGTTATGTTCTTTTTAACCGACTTCCAAAAAGGAGGAGGTTCTATGTTCGATTGTATGTATGTTTTTTTTCTTTTTTTTTTTTTTTTTTTTATGTATGTTCACCGATTACTCGAAGACGGTTAGACCGATTTGGAAAATTCTTTTTTTGTTTGAAAGGGTATACTCCCAATTAGGTCCCATTGCCACCAAGTCGAGATCTCATGATGGGATCTTGGAGAAATCGAGGGAACTCTTCAAAAATTATAGGCACACCTATAGCGATTTGGGTATTTTTGATAGTAAATCGTTCATTTGCTTTCGGAAAGCAAGATTTGAAGAAGTGGAACTGATGATGAAGACCACAGGTGGTCATCGGAACTACTCAACAATAATACGTCTTTCAGGGGTCCTAGTTAGAGCGATTTGGAAAATTGTTTTTTTGTTTGAAAGGAGATACTTCCGAATTGGTCACATTGTCACCAAGTCAGGATCTGATGGTGGGATCTTGGAGAAATCGAGGGAACTCTTCAAAATTTATAGGCATATCCATGGCGATTTGGGTATTTTTGATAGTAAATCGTTTATTTGCTTTTGGAAAGTAAAATTTGAAGAAGTGGAACTGATGATGAAGACCGCAGATGGTCATCGAAACTACTAAATAATAGGTATTACACAGATTCCGATTCATTAACTTTAAAGTGGTTTCTAAACAATTTATGTTCGTCATAATGTATATGGTGAAGTGGAACTGATGATGGTGTACCAGCAGAACTCCTCAAAAATTAACGCCCCTGCATCGGGAAAAGCAATATTTTGTAAAAGGTTATGAGCAGTTGACAGTAGGCTATTGTAACTTAGATAAATTACAAACCGACTCACTAAAAAGTAAGAAATAAACAAATTTTTAACAAAAAAATTAAAACCGACTTCCAAAAAAGCTAAAAATAACAAAATACCGATTTAATCCAAAAGACAAAAACACACGTAATATTATTATTGGTTTGTGCTACCACTGATCGGTATGAAGTCGGTGACAAGTCAAATATGGAGGGGGTAGATGGGCTAAGTCGACTCCTGCCACCAGCTCTTCGTGAGCAGAACAACTCAAGTGGGCAGACACCAGCGGGCTTGTCACCGAATTCAAACCGATCAGTGGTAGCACAAACCAATAATAATATTACGTGTGTTTTTGTCTTTTGGATTAAATCGGTATTTTGTTATTTTTAGCTTTTTTGGAAGTCGGTTTTAATTTTTTTGACTATTTATTTATTTAGGTAACCGCGTTTTCACCCGCGTTATTTCCAGAAAAATAACCCTTATGTTATGTTCTTTTCTTCGACGCGGAGGTAAAAATAATGGATGTGGTTGTTGACAGGTGGGAGCTGCACCGAACACACGCGTCTTTGTTATTTCAGTCACCTTTCAGCATCTATTTTGAACCCTTGGCAGCAAACTGGTTTTTTACCGACTTCAAAAAGGATGTTGTTTTTTTTTATGTATGTTCGGGCATAACTCCGTCATACATAGACGGAATTGCAAAATTCTTTTTTTGTTCGAAATGGGTGTATTTCGAAATGGTCCCATTTAAATTTCATATAGATCTGGGTGACGAGTTTCGGAGACAGACAACGGACCTCTTGAAGTCGATTTAATTTTTTTTGTTGTTAAAATTTTACTTATGAGAGAACCAGATTTTAACTTGGGGTTAAATCTAACATTGTTATTGGCGTTTCGCCATAATTGAAGAAGCAGAAAAAGAGATTTTTATTACCAAGTAACATTGTCACTGGCAATAGATGCCATTATTTTGACGGGACTTCTACTGTTAGCTGATGTCGTAAGAAGTAAATTAGGCTACTTCGAACTTCATGCAGGAATTCCAAAATTCACGCGGCTATATTTCCGAAAACGGTTGGACCGATTTTGACAGGACTTTCTTTGCTAGTTAGCTGATGTTATAAGAAGTTAATAGGCTAGTTTCCTGGGTAAAAAAATCAAAATTCTATTTAGTCCGTCAGTTAGATAATAAAAAAATAAAAGACACGTATTTTTTGCTTTTTTAAAATAATGGAAATATGCATAGATAAAGCGCATTAAAGTTTAGGGTGGGGGACTCGTGATGTCACAGCTCGCTATAACGTGCAAACAAACTGTAGCGAGGCGTGACGTCATGTGAAATTTCGACTTGATATATCTCCGTTATTTTTTGGTTACATAAAAAATAAAAAAATACGTGTCCAATATTTTTTAATAATCTACAAAACGGACTAAAAAAGGAAATTTAGGAAACTAGCCTATTGGACTAGTTCGGAGTTCCTGCAGGAATTCCAAAACTCACGCGGGTAGGTATATCTCCGAAACAGTTGGACGGATTTTGACAAGACTTTCACTGCTAGTTAGCTGATGTTATGAGTACTTATTAGTTATGATCTCCTGCAGGTACGGCAGCCCGCACCACTCCCGCTCGCAGTCGGTGAAGGCGGCGCGCTCGCGGACGGCCGACCGGCAGCTGCTGGGGCTGCCGCAGCAGCGGGCGAGGGTCGCCTCCATGCCCAACACGGGCGTCGAGGAGGAGTACTACAGGCTGAGGCACTTCAGCATCACGGGTGAGGAGATGGTGCCTTCCTCGACGGGTTGGGCTCGTGTTATTGGTGTGACGGAAGCAGTTTATCGGAACCGGAGCCGCCGTCGGAGAGAGTGCTGCAGAAGAGAGATGCAGTGTCAATCGTCATCCTTAAAATGAAATCATCGGTAGATATCCTTATTATAAAATAAAGTCCTGCGCCGCGTCTCTCTGTGTGTCTGAATGCGTGAAACACAAAAACGACTGAACGGATTTTGATGCGGTTTTCACCAGTAGATAGAGTGATTCAAGAGGAAGGTTCATACGTATAGTTTATCCTGGAATGCTCGCGGAAATTCCGTAATTACGGTAGGCGAAACGTTTTTCTATTAAGTTATGACTTAGCCTATCACCCGGTTCTGGCTTGACGTCGATTTACGGGACATCCTGTATATCAATGCAAACTGGAAAGAACTTCGTGTTTTAAGGACACTTTCGTATAATAATAATTAATTACTTTTCAAACAATAACCAAATACAAACTGTTACGCCAACCAAACAGTATAAGTACTTACCTAATTGCGCCCAGAGATTTTGACGACTTTCAATAATTGAAATAATTATTCGTAAATCGAGTTCGCTTCGCTGTTATTGCAAACTTTATGGGGAGGTTTTAATGTTATCATGAAAACTTGTGGGTTTCCGTTGACCCGCTTCCCTCTGTAATTTTGTGGGTGAATTAGTCGCAGTAACAAGCGATGATCGTCGGTATTTGACGATAGGTAATATTTAACTTTTAAACTAGTATATGCTAACTAGCTGTTCTCCGCGGTTTCACCCGCGTTAGTTTCGAAGATCCCGCGGATATTCCGATATTATAGTACTTCCTTCCCTATATTTTTTTCTGTACCTACCGAAACCTACCTTAGTACGGGTAGGCTGCACAATGCAAAATTTGATGTAGTTTCTTCCGCGTTAATTTCGGAGTTCCCGTGGGAATCCGGGATAAAAAGTAACCTATGTCCTTCTCTGTACCTAGGGAATGCAATCTCGTCTCGCCGAGATCCCGATCTCGCGAGATCCCGGCCATATTTAACGAGATTGTATCTCGTCAAATTTCGTGCGAGATCTCGCGAGATAACGAGATTGACAAATGTAGCGTGACAACGTGTATTTCATAGCGCGGCTGCGCGCGAACTGAATCCTGGCCGGCCGTGCGGCCGCGCCTGGCGCGGACACAGGACAAGAGGGGTAGGCGGGCTTGCGGGGGACGAGGTCCGGCTCATTTTGCAAGGCTGCGCGCGTGCGTTTGTTTACAATTGCAACGAAATAATTTGTTTTGGAGACAGTTTTGTGTTTTAATTAGTTTCGCAGAAATATTACACTACAATTACAACTACCAACCATGTCAAAAGTGTACAGTGAATATAAAAGTTCTTTAGAAGTATGGAAACATTGTTTACGCGATCAAGATGGACTCACTGCAAAGTGCAAACTGTGTGCGAAGATTTTGAAAACTAAAGACAAAGACCATTCTACAAAAGGCTTACATACACACTTGAAGTCTATACATCAGATAGATACTAAAAAAAGTGTTGAGGTTGAGATGCAGGCAAACGATGGTGCTTCCGGGCCATCAGCATCAAACTCTTCGGCTTCCGAACCAGCTCCAGCCGAAAATACTCTTCAGCAAGAGCAACCTTTGCCTTTGACTGCCCCATCATCAAAATCAACAAAAAAGAGAAAAATTACGGATCATTTTCATAGTGAAGATAATTCAAAGGAGATGAAAGTGTCAAGGATGGTTGCTAAAGACGGTTTACCATTTCGTGTGTTTTGTACCTCGCAAGACCTGAGAGACCTTTTTAGTGCTGCAGGATACAAATTACCAACATCTCCTAATTCAATTAAACTTATGGTGATGAATTATGGAATGACCTTAAAGTTAAAAGACTAAATATAGATAATTATTGTTTTGTTACCAATATTGTACGAATTTGAACTGATTAGCTACAATAGGTATAATAATTATAGACGTGAACAAATGTTATTAGAGTTAGAGACAAAATAATAAGTACTCTGTTGATTTTTAAAATAAAACTTACATTATTTTTTTTTTTAAGCAACGCAGTTTCTATTTAATTACATATCATGTCAATTACTAGTTCTTAAAACAAGCATTTGCATATGTTTTAATTGCGAATCTCCCAATCTCGCGAGATCCCGTAATTTGCGAGATCTCGCGAGACTGGGTTTTGAGTCTCGCGAGATCTCGCTAGGCGGAAATCTCGTACGAGATTGCATTCCCTATCTGTACCCCTGACAACGTGTATGCAAAATTTGGTGGTAATCGGTTGAGCCGCTTAGCCGTAAAAGGGTAACAAACAAACAAACTCACTTTTGCATTTATAATAATATTAGTAAGGATTGTAGCAGAACACTAAACTACTACAATAGCTAAAGAAACAATACGAACCAACGATATCCTAAACCTAACTTTAAAGAAAAAGACACAACTAATATTCTAAATGCACATTGTGAGTTTGTTTGTTATGCTTTCACGTGCAAACTGCTCAGTCGATAATCATGAAATTTTGCATATACGATGTCAGGGGCACAGAACAGGTTATATACCTAGTAGGTACCCATTGTTACCGTTTCATCTTCGCACTTCCTGCCATATTATTTGTAAAGTATTACTAAGCTAAAGTTCTTTCTAAAAATCCATCGTTAACCTACCTACTATGATTGCAAAATGGATTACAATAACTAACTGCTATCACTAATTTAATAAGTTATGACAAGTAGCATTATGCTGAGCCGGGATATTTTTTGTTAGCAATAATGTTACATAATTTTTAATAAGTCCCGATAGAAAAAACTTTTTAAAAATTTTTTTTGATAAAACAAGCAATGCCATGCTTTCAAATTGAGTTGCAAGATTCCACCCGTACAAACATAGTTACATACATACAATGGGCATGTTGACTAATTTTTATTTTGTAGTCCGTCTTGTAGATTATTAAAAAATATTGGACACGTATTTTTTCTTTTTTTACGTAATCAAAAAATAACGGCGATATATTGAGTTGAAATTTCGGGTGACGTCACTATTCTGACAGTTTGTGTGGCGGTTTTGTGGTTAGTGACGTCACGACCCCCTCATCCTAAACTTTAATGCGCTTTATCTCTGTATATTTTAATTTATTTAAAAAAGCAAAAAATACGTGTCTATTGTTTTTTTATTTTCTAACTGACGGACTAATTAGAATTTTGATTTTCAATAGTAGTCAACATCCCTATTGCAAGTTAAATGAAAGCTTTTAATTAGGCTTCTTGTGCATTAAGCGTATTGTGTTTGAATACGTCATTTCCTTTCTATTTTTACTCCCTTGCTTTCTTTCTTTCTTTCTTTCTTTCTGTAATGTCTCCTTGGTTCGTCTCCCACCAGGCAAGGGCGTGGTGAACCGCGGGGACTCGCTGCGCTCGCGCCGGTCGCGCTCCAACACCTCGGTGGCGTCCAGCGCTTCCAGCACCGAAGCCGTCACCAGGGCCTCGGCGCCTTGCTCGCTCGCCTCCTCCAGGTCTGTTCTGACTTCCTTACTTATCCTTACTATCATAAATGTGAAAGTGAGTTTGTTTGTTTGTTACGCTTTCATGCTTTAACGGTTCAACCGATTATCATGAAATTTTGCATACATATTGTCATGCATTTTTTGTATAGAGATGGACATAGGGTACTTTTATCCCGGAATTCCCCCGGGAACTCCGAAATTAACGCAGGGGAGAAGCTATTCATCGATACTGCCCGCAAGCATACAGTGGAGTCGTAGTACCAAAATCACTTAAAACGCTGGGTTGGGTTCTTATATAGCCTCGACAGATATTCTACTATATCTGTTTGAGGAAGAAGTCTATACCTTATACACACAAAGTGTTGGTGGTATTGTATGATATGGATTTTTTTACTTTTGTATATCTAGAAAAACGTCCAGTTCTGAATGGTTCTAGAACTTAAACAATTTTCAGTGAGCCTTTGTTGTAGCTTTCCGGCACATTCTCTTTTGTATAGCTATCGGACACACCGCCAACCCGTTCCACCCAGAGCACTGTCATAAGACTCATAAGGGATAGAAGGACAGAAGGACGGAAGGATGACAGGATGAGAGGACATAAAATGAGTTAATTATAACTTCTTCTTCTTGCTTCAAGTAATTTGAATTCTGCTTTGATATTTCCTGCCCAGTCAATCGTTCGCTCATTGCCTCCATCCGAGTTATTATTTTAATAACACTTCACAATGAAATTTACGTACTGCCTTTGAATAGAGATTTTTCTTTTTCTTTTTAAAGAGCACACTTCGTTTGTTTTTGTTAAATGTAGCGCGAATAATAAGTCAACGTCTCGTTTGTGTGCACTCGGGGGTGAGGGGTGAGAGCGAATCGTGTTGTTTGAACGCCGATGTGACGCAGACTCGATAGACTAGAGCAGCATATTTACCCCGTTAATGCCACAAATAATGTAAATGTGAGAATTTGTAGTTGGATTCTTGTGATTCTATCACAGTTGAAAGGTCTAACCGCTAACGCATTTGGATCGAGTTTATCTTACGATAAGAGGATATTATTGTCTTTGACGAATGCTTGAGGACGCTGATGGTTAGTTAAGATTAGGCACTTATGGTTTTAATACTTCAGTAGGTATAAAGGTTTACAAGGTTTCTTGGTAAGTACCTAATTGGCCAATTTAATACATGAAATCTCTTGATAGTTTAGTTTGGTGCTAATAATCATTTGCTACAATGCTTAGAATTCCAAAAACCCTTTTCCTTTTAGTTTAATATCAAAGGGGCTATTATGTAACCTTTGTTTCTATCATTTTCCGGTTGCAATCAAAAACATGGCGGTTTTGCGATTACAATATGCACGTTTTGACACCTACAATATCTAACAATTAACCAAAATAAACATAGGCAGGTACTGCAAACGTTGGAGCTGTCTAAACATTTATTATTTATTTTTATTTATTTATTTATTTATTTCAAAAACCACATAATCCTTACAGGCTAACCTAATGCGATTATATGACTACCTACTTTGAGTATTTGGCTTACAAATTAACACACACAAAGTTATTTTTGTGAATTATATTTTTGATTGAAACTGAAATACGATAGAAATAAAAGTTACATAATTGCCCTGCTGATCTTTGTTTAGAGAAAATATAAAGAAACTGAGTTCAGTTATTTTTGTATAGTTTGTTAAATATGTTTACGCCATAAAAGCTACTAAAGTCCTTGTTTAGCTGCATGCTATATTTTCAAAATGTATCAGAGGACTCAGGAAATTATGTCATTTCCAAATTTACAGTTTTGGGAATATTGTGGAAAATATATTTGGGGAGCCAGTCAAAAAAAGTTTCTCAGGTTACAGGTTCTAACTTTCTTTGCGAGCCATTCCAGTTAATTTATTTTCTCTGTGCTCGCAGGGATTCGTCCGCGGGTCTGAGTACATACCGGGTGCTGGTGGTGGGGGGCGCTGGCGTCGGCAAGTCCAGCCTCATCGGCCAGTTCATGACCTCCGAGTACCTGCATGCCTACGACACCAGTATAGGTGGGTAGGCATTGTCCACGACATTACATAAAGAAGGTTGTGTCATTGTGTGTGATATTTTATTATTTTACGCGAACGGAACTAGCCCTCATTGTCAGTCTAGCGGTCATCATTCTTTTTCTTCTTAGGGCAATCTATCTCGATTTATCACATTTAATTCCGCCATTGTACCTATTTTTAGCAATTAAAGTAATTATGGCCAATGACAGTGTTAGATTGTTCCCCAAGATAAAACACGATTCACTCTCGAAGAGCAACTTCTTTCTTGGAAAACAAAATGGCTGCTGAACGGTGGTAAAAATATCGAACAAATACGCGACAGGCGTCCACTCGCTACGACCCACAAATTAACTAGACTTATGCTACGACCTCCACCGGTCAACAATATAATTTTTTTATAAATCTTAATACATAAAACCAGACGTTCAGTTGATAAACATGCCAAAGTAATGTGATAGGTACCTACCTATATATTGCTACCAAAGAGAATATAATCACTGACAAAAGACGTCATTTTGTCTTGGACAAAAGCAGCGGAGTGCAAACGGAGCTTTTTGGTAATCCTGTGTGTCTCTAGATAAAGAAAGAAGGAAGTTTACTGGTTATATTTTGGACTAACTGACTTAAATCATTCTTTGTAACTGTCCACTGTTTTGTCGAGTGAATAGTGTGCCTAGTTAGCCAAGTCGCACAGAAGATGAGATGCGTTGAAATCCCGAGACTGAACTATGGAGTTAATAAGTTATTTTTCCTGCCTTCCAGAGAGCGGCAGAAAGTATTTCCCCTCATAATGAAAGCTATTCGGATGTGCTTTTCCAGTAATTTGTCTGTAATTCAATTCTTTTGCTGACAGACGACGAGTCCGGTGAGAGATCGGTATGTGTCCTGCTAGCTGGTGAAGAGTCGGAGATCACATTCTTGGACTCACCTCCAGACCACGTGGTGGTAAGTAGCCTTCCACATCAATGCTTCTGATCTTGGAACAGGGACCCGATTGAACCCCACACAACACGTCATTTCTTCACTTTTAAATTGTTTTCTTAATAATTTTCTTTTATTTTATACTAGCTGTGCCCCGCGGTTTCACCCGCGCAAAAGGTTTTTAAAAACAACAACTTTTTTCCCGACATCCGATTTCAATGAAACAAAACGTATATGTAGCTCCAGACTAAGCTTAATCCACCTGTGAAAACCGCATAACTATCGGTTCAGTAAATGCGGAGATTATCGCGAACAGACAGACAGAAAAGAATTTTAAAAACTTTTTTTTGGGCTTGGTCGAGGTCGAGGTCGAGGTCTTTTATCACCCCTCTCAATTTTAGGTAAAAATATTCAATTTACAGAATCGCGGATTCTGCTCTTTTATTATAGTATAGAAGATAGAAGATATTATAGATGCCTAAATTTTGGGGACCATATACCTTTTTACCTAGTGTTTTATTTTATTTATTTTTTAAGCCCCATTCACAAGAGCAACAGCTACGTTGGTACAAATCGAGGCTTAGTTTGTTTGTACTAGGCAGTCTTTACAACGAGGAAACAGCGTGGTACACTGTTTGGATATTTTTCGTCTGCTTGATTGATTGAGACACTGCACAGTGCACAAAGATGGTTGAATAACTAACTATCTTCAGCAGCAGTTTACTCATTGCCTACTGATCTACGTAAATATAAGATAACCAGAAATAGTACATTGTTATCCTAGGGGTGAAAGTCTTTCTCCCGAGGATAACACTGTGCTTTTCATTACGAATGCAAGGAAAGTCAAAATAAAAATAGGAATTAGCTAAAGAAAAAATGAGTGAAGATCGGATAGTCGCTTGACACTTTCCCACCTATTTCTTTTTCTTTGGCCGGCTAGCTATTCAGCCAGTATTTTTTATTTACATTGTGGCGACCTAAAAAAAATATTTTCTTTAATTATTAAGTATTAATTAAAGAAAATAAAAAAATATAAATAGGAATTAGCTTAAGAAAAAGTGAGTGAATTTTATTTTAATTAATACCTACTTAAACTTTACGTTATTTCAATTTTACATCGCGCTGGCTCTATAGAAAGTTGAAACATGGTTCAATAGAAATGTGAAAATAGACCTAGTTTTTTTTTTAATAATTTGACAGTTGTCAGTTGAAAGCGATTCTCCCTAGGGCTGAAAAGGGCTACTTTCAACCCGCTTCTCAGGCAACTTCAGACCTACTTTCCGAGCATGAGTAATGAAAAATATTTTGAAGCGTGAAAATGTTGAATGAATTCCATCGGGTAGGGTCTACCTTAGTATAATATTCATTTCTACCCGGTAGCCATTACACAATATGACGCATGGTTGCTGCCGTGTCTGGCGTCAATGGGTCAATCATTATGTTGCTCTGGGGATCAATGGGGATGGGGGATCAATGGGGATTTGTTGCCTCGTGATGCCACGAGGTCGTAAGATGTCGCTCTGACTTGAATGGGGTTGCATTGGAGTCCTGTCCTCGGGCAGGCGGAGGGCTGCGCGCACGGCTACTGCGTGGTGTACTCGACGGCGGACCGCGGCAGCTTCGCGGAGGCGGAGCGCCGGCTGCAGGCGCTGTGGGCGGCGGGGCACACCGCGCGGCGCGCCGTCATACTGGTGGGGAACAAGGCCGACCTGGCCAGGTCGCGGGTCGTCAGCACCGACGGTGAGCTCACTTTATCCTTTCTATAATCAGAGAATCCAAACTAACATTATAAATGTGAATGTGAGTTTGTTTGTTTGTTTGTTACGCTTTCACACCTTAACTGATCATCATGAAATTTGGTATACACGTTGTCAGGTATATAGAGAAGAACATTGGGTACTTTTTGTCCCGGAATTTCCGCGGGAAATCTGAAATCACCGTGGGTGAAACCGTATCTATTGATGAAAACCGCATGAAAACCCATTCAGTGGCTAGAGTTTGAGTTTATCGCAAACAGACAGAGGAAGCAACTTCATTTTATACTATTTAAAGAAGAAGAAGAAGATATTTATTAAGTACTAGATGTGCCCCGCGGTTTCACTCGCATGAGTTTGAGTTTTGGGAATCCCACAGGAACTCCAAAGTAGCTTAAGTTTCTCCTAAGGACATCAGCAAATTAGCAGTGAAACTTCTGTCAAACTCGATCCAACCGTTTCGGAGATTCACCTGCGTAAGTTTCGGAATTCCCGCAGAACCTCCAAATTTCTTTTATAAAAACCTTGTCCTGACAATAAATAACACAAATTAACAAAAAAATTAAAACCGACTTCCAAAAACACAAAACTAAAAATAAAAAACTAAAAATAACAAAATACCGATTTAATCCAAAAGACAAAAACACACGTAATATTATTATTGGTTTGTGCTACCACTGATCGGTTTGAATTCGGTGACAAGCCCACTGGTGTCTGCCCACTTGGGTTGTTCTGCTCACGAAGAGCTGGTGGTGGGAGTCGACTTAGCCCATCTTCCCCCTCCATATTTGGCTTGTCACCGACTTCATACCGATCAGTGGTAGCACAAACCAATAATAATATTACGTGTGTTATTGTCTTTTGGATTAAATCGGTATTTTGTTATTTTTAGTTTTTTATTTTTAGTTTTGTGTTTTTGGAAGTCGGTTTTAATTTTTTTGTTAAAATTTTGTTTATTTCTCACTTTTAAGTGACTTAGTTCGTAATTTCTCTAAGTTACAATAGCCTAATGTCAACTGCTCATCACCTTTTACAAAATATTACTTTTCCCGACGCAGGGACGTTAATTGTTGAGGAGTTCTCCTAGTGCTTCACCATCAGTTCCACTTCACCATATACATTGTGACGGGCATAAATTGTTTAGAAACCATATTAAAGTTAACGATTCGGAACCCGTGAAATACCCATTATTGAGTAGTTCCGATGACCATCTGTGGTCTTCATCATCAGTTCCTCTTCTTCAAATTTTGCTTTCCGAAAGCAAAGAAACGTTTTACTATGAAAAATACAAAAATCGCTATAAGTGTTCCCATAATTTTTGAAGAGTTCCCTAGATTACTCCGAGATCCCATCATCAGATCTCGACTTGGTGACAATGGAATCAATTTGGAAGTATCCCCTTTCAAACAAAAAAACAATTTTCGAAATCGCTTCAATCGGAACCCGTGAAATACGTATTATTTTTGAGTTGTTCCGATGACCACCTGTGGTCTTCATCATCAGTTCCACTTCTTCAAATTTTGCTTTCCGAAAGCAAATGAACGATTTATTATCAAAAATACCCAAATCGCTATAGGTGTGCCTATAATTTTTGAAGAGTTCCCTCGATTTCTCCAAGATCCCATCATCAGATCCCAACTTGGTGGCAATGGGACCTAATTGGGAGTATACCCTTTCAAACAAAAAAAGAATTTTTCAAATCGGTCCAACCGTCTTCGAGTAATCGGTGAACATACATAAAAAAAAAAAAAAAAAAAAAAAAAAAAAAAAACATACATACAATCGAACATAGAACCTCCTCCTTTTTAGAAGTCGGTTAAAAAAGGTTTATCCAATTTGGTGCAGTCGTTAGCAAGTTATAAATACGGTTAGCAACACATTTGACGATTCAGTTTTATTTATATAGATTAATTTTTCAGGGAATTTTTAGACTCGCTTCATTAGTTCAAGTGTTTATCTCTTACAAATAAACAAGTAACTTTCCTGTATAATTTTTTATTAGTTTTTATATCATATAGGTATAGAAAATAAGTAGGGACGACGTAAATAAATCAATGTTTCGTTTATTAATTTTCAACTAACACAATTTATCCCTTGCCTACTTACTATCCGTGACCGCAGACCCTGACCGTGACCGATCGGGTATTTTTACCTTAAAATGTCAATATTATACCTAAATTGTATCTATATTTGCTTATTCAATTGCCCATTGAGTATGGAGGTTTTCCCAAAACCAGCGGAAATTTAGGTAGGTACATACCTACTTAACTTGAAATAGGTACACGAACGCATGCATGATTCCTAGGCGAGATTGTGATATTTACAAACAACTAGCTGTCGCCCGCGGCTCTGCTCGCACGTTTCACTTTCAATGTCGTACCATAGAATCTATACAAAATGCTTTGTCCTGAATGACAGATTGACGGATCAACGCACAGCCTAAACAGCTGATCGTAGAGACCTGAAACTTGGAGGGTGTGTTCTTTGTATGACGTAGGCATCCGACAAGAAAGGATTTTTGAAAATTCAACCCCTAAGGGGATGAAAAGGAGTTGCAAAGAGTGTATGGAACAATTCCAATTCAATATAGTGATTATTATGAACCAATCCCTTTAGCCATTTTGACATAATATCTCAAGGAACGGTTTTACTATAGTTCCAGAGATTCTTCCGACAAACAAACTCACAAACTTTACCTCCTCATAATAGTAAATGCAGATTTGTATTTCTATACTAATATCATAAAGAGGTAGATTTTGTTGAGATTGTCACGTTATCTTGGGGGTAATCTCTGGATCTACTGAACCGATTTTGAAAATTCTTCTTTCACTTATAGGAAACTACAGTGAATCTGAGTTATATAGGGTACTTTTTATCCCGGAATTCCCGCGGGAACTCCGAAATTACCGCGGGTGAAACCGCGGGGAACAGCTAGAAATGTAATAAATTGATCGTAATTAAAAAATTGCTTTATTTCAATGTAATAATTATGATATTGTCCCAGTTGTTATTTAATTGCCTCCGCAGTCTCGAAAATGTTGATCCTTCAAATCTGCCATTTTCTCATTAATTTCATTTTAATTAATTACAAATACAAGGTTGGTAAGGTTTTCTTTTTCGCGCTTTCTGCTCCAGCGGCCATTTTGTGTGGGTACGTAACCTAAATATCGAAACGGAATGTTATAACGATTATTTTTCCGAAGATGAAGTAAAAAAGCAACCATTAATTATTACAACGCGGTGAATACAATATTTTCTTTAAACAAAACTATCACGTCATAAATGAAAATAGAATTACTTTTATCACAGATAATAATGTCTAAGTAATACTATACCTAGCTTTTAGTTTTTTAACCCTCGCCGCAAAAACGACAGGGTGTTATACCACAGATACGTGTCTGTGTGTCTGTCTATGCTATCGTAGCTCCCGACCGTATGAACCGATTTCGACGCGGTTTTCTTTGTTCGAAAGCCAAGTTAATCGAGATGGTTCTTAGCGTTGTTTCATTAAAATCGGTTCAGTAGTTCAGGAAATATTTGAGTATAACTATAGGTAGTATTCTTTGTGCTTTTTTGTTTGTTAGTCAATCATTGCCAGTTTCAAAGAATTGAGTGATGTTTGTAAACTTAGTTAATGAATTACACAATCGGTAAAATCGTAAAGCCCTTCTGTCAAAGTTGTTCTAAACACGTTTGTCATGCAAATATGGTAATATCCAGTTTGGAGCGTGACAATGATAGAAAACTCCCGCTTGTTTTTGTTGTGTTGTATAATTTGATTTGCAAATGAGGCCCTGAGAGTGGCAACGCGCAACGCTTGATAACCTATATTTTAATGGGCATGTTGACTAATTTTTATTTTTTAGTCCGTCTTGTAGATTATTAATAATTTTTAACAAAAAAATTAAAACCGACTTCCAAAAACACAAAACTAATAAAAACCTAAAAATAAAAAGCTAAAAATAACAAAATATCGAATTAATCCAAATGACAAAAACACACGTAATATTATTATTGGTTTGTGCTACCACTGATCGGTTTGAATTCGGTGACAAGCCCGCTGGTGTCTGCCCACTTGGGTTGTGCTCACGAAGAGCTGGTGGCGGGAGTCGACTTAGCCCATCTACCCCCTCCATATTTGGCTTGTCACCGACTTCATACCGATCAGTGGTAGCACAAACCAATAATAATATTACGCGTGTTTTTGTCTTTTGGATTAAATCGCTATTTTGTTATTTTTAGCTTTTTATTTTTAGGTTTTTATTAGTTTTGTGTTTTTGGAAGTCGGTTTTGGGAAAAGCAATATTTTGTAAAAGGTGATGAGCAGTTGACATTAGGCTATTGTACCTTAGAAAAATTACGAACTAAACCTACATACTAGACATATTTTTGTGCTGACGTTATTGGGTTTTTTTGGGAGTACCTACATATAATAGTACATTGTTATCCTAG
Source organism: Zygaena filipendulae (assembly GCA_907165275.2). Lineage (NCBI taxonomy): Eukaryota > Metazoa > Arthropoda > Insecta > Lepidoptera > Zygaenidae > Zygaena > Zygaena filipendulae. The sequence continues at coordinate 272,369 of OU015672.1, forward strand.
GGGTGAAAGTAACTTATTTAGTCCCGAGACGGGGTTTGGCGCCCGAGCGTAGCGAGGGAGCCAATAGATCGAGGGACTAAATAAGTCTTTCTCCCGAGGGTAACACTGTGCTTTTCATTACGAATGCAAGGAAAGTCAAAATAAAAATAGGAATTAGCTAAAGAAAAAATGAGTGAAGATCGGATAGTCGCTTGACACTTTCCCACCTATTTCTTTTTCTTTGGCCGGCTAGCTATTCAGCCAGTATTTTTTATTTACATTGTGGCGACCTAAAAAAAATATTTTCTTTAATTATTAAGTATTAATTAAAGAAAATAAAAAAATATAAATAGGAATTAGCTTAAGAAAATGTTAGTGAATTTTATTTTAATTAATACCTACTTAAACTTTACGTTATTTCAATTTTACATCACGCTGGCTGTATAGAAAGTTGAAACATGGTTCAATAGAAATGTGAAAATAGACCTAGTTTTTTTTTAATAATTTGACAGTTGTCAGTTGAAAGCGATTCTCCCTAGGGCTGAAAAGGGTTACTTTCAACCCGCTTCTCAGGCAACTTCAGACCTACTTTCCGAGTATGAGTAATGAAAAATTATTTAAATAAATGTTGTGCTGTCACGGATATCGTTAGTGTTTTGGCTTTTTATACCTCCCTATATCCGACTCGATTCAATGAAAATTCCGTCTGCACACAGAAATGTTTTTGCCCAAAAAAACAAAAAAAAAAAAACAATTCGCACAGAGTTCGACACTCAAATAACTGAACTGAAAAAAGCTGCAATTTTTTCCACTGGACTGGACCGTTGGCGGTTTATTTTATTTTCGTCTGGATTCTAAAAAAAGATTCAGCATTTTTAGGTAAATTCTTTAAACTCTGATTAAATAATAACTATTTTTAACTAGCTTTTGGCCGCGACTTCGTCCGCGTGGTAGTCGAAGTCAGACATCGAAAAACTAATAAATCAAGATTATATTTATTTTTTTCCAAGAAAACACGTTGTTCCATATAAACTTTGCAACCTCTAGGGGTGGAAAATTCAAAAATCCTTTCTTAGTGCACACCTACATTGCAAAATTTCATGGGTGCGTTGATCGATCAGTCTGTCAGTTTCTGCTTTTATCCTAATAAAGTACTAATACTATAAATGTGAAAAAGTGTGAATGTTTGGATATTTAGATGTTTGCCAGTCAATCACGCAAAAACTGCTGAACGGATTTGGATGAAATTTGGCATGCACTTTGTCCAGGGGTACAGAGAAGGACATAGGGTACTTTTTATCTCGGAATTTCCGCGGAAACTCCGAAGTTACCGTGGGTGAAACCGCGGGGCACAGCTAGTATACATATAATATAAAACGTGTTAATGAATTAACTGAAAACCTGATACACCCCTTTTAAAACAAAACCAATAATATGATTAAAATATATTTTATATCGAAAAAAAATATACTTTAAAAGTTATTCAACATTAGTTTAGAGGTGACCTATCTACGAAATTCCAAGCCCTACCCGCGCCTCTCGGTTCCAACTTTTTTGCTGCGGGCGGCGTCCGTGCCTAGTATTGTATTATAAATAATTTAGACATGGGCTGGTAAAAATAAAAAAATATAATCTATATTAAAACATAGTGCGATCGATTCGCTAGTTGATTCTGAGCAAACTGCTTTCTAGTTTTCAGTTAATTCATTAACACGTTGAATAGATAGAAGTCGATCCCCCGCGGTTTCGACCGCATAATTTCCGGAGTTCCCGCAGAAATTCCGGGATAAAAACTATGTCCTATGTCCTTCTCTGTACCCCTGACAACGTGCATGCCACATAGCCAGATTAATAAAAAATATTGGACACGTTTTTTTTTTTCTTTTTTACGTAATCAAAAAATAACGGCGATAGGTACATTGAGTTAAAATTGCACGTGACGTCACTACCCAGTCCAGTTTATATACGTCACGAGTCCCCCACCCTAAACTTTAGTGCGCTTTATCTATGTATATGTATATTTTGATTAATTTGAGAAAGCAAAAAATATACATTACAATATTTTTCTTTTATTTTCTAACTGACGGACTAATTAGAATTTTGATTTTCAAAAGTCGTCGAATAGCCAATTATTTTCGATATAGGTACATACTAACTGAAACTTTATTTACTTGGAAATGTTGAAATTAAAGCAAATTCCAGACACAAATTGCTCACCCGTCGAGGCCCCACTCCCACACTTGCGTCAACACGCAGTTGGACAAGCATAAATATTAACTAAACGTTGATTAAAAACACTTCTCAAGTTTAATTGAATTGGTTACAGTACGAAAATCGCACTCGGTTCCCAATTAAAATGATGGGACTTTTTTAGGGTTCCACAGTCCTCACCTGAAGAGGAAAAGTAGAAGAATAAGATCACTCCGGTTTCCTTGAGTCTGTCACAGAGGTTTATTTATTTATTTATTTAAAGAACTTTCTTGCACATTATCGTACAAAAGGCATTTTTTACCAGTCAAACTTTTGGCTAGGTGATAGTTTAGTGGCATGTGAGGTGTGTGAGTGAGGTTCTATTTGATTTGAAAATTAATCTAGGGATCAAGTTGGAAACGATTTAAAAAGTTCAAATTACCTACCTTAGCATTTCGTGTGAAGTTCTTATTTGAGCTACACATCATTATATTATTAATATTATAATTACGAAAGTAACTCTGTCTGTCTGTCTGTCTGTCTGTTTCGCTTTCACGCTTCAACGGCTCAAGACCTCAACCGATCATCATGAAATTTTGTGTACACGTTGTTAGGGGTATAGAGAAGGACATACGGTACTTTTTGTCCCGGAATTCCCGCGGGAACTCCGAAATTAACGTGGGTAAAACCTTGGGGAACAGTTAGTTCTAAATAATTATATTACTTTTCATAGCTAAATCAAACTAAATTTATAGATTAAATTGTGCAAAAAGATCGTTCCTCCCCCTCTTCTAGATCTGCTATGTTTATAATGCTAAAATTTTGATTTCATTAGGGGTAACCCGTAAGCCTAATGAACAGTAGTAATAAGTTTTAGGCGAATATTGTTTAAATGTTAAATTTTGTCACATATATTTTAATTGTCTGTGATGCCGAATAAAGATATGTCTATGTCTAACGACCGCACTCAGAGTCGACTTTAATGATTACTTAGTTAAGTATAGATTTTTAAAACAAAACTGCTGCAATCAGACAAGTTTAATAAATCAATGTTAATTGGCATTTAACTAATTAAGTTACATATCATTAAATGCCAATTAACATTAATTTACTGAACGTCCCTGATTGCGGCAGTTTTGCTTTAAAAATCTATACTTAACTAAGTAATCATTAAAGTCGACTCTGAGTGCGGCGGTAAGTTACATATCATTAAATGCCAATTAACATTAATTTACTGAACGTCTCTGATTGCGGCAGTTTTGCTTTAAAAATCTATACTTAACTAAGTAATCATTAAAGTCGACTCTGAGTGCGGCGGTAAGTCTAGTTTAGCCATATATTACAGGATAACTACAAACATAAAAATGTAATAGTTACATAAAATAAGACAGACGGAACCCAAGTGTGGGGCCAGACTCGTTCTTGATCGTATTTCAAAATTAGTTTATACGAGTGTGCCTTCAATTTTTCTTTGAGCAATTAAGCGGAGAGCCCGCGAAAATTATAATATTGCTAATGCGAATTATTATAATCTTGCGTTTAAATCTTCATTAATAATGTTAATAATATTTCGTTAAATTTATTATTATGGATTAGGTACAAGCTGCGCCCCGCGGTTTCACCCGCGTGAGTTTCGGAATTCCCGCGGGAACTCCGAAATTACCGCGGGTGAAATCGCGGGGAACAGCTGTATTTATTATAGCGATGATAGCTCAAGCCTAAATAGTATATTTCATTACAAGTGCGGAAAGGCTGTCATTGCAAAGAGTTCCGACAAATGTCGACCCGAGCCGAGGCGCAGCCGAAGGTGAGGGTTGACAGTCGGAACTCTTTGCAATGACGGCTCCGCACGTGTACTGAACAACTATTTTTAATACAGTTGCGAAAAAAAATTAGAAATTTAGTAAAATAATAAAAACACAAACTCAACTAAGTTCCAACTGTGATCAAGAGATGGCGCTAGTCGTATTAGTAATACGAAAACTACGTTGCGCAATACAAAAAGTGTGTCAAAGTCGTTTCGCCATTTTTGACAGTTGGGAAAGAGAACGCACGAGTTCGGAAAAGGTAAAGAAAAAGCTCGAGTATGTAATAGCCCACTTCCCGAACGCTATACGTCCCTGCAATATGCCACTTTTTGAGCAACTGTATTAAAAACATCTTATTTTTAAATATTTCGGCTCCGTTTAAAAGAAAACAAACAAGGTTGAAAACGTGACATTATCGTGACCCCATTGCGACTCTAATGACTAACGTGACGTCCGCGACACTGCCGTGACATCATCGTGACATTGCCGTGACATCATAGTGACATTAACATGACTCCAACGCGACACTACCGCGGTAGTAACACATAGTGCGTACCTGTCACCTTGTCCGCATACAAGCTTGTCGCCTGTTCCGATTTAAAAACCTTTAGGTACCCTTGTTCATCCGCTCCCTTCCAGAAGGCAAAGCCCTGGCGACGTCGTACGAGTGCAAGTTCATCGAGACGTCGGTGGGGATCAACCACAACGTGGACGAGCTGCTGGTCGGGCTGCTCACGCAGATCCGGCTGAAGCAGCAGCACGCGGAGCGCGTCAGGTGCGGTTTAAATAAAAATAAATTAAAACTAATATTATATTTATTTTTTTTTTAAAGTTAATCTAAAGTAAGCTTAATCTGCCTGTGGAAACAGCATGATAATCCGTTAAGTAGTTCCGAGGTTTAGCGTGAAAAGACAGCCGGATTTTGCTCTGTTGTTATAAGTACAGCTAGATGACTGTGTGTCACGGGTGTTTCCTTGGGAATAGACTAATATTTATTTACGACTAGCTGTGCCCTGCGGTTTCACCCTCGTAAGTTTCGGAATTCCCGTAGGAACTACATATTTTTTTCTAAAACAAAAGTAGCCTAAGTTACTTCTTATTACATCAGCTATCTGCGAGTAAAAGTCCCATCAAAATCGGTCCAGCCGTTTCAGAGATTACAGACAGATAGACAGACGGAGAAAAATTTTTGTAATTTGTTTTTTTGTAAGTCTGTATGTAAGTAGGTATTGTATATAATACTTTCATATGCATTTAGTGAAAAGCTGAGAATTTTGAATTACGTACAGACACTTCAATTTTATTTATTTGTTTGTATATGTAGATAATTATGTACAGTTGAAGATGATGACGAGTAGTATAAAAAACCGAAGCGGTTTTCCTGCATATTTTCGGCTGATAATAAGTAGATATTATTCGTTTAATATTGCAGAAAACGCAGCGGCTCCCGCAAGAACCGCAGCCGCGCGCGCTCCCCGCAGCCCGCGGACGCGCCGCCCGCGCCCGCGCCCGCGCCCGCCTCCGCGTCCGCGTCCGCCGCCAGCACGCCCAGGAAACGCACCCGATTGTCCGCCAGCGTGAAGGTTAGCATCATTTCAAATCTATATCTTCTTCTTCTTTTTAAATAAAAATGAATGTTAACCAGTGGTCCGATTGCGATGAAACTTTCTCGGGTTGTTCTGCCTGCGTCCGCAAAGGTTCCTGATCCCAAAACTCACGCGGGTGAAACCGCGGGGCACAGCTAGTAGGTATATTTACAAATGAACCCCTATTTCCCTTGGACACGGCTCACGCGTGAACGACTGGACCAATTTCGCCAATTCTTTTCTGTTGCGTTTGTTATTATAAGGAGAAGGAGAATATGAAAGAATTTTGGAGTTTCTGCATTCACGCGGGAATTTCGAAATTCACGCGGGTGAATCTCCGAAACGGTTGGACCGATTAGACGGAACTTACCTACACTGCTTATAGGGAGTAAATTAGGCTACTTTGAACTTCCTGCGGGAATTCCGACACTCACGCGGGTGAAACCACGGGTCACAGCCAGTTTAGGACAAAATCAAATATATTTTTTACCAACATACCTATAACCTACGTCATATTGAATTTGTTCGGTACTGCTTTACCGACACAGCAAAATTAAAGCTACTTAACAATAGATGGCGTTGTTAGACTGTGATGATAAAAATACATAATATATTATAATATACTTACGTAAAAACTGTAAAATTTAACAAAAAAAAATCATCCATCTTCCAAGTACTGTATATTATTAACTACGTCATGATTTCTCTATTCCTATAGTGTTTTTTTTTTTAAACTGATTGAAATGACCGCGCCCCAGGTGCGCGGGCTGCTGGGCCGCGTGTGGGCGCGCGACTCCAAGTCCAAGTCGTGCGAGAACCTGCACGTGCTCTAGCACTCGGCCGCCGACCCCGTCGCCTGCTTCCCGTTCTTCGACTGCGCGACCAACTACGCCTAATCCACCCACACAATTAAGTACAAGATTCGATCGTTTTCATTTTCCTCCCCCTTTTGAGTTCAGAGAAAGCCCCCGAAATCCCCCCCACGATATTTTGTACACGCTGCATAAAAGAGAAATAAAATAGAAAACCAATGTGACAAGAAAATAGAATTGCATTTTAGGAAAAATGCAGGCCGAACCTCAGACCAAATAAAAACTAAAGACGGAACGCGTAGAACAAACAAGTGAAGCCCGGAAAAAGACACTACGTCGTGCACGTACACAGAAACACGCACACACTTACAAGAAAAAGACACCATACCTTTTAGTTTGAGCTTCTCCCGCTAATGGAGGTGACGCAACAATTAAGTTAGAAAAAATGCCATATTGTGTCGTCAACGGTCAAAAAATAAAAAAAACAGCATGGAATCACTTATCACCAGTAAGTAAACTTAGCAAATCATACAGTTTCCTAATCACCACATGCATACGCAACCGGCTGCACTTCGTTGCTCGCATGTTGTTCGAGATGTTGCGTCCTGAGGGTCGAATTAATAAAACTCCAAATCTATACCTACTTCAATACTAACAATTTTCATGCGGTTTTCACCGATATATAGAGTGATTCAAGAGGAAAGTATACGTTTTATCCTGGAATTCCTGCGGGAACTTCGAAATTAACGCGGCTGAAAACGGGGGGGATTGACTAGTATTATATAAAGTCCAACTCAACTCTCATCTCCGTCTTAGTAAAAAATTAAAATATATTTGTACTTACCGTTTTACAATTATTTTAATAAAGTAAATGAAATGGCGTAGACGTAATTTAAAAAAATATAATATCTGAAAAGTAAAAACATATAAAATAAATGATTCAAAACCAAACTTTACTATATCAAATCTTGTACTGAATAAAATGTGTTGAATAAAAACGACGGGTCGGCGAAATAAATAAATAAAATAAAATTAATTTGAATATAAATAACTTTAAAAAGAACTCTTTAAAAAATTGAGTATACAAGTTTTATATGACGCAGTCGTAATGTGAAAACAGTATTTTTGCAATATGACCGTTTTTATGCCATATTGTATTACATTTTTTATGTGATTTTAGCGATCATTTTTGTTTTTGTAAAAATATAATTTTTGCAAAAATATTACTTTCCGAACTATGCTAATATGTGATATAAGTAATGCATTTTTATTGAGTTTCTTTTTTTCAATTATGTATGTACCTAGGTACCTACGGGCTACGTCTTTAGAGTCAATATCCCATTTGATTTTTTTTTGTAAGCTGTTCTTGAATTCTTATATTTGCGTTTATTTTGAAATATTATTTAAGCATTTAAATCATGATAGAATTATTCGTAGGTGTGATTAATTTGCTTAGTTTTTAAATGAAACTTCTTGGAGTCAAATTTCAAGGTCGAATTTGAGAGTAATATTTTTTTTTATTATAAAATCTATTCAATATTTCTACTCGATTCGGTAATAAATAAATATTTTATGTATTTAATTGTTGTGGAAATGTAACTAGAAAAAAAAATGTGACATTTATTATGGAACCAGTCCATAAAAACTTACTATGATTAAATAACTTTATAAATAACGAGAATTAACTTTATAATAATATATCCATCTCTCTTTTTATTAAAAAAAAAAACACGTGCTTTATTTATTTTAAAATGTTAAGATTGAATTTTTGTTCAAAGATCTAGAACACGATTCCAATATCGAAGAAGAATAGAGAAGATATTTTCCTTATTAGAATGCTTTTCTGATGAAATCCATTTCTGCTGACATTTTCTATCATGAGGCGAAGGCATTCGTTGCTGGTGATTTAATAACAATAAAATTGGGTCCACAGCTACAAAATTTTCAGCAAAACGAATTAGACTTAGGCATTCTTTTTGTCGTAACGATGTATTGATAAAACTAAGAAAGCTTAGATATTAAGGTCGAAAGAGTTTTAGGAGACACGTTTGTTGGCGTTGCTGATGGTATCTGAGCCAAAAAATTTGGTGCAATTAGCTATAGTAGTATCGGAATTCTCATCATAATTCAAAATAACAACACTCTCAACCAAAATTTTACGGAAAACTCGAAAGATCAAAACCACAATCGATTCCATCCAGAAAAAAGATTGCCAAAAATTTAAATGAACAAAATTACTGTTCCTCGAAATATTGTATAAAATCATTTTACTAGTAGTGTATTTGATTTCCACACGTTCATTTAGGAATATTAGCCCTTAGAGTAAAAATTATATAATTATTTCAATTTCAGTGCCTGATAATTTAGTGGAAAATGAAATTTTTATATGAAATAAAAAAATTGTTTGATCCCTCCGTAAGAAGACCCGTTTGCCTTATTTTTTATTAGTGTAATATGTATAATTTTGTAGCCGATTGTGCGTTGGGTAGTCGCTAGACAAATTTGAGTGTTGCGTGGAGTGTAATATAGATTATTTATATTATTAAATATATTATTGATATCAGAATTACTAGTCATAAATGTTTAGATTTTAAGAAAGTGCATAAAAACTAATATCTACTATTTACTGTGTAGCTAGTGATTTCATCAGTATTCATGTTATTGTACCTAATGTATGTTTATATTATAGAAGAATTAATGTGTTTTTGTATATGGATATGCAGGGTGTCCCGTAAGTAGTACGACACACCTGAGGAGAAGGTAGATGGGAAAGTGAACTATGACATATTCGAGAATTCACTCAAATACTTTTAGCTAAATTCTGCATTAATATTGTAGACTACGTTTCTAAGACTAATTCACTGAAGAAAATATTTAAATATATCTGATCGTTGGTACACACAGTAAAAGAAAACATACTACAAGATCTAATTTTCGAAAAAAAAATTAAAAATTAAAAAATTGTTGAAAACGGCAACACTTACTAAAGTATTTTTTTGTCATACGATAGCTCACATTTCCATCTACCTTCTCCTTAAGTTTGTCGTACTACTTGCGGGACACCGTGTATATTATTATTATTATGTTTAGTTTAGAGATATCAAATATTAAACAATTATGATAACATCACTGTGGAATATCGGGTGTTGGAAAATTAATGTGGTATAAGTAATACATAATATATCTAGCAGGACATTGCTATATTATTCATGAAGAAATAAAATTATCTGACAAGATTGGTAATAATCTTGTTATACTTAATTGACATATTGACTGCAACATATTTTATATTGAACAAAATAATATTGTAATTGTTTTTGTCTAATTATTCTCCAAGTAATAGTAATAATTCAAATATTTGTAATTGTCATATCGCGACAAATTAAATTACGTTTGCGATCAAATCGCAATCCTAAGACAAGTTTGCAAGAATCTTTTACAACATAACATAAAGTAATATAACCTTATTTGATATTGGGTAATCATTAGAATCTATAGAAGCTTAGTTCAGTCATGAGTGTACGTCTCTGTACGTTTATATAATATAACATAATATAAAATATAGTTATTCGTGCTAACCCCAGGGTCCAATTGACAACACCAATTTTTCTCCTCTCACCTTTGGACTGTCCTTGGAGTGATGAAGCCTCATTAGCCCATATTTAGGACCTAAGACAGCAATAGGGACTTTCATAGATGTGAATCTGATTAGAAAACTATAATGTTTATAATGAAAATCCTAAAAACTCGCCAAAAAGTCAACAGTCAAAATCTCTTTCGATTACATTCAGTAGTTTAACAGAACAAATCATCTTTCAATTTTTCTGTAAGAACGTGCGTATGGCAGTTTAGCATCTGTATGTCGTATTGCTTTTTGTATTATTTCGTTTACTGCACTAGTAGTAGTGATTGCAGTCCAGTTTTTATGGACGTTTCAGGGATTTGACAATATACCTTATTCGTAGCTCTTTACACTGGAGATCATTGCCCCATAGAAATATCACTGTTTCGTATCGGAGTTTATGGACAAACTTACGACCGATCTCCGACTAAACAATGGTCTATACTTAATAGAATTTTAGTACTTCCTAAACTTTAATGGATAACTTTCTTATAAAGTTAAAATTAACACGGTTAAAATTATCGCGCCATTAAAAAAAAGTATTTACCGTAGAAAAGCGTTAACCACAACCAAACAGTGATGGGCTTACATAGCGTAGGTTCATCCATCAATGTCGCTTTTGCCGGCCGCTGTAGTATAAATGTAGTTTTACTGTCCGACGGTCTACAAATTTCGTTTCTATAACAACCTTTATTGCACTAGATCTCTTCCTAGACTTGCTCCATTCCATTGACTTGAACCTCCGATGTTTAGCAACGACAGAGTCTGATCCTAAACTAAGTTGTCTAGATGTAACCCCATTGGACCACGTTAAGCAATATATCCCTATTGTATTCGATAGGCCCGTAGATTTTTCATAGATATTCGTAGGTATACAAGCTTATAGTATAGCTTTTTGGTAGAATTTTATAATTATTGTAATAACAATTACAATTTGATAAAAACATCGATCGGTATCGATGTAGTTCTCAAAAAAAAAAGAATTTTTCGCTAAATTATTATTTTTCCATAAAAGCATTATGTTATACCTATTAAAACAATATACATCAATGAAAGTTTTTGTACTTACTCGGTTGTTTTTGTTGACCGTGCTAATGAAGTTGCCATCTAAATGGATTTTTCTTTTTTGAGATATTTTTTGTTAATGTAAAAACATTTGCAAAAATATGTATTATAAACAGTTAACCAGTCCAAAGATATTATTTACAGTATGAAAAGTGGTCAATAGAGGATATAGCGAATTTGATTATTTAACCGTAACATGAAATAAAAATTCAAAAAATTTTTAGAACCTTTAAGTTTGCTTGCAAATTTTTTTAAACTGTCGGTAAGAATACATTAATAATACAATAGGAAAAAATAGCTGTAGTTTACTCATTGTATCTATAAAATACTTATATCCGCCATTGACTGTACCCAACGGAATATCATTTTGAATATTACTATAATATAATGATACCTACTAACATAATAAATAAGTAACATATCCGAATATTTGCAAATTTTACACAAACTTTTTCTTAATAACAAAATGTTTACGCACAGGCTTGTAAAGAAAAAAAAAACAATTTTTTTCTACAAAACTGCATAGAATTTAGATCCGCGTTCAAACTCTCAAATTTTCTTTTACACTTTTTTGTAATATTTTTTTTAATTTTAATGATAATTTAGAAAACTGTATTTTCTATTGTTATTCGTTTGCTATAATTTTTATTGCTGTACACTTGTAAAAATTATCTAGTAAAAATTATTTATTTGTTGTTAAATGTGACAATTTCGAAATATTATATTCTGATGTTTTTCATAAATAAAAATTTTTAAAAACGGATTCGTGTTTTAATTGCTGAAAAATGCTTTTTATCCCCGTTTTTGTTTACTGTATAATTATTTTGTGATATAATAGTTTTCCCTATTAAAATAAATAAAATTGTAGGCAGGTTATTAAAACAGTCTGTTCACGCCAATACCGCAGGTACTTTGGCATATTGTCTCAACCGTTTATTAATCTCTAACTACCCTCTTTTAAGTTAGTATTTTCGCTGCATCCACTTATCACGTCAGTATAAAATCACCGCTCCGCACTACTGGTCACGTCCACTACGCTAGTTGGATTCGTTGATCACGACGCCGCTTTGTTCCCGAATTACAATCGTTATATCGCAATAATATTAACCGCACCCGCCATAAGTCATCTGTCGAAGAGAAACAGAATATCTACACCGAGTGGGAGTTGTGACCCGGTCGGCCGAGAAGAGGCGCGCCAGCAAGGCCAGGAAACTCACAGAACAACGTATTAGGTGATTCATCTCTTCTGACGGATGCAGCATATATCTTGAATAGAAGGTCAGGCTTTCTTAATACCTTTATCTTTGTCCTATGGTGATATTTAACGAACCTCCCCCCGCACAGAGTTTGAGGGTTGTTGGGTGTATTGCTCATCCACCACCGCGCAAACACAGTCAGAGCAAAAACTTAAGGTATTATATTTGTGACAAAAATAAATTATACATTACAACAAATTATGTCGCAGGCAAATTGCTAACCCGTTCATTTTGTAAAATCCCGAGGAGAGAAAATGCCGCTGTTGTGTACTATCGACGACGTTGGGTTAGGTTTGGTAAAAACTGACTACAACAGAGTCGAATGGTACCGAATTTCTGATGCGCGAAAACATCAACACACACACACACCGAAACGCATTTTCTGTCCTTTACATTAACCTATATAAATGAGAGAGTTATATAATATACATATATCAGCTTCATAAAATATATAGGTACAGTATATCTATCTCTATCTTAAATTAGAATAAACTTATCTATTGATTATGTCTAATCTTTTTTTTAAATAAAAATATTCAACTACAAATAAAACTATACCTACAATTGGTGTTAATATTATGGCAGAAATAAATTTGAAAAACAAAATGTAAAAATATCTTTTTAGTCCATAAACAAACTGAGTTCAGGTTCCTATTTAGTTACTCAATTCACACACACAATAACAATTTATAGCCTTAGGAAAGTCTGTAATTTGGGGAAAAGAAAAAGATATCCTAATTGGATGTAAAGAAAAAAATATAGGTATTCAAAAGAATATCGACGGCAGAAAGCGAAACAACGTAACTCGGATTTTGGACAAAATAATTTTTTACCATTTTCTCACAAAGAATACGGGGTAAGAATTGATTTAAGATAAAATCCGGAATATGACGTTATCGCTTTCTGCCGTCGATATATAAAGTCACTTCTTATTGACTTTTTGCACACAGCTTTGTACTGAAAACAAACATTACAATACATTGTAATCGTTAAGAAGGATTTTTGTACGGATGGATTTTTCGATAGCTTTTGCTTCAGCTGAACAAAAAAAAATGAGGGCATCAACTGTGTCAAATATATTTAAATAAACTTTGATCAACAGTGTTTTGCTCCGCGAGCTAAGACGCGTGGTGTTCACGCGAGCCACTTTTGACTGCTTGGCGAGACAAGATGGTCGCCGCCCTGTCGCCGAGGCAGCGTACTAGTATAGTATTATATTATCTGTGGTACTAGTCTCTCTCCACGACAACCACCCGACAAATCCTTTGTTGCTTTTAGCAAAGAACAAAGATTATATAAAGAAGCGACACTCCCCGCCTCGCACCAATTTCATGCCTCCTCATGCCCCGCGAAAATGACCTTGGTAAAGACCAAGGAAAGTTTGCCACATGTAGAATCTATATGTGACAACTATTCACTGACAGCTGACCGCTACTGTCAGCTTGCTGTCAACCTTAAGATGCGCACACGCGCACAACGCGTGCACACGACGTGTACACTGTACAAGTCGGCCGTCTCTACTTGTGGGAAAGTACTTGAATCAGTTCATTTGTATGGAGTGTCACCGGGCTGCTTCTAGTACACTAACTCGACACAAGTTTTGCGGCGGTCGTCGTCCGCACCGAGGCTGCCGCGAGCTGCGATCATCAGAAGTGGGATGGAGAACGCGTCAGAAAGTCTCGTTGTCGAACCACTGCCACATCTTCGGCTTGGTGTAGTCCAGCTCGTACTCCTCGCATTTCAGCCCTGTGATCCTGGAGTGGGGGATTGGCAAATGATTATGAAATGTTGTAAATGTAGCCATGTTGTAAGAGCCACAAGTAGACCGACAAGACTCCAATTTAAAAATTATTTAAGTCATAATAATTATATTTTTTTTTATATTGGTAGTTGGTACCAAATAAACTACTACTCTACTCTACTCTATTCTACCATCATCAAACTGCCCAAAACGGTCACTTTTGACGCTTTGGTAGAAGGTATGTACCTAGTATTTCTGCTACCGGTGTTTCTGTTGGGTACCATACTCAGTATACTCTCCCGTAGTTTACACATCACTGACAACGCGCGGGGTCGGCCACTGCGCCTGCTGGTCACTGATGTTGTGACGCCAACATATCCTTCGGTCTGATTTGATTTCTCTCCGTGTAGAAATCTATTTGAATGAGATGATGTGCTCCTATATGTCTGCTGTTGACAATACCTGGTCCTCCTGAGGCAGCGCACGATGGGGTGCGCCCGGCGGAAGCACTGCGGCCCGAGCACGTTGAAGTAAGTGAGCCCGATCTGGGCGGACACCAGCGAGTTGGTGCGCTGGAGGCACTCGCGGAATCGCGCGTCGCAGCTGCAGTGGGACCTGCAGCGAATGGCACGGTAAAGGAGCGAAACTCTCTGCCTCACGGAGAAAAAATATATATTAACTAACTGTTCCCGGCGGTTTCACCCGCGTGAATTTCGAAGATCCTGCTGGAATTCCGGGATAACAAGTACCCTATGTGTTGTTCTGTTAAGTTTTATTAAAATCCATTCAGTGGTTTTTGCGTGAAAGAGTAACGAACATCCATACCTACAAACTTTTGCGTTTATAATATTGGTAAGCAATATTATCTGTGATAAGGAGAAGGACTGGGATAAGGATGGGCGGGACAGGCGCGCCACGCTCGCAAAGAAACTTAGAGTAAATGTTTAGCCCAATACAAATCATAAGTCCTATTGTGTATTCCGTGACTTCAGCTTACAGCTGTTTTATCTCGATGATTTTATATGCCTACTTAATTTCGTTACATTTTTTCCTCGGTTTTCCCCGAAAAAAAGTCAGGTGAATATTGTCTCCATAGTACAAGCTCAGTTTGGGAGGTGGCGCTGTGCGTTAATGTCCAAGTGTTATTATCACCGCACGCTCGTTCTCACTTTCACCGATCTCTCGGGAGGGCGGCGTCGCGTCGCCCTGTCAGCGATTGAGCTATAAAGTTTATAACACGACGGGCTTATGTAACAAGCCAGTTGTTACCTGAGGTTGTTACATAACGGATCGGCTGATACAGCGCGGTTGCACGCTTATTATAAGAAAAAAAACCACTCCCATCGGAGATACCACCATAAATTAAGTTGATACCTACTTACTTTTTAACATGCTTAAACTGTGCTCTTACTTTTCTGTACTAATTTATAAAGAGGAAAGATGTATGTTTATAACGAATAAACTCCAAGAATACTGGAACTTTTTTAAAAAATATTTCATCATTAGTGGCTACAATACTATCCTGCGGAATTCCCGCCGGAACTACAAAATAAACTCGGATGAAACCGCGGGGACCAGCTAGTAACTAATCAATTCGAATGTGTTTGTTTGTTTGTTACGATTTCACATTTTAACTATGCTACCGATCATCATGGAATTTTGCATACACGTTTCCAGGGGTATAGAGGAAGATAAGGTATTTTTATCGATGAATTCCCGAGGGAAATTCGAAATTGACGCGAGTGGAACCACGGAAAACAGCTAGTTATGTAATAAAAAAAAAGAAAATTTTACCTACAAGTCAATAATAATAATATGTTGGTTTGGATGACAATGCAATATTATAATGACACGGAGTAGATCTGATGACGGAGCCAGAAGATGCCCATGGGAACTCTGTAGGTAACAACCCCATCGAGTTGCGGCTCGTTTGATTGGTCTTGACAAGGACTATGATCCTAGGTGAATACTGAGTATGATCCTTAATGATCCTAGGTGGTGATGTTTTTTAGTATTTCAATCTATTTTGTACCGTATGTACTTTCATATGCAATTAGTGGTAATTTGGAATTACAGATAATTCAATTTTATTTTGGACATAGATAATAACAACGCCATCTGTTAACGAATAGGATACTACATTTTAATGACATCTAGAGGCCAGTAGACAAACTAAACACTGTGTTACTTTTATTGCGACATCTAGTGGCAAGTAATAGAGCTGTTTCATTAGAACTGTTTCATGTCAGTTTTTTGAAAATCCAATAGATGCCGCATAACATCTGGCAAAGCAAATATTATTATATAAGCTGTCCCCCGCGGTTTAACGTGCGGTAATTTTAGAGTTCCCTTGGTAATTCCAGGAAATATAGATATAAACCTTCCTCATAAATCACACTATCTATTGGTAAAGAAATAAAAAAAATGGTTTTTTCAATATTATGTGCCGTATATATACGATACTACATTTTAACGACATCTAGAGGCCAATAGACGAACTTGATTAACACTGTGTCCCCTTTATTACGATATCTAGTGGCAAGTAGTAGAACTGTTTCATTAGAACTGTTTCCTGTCAGTGGTTTGAAAATCCAATAGATGCCGCGCAACAACTGGCAAAGCAAATATTATTATGTAAGCTGTTCCCGCGGTTTCACGCGCGGCAATTTTAGCGTTCCCTTGGTAATTCCAGGAAATATAGATATAAACCTTCCTCATGAATCACACTATCTATTGGTGAAGAAATAAAAAAAAAAGTTTTTTCAATATTATGTACCGTAAATCTACGATACTACATTTTAATGACATCTAGAGGCCAATAGACGAACTTGATGAACACTGTATTACTTTTGTAGTGACATCTAGTGGCAAGTAGTAGAACTGTTTCATTAGATCTGTTTTATGTCAGTTTTTTTAAAATCCAATAGGTGCCGCGCAACAATTAGCAATCAATATTATGTGTCGATATATACGATACTACATTTTAATGGCATCTAGAGGCCAATAGATGAACTTGATAAACATTGTGTCCCCTTTGTTACGACATCTAGTGGCAAGTAGTAGAACTGTTTCATTAGAACTGTTTCATGTCAGTTTTTAGAAAATCCAATAGATGCCGTGCAATTGGCAAAGCAAAATAAATATTATGTAATCTGTCCCCTGCTGCGGTTTCACCCACGGTAATTTCAGAGTTCTCGTGGAAATTCCAGGATAAAATATAGATATAAACCTTCCTCATGAATCACTCTATCTATTGGTGAAAACCGCATGAAAATCCGTTGCGTAGTTTTAAAGATCTAAGCATACATAGGGACAGACAGCGGGAAGCGACTTTGTTTTTATACTATGTAGTGATACTAGCTGTTCCCCGCGGTTTCACCCGCGATAAATTTGAAGATCCCGCGGGAATTACTGGTTAAAAAGTACCCTATGTCCTTCTTTGTATCTCTGACAACATGTAGGTATGCAAAATTTCATGATGATCCGTTGAGCCGTTCAGGTGTGAAAACGTAACAAACAAACAAACTCACTCTCGCATAATGATTATACTTATAGTTAGAATGCAGTTGAAGATATCAAATTGTGTAGCAGAGGCATTCAGAAACTCGCACGTGGTTACAAGTTACATAAAGCCACTTGCCTTCGGCACCATTGTCATTTAATTTTACTTACGCAACATCTAAACTGTCTGTCTGTATGTATAGGTACGTTTATCTCACGATCTTGGGCATCATAGTTTTCATGTTATATAAGTTTTTTTTATACCTACTAATTGTTGTTTGAAGCTAAGAAGCATTTGAAATCTCGAGACTATCACAAGAAGCACCGGCCGGTATTTTTTTCTGGTAATTTATACAGTTTTTACATAAGTAGTATAATATTTTTATCATCATAGTTAAACACCGCCATCTATTGTTAAATAGCTTTAATGTTGCTGTGTCGGTAAAGCAGTACCAAACACTCATTTTTCATTGCCTGAAAACACGGATAAAACAACGTGTTCCAAAAATGAAACGTGGCTAGATCGATTAATCTCCCTGAAACCCCCTGCATTGGAAACCCCCCATGAAAATCGTTGGAGCCATTTCCGAGATTCAGAATATTGCTCGCTTAAATGCAATAGATAAATAGATAGATTTGCATAGCATTTGACAATACACGAATCTATTTGACTGTATTTTTTTATCTATTTCCATGATTATTATTATTTATCTTTCATTTCGCGATGACGGTAATAAAAATAACAGACCGTAAAAATAACATATCTGTGGGAAAGTTTGTGGGGTGAGGTTTGGGGCATAAGTTATCATGAACATTAATTATAGTCTGGGGGCACGGCAGTGCCCCCGCCAAGTCGAGCAACAAAAGCGGCACGGCCGTACTATCCTTTTCTCGAAGCAATTCAGGCCATTTTCGACCCCCTATAACTTCGTTGTGGATAAAACTAGAAGCCTGAATTTTTAGTAAACAAGCAGGTATTGTATAAAGACGGTATAATTTAAATTTTATTCGATTTGAACCAGTAGTTTAGGAATTATAACTAGTCAAAGTTTCTTAATTTTGTAGGTCACTCACTCACTCACTCACTGACCGATCATCAAAATTCTAAGGCACTTCTAGCAGACATAGAAGTTTGAAATTTAGAATACAATTAGTGTTTATTGTATAAATCAAGGAAAAATTAAAATATTTAGCAATTTCGGTCGAGTTTTCTAGATACACTAACTGCATAAATAACTTTGTAATCCCATATAAATGTATGGAATTACAAAGTTATATATGCAGTTATATGTACCAACTGCACAAATAACTTTGTAATCCCATATAAATATATGAGACTAGCTGTTCCCCGCGGTTTCACCCGCGTTAATTTCGGAGATCCCGCGGGAATTCAGAGATGCAAAGTAGTTAATACCCTATATCCCTAGGTTTTCTTTACCCCTGACAACGTGCATGCAAAATTTCATGAGATTTCACCAGCGTTAATTTCGGAGATCCTTCGGGAATTCCGAGATAAAATTACCCTAATCTGAATGCTCCAACAATTTTCATGAAATTTTGTATACAGGGGATTTCGGGGGCCATAAATCGATCTAGCTAGGATTCATTTCTGGAATTCCCGCGCGAACTCTGATATCAACGCGGGTGAATTAATTATTGCATACTACACGTTGTCAAGGGTACAGGAAAGGTCATAGGGTAGTACTTTTATCTCAGAATACCCGCGGGATCTCCGAAATTAACGTGGGTTAAACCGCGGGGAACAGCTATTTAAGCCGTTGCCCAGATATTAATAAATAATAATAATAAGTGTAGCTATAGTTACCTACCTAGATATAAAGTGTAGATACATAGTTACCTAGACATAATTATGTTCAAAGGTACAATGGTCAACGGAATGAAAAAGCAAGAATGGGGCATGTGTTTATATATATTATAAAGTTGTACCAAAATCTTTCAAGTTATTAAAGTAGACTAAATTGCTCAAAGGAGGAAGACCATTTACAAAAAGAAATGAGATTCCATCAAAAACAAACTTGTAAAAAAGTCCAAGTCTCGCAACTCACTTCTTCTACAGTAAAAAGTTGTGAGATCAATGTAATACCAAGTCGGTTAATTTATTCAGTGCCTACTTAAGGGTCCTTCTGTCTAAAGTTATCATGTTATAAGCTAATCTAATAACATTTTATAGTGACCATATCAAATTTAAAAAACTTTTATGTTTTAAATAGATTGATTAGCTTGGCGATCACGTGAAAACACAATGTATCTCACAAGTAATACATATTATAATTAAATTAGATTGTTTAGAACCATAATTATGTATTACATGTGAGATATATTGTGTTTTCACGTGATCGCCAAGCCAATCAATCTATTTAAAACATAAAAGGTTTTTAAATTTGATATGGGGGGCTAAGATGCGCAAGACGACAAAATTTTATCGAGCCATTTTATCGATTCTCGTCGACATATTGTATGACTTTGTCGACGAGAATCGATAAAATGGCTCGATAAAATTTTGTCGTCTTGCGCATCTTAGCCCCCCAGGTCACTATAAAATGTTATTAGATTCGCTTATAACATGATAACTTTAGACAGAAGGACCCTTAAGTAGGCACTGAATAAATTAACCGACTTGGTATTACATTGATCTCACAACTTTTTACTGTAGAAGAAGTGAGTTGCGAGACTTGGACTTTTTTACAAGTTTGTTTTTGATGGGATTACTTTTTCTTCAATATGCAATTAAATATATTTTTGTCAACTTTAAAATTTCATGATGATCGGTTCAGTACTGAGTAGCTGTGAAAAGGTGACAGACTCAGACATAGGTATATAAGGTTATATTTTTGATTGAATTAGGTAATTGGATTGACAAATAAAATAAACTATCTTGTGTTGCTCTGTACACAAAGAAACGACATTTAAGTTTATTCTTTAGTATGTCAAATCCTTGTACAGCACTTTTTAATAATATTATCAAGAAACTTTATGATACACAGTAGGTACACACTATTTAGTTTTATCAGCTTTTTTAAGGTTATAATCTGTCACCACAAATTAACTAGACTCTAACCTCCACCACAATTGTCGTGTCAGCTAACACTACAGAGCCCGCGGGAAGCGCGGCAAAATTCAAATACAAAAAAGAAATACTTAATATCTTTACATCTCCCCCCCTGGCGAAGAACATTGAAACGAAAATTTTCGTTTAACTAATCATTGACCTCTTCTGTATCTACTTCGTGTTCTTCTTCTGATGTAGGGACTGGAATAAGTTTTGTAATATGAAAAAGATTAGATTCTGTTTTTTTGTGACCTGTATCTACTTCTTTATTTTTAATTTCATTATTTGAACTCAATTTCTGAGTTATTTTCAAATCTTCATTTTGTGTTAGTTTGAACTCTTTAATCAAATCTAGTCCAATCAAAAATTCATATTTGAAATTTTCTTCATCAATAATGTGTACATCCACTTTTTTTTCCAATTCTAAGATTTTTATTTTTAAGGTTGTCAAACCACTTGTTTTTTTAACACCATTAATTGTTACTAAATCTGCTTCATTCAAACTATTTCCTTTTCCTTTTAGCTTTAATAATTTAGCATTTATGAGGGAAACATTTGATCCAGAATCATAAACTCCATTTAAATTTAATTTATCATTCAGTAGTAGTTTGACATATATTAATGGTGTTACTATTCGTTTTTTTGATCATGTTCATTCAACTCAGCTTCTATCACTGAATTGTTTACATGTTTTATAAATTTTTTTCTTTCATTATTATCCTCTTTTGTTTTAAACCAGCATGTCGCTTCAGGGTGATAACGGATGCCTTTATTCAATTTTTCACAAATTTTACATGGATTATGGTCTTCAAATTTGGCATTATTTTTTACGTTTGGAATTTTTTTTCTACTCAAAAAGCTTTTTTTATTTACCATGTGCTCATATTTGCTAACTTCATTAAACAAATCGACTGTATCTTTTAATATTTCCCTATCAATTTTATTAAGTATGAATTCTGGTAAGCCAGTCGCAATAAGATCCATTAAGGTTCCTGTGTCCATTGATTTTCTCATATTCAACAATAGTTTTTCTTTTCTCATGGCATAATCCAACAATGAACCATCTTTGTATTTAAATAATAGTGCATAAGTGACCGGATTCCATCCCTTATTTGCAAATGATTCACAGAATTTGTTTTTCCATATTGACCATTCTGAATTCATTGTTAGTTTTATAATCATTGAGCCATACCAATCTGCGCAAGATCCATCCATGAACAATCTGAGAATTTCAATTTTTCTCTCATCTGTTGTCACATCAAAGCGTATGCATTCTTTTTCAAAAATATCCATCCATTGGTTTGCATTAGTATTTTTGCTTGTAAATTTTTCAATCACAAATTTTTCAGCAATGTGTTTTAAGCTCTGTTGTTTATTTTCTAATAATTTTTCAACTAATTTTTCCAACATACCTGTTTCTTTTTTTTGTGTAGAAGAAAACTTTTCTTGATCCAATTCTTCTAGAAATTGATCACCGAACTGTAAATTACCATCGTTATCTAGGTAAGTTTTAGTTAGTTCGTCTGTCATTGTTATCCAAACTCTTCTTGATTGGTACCTTTTTTTTAAACTATTTTTAACTTTATCATAAGCACTTGTTTTCATTATTTCCTTATGACGACTAACTGATTGTAGCTCTTCTGGCATAATATACACTTTATCATCACTTGTTGTTACTGAGGTTATAGAACAAATATTGGATTTTCCATCACTTCCAGGCAATAAAGTAAATTCAAAACGTAATTTCTCCATTTTTCACTTTAATATTATAACCAAAAATGTCGTTTTATAAGGTTATATTTTTGATTGAATTAGGTAATTGGATTGACAAATAAAATAAACTATCTTGTGTTGCTCTGTACACAAAGAAACGACATTTAAGTTTATTCTTTAGTATGTCAAATCCTTGTACAGCACTTTTTAATAATATTATCAAGAAACTTTATGATACACAGTAGGTACACACTATTTAGTTTTATCAGCTTTTTTAAGGTTATAATCTGTCACCACAAATT
Source organism: Zygaena filipendulae (assembly GCA_907165275.2). Lineage (NCBI taxonomy): Eukaryota > Metazoa > Arthropoda > Insecta > Lepidoptera > Zygaenidae > Zygaena > Zygaena filipendulae. Next base: position 295,014 of record OU015672.1, read on the forward strand.
AACTAGACTCTAACCTCCACCACAATTGTCGTGTCAGCTAACACTACAGAGCCCGCGGGAAGCGCGGCAAAATTCAAATACAAAAAAGAAATACTTAATATCTTTACAGATACAGATGATAGAGTTACTTTCGCATTTACCTATAACTAGCTTAATTTCGGAGTTCCCGCGGGTATTCCGGGACAAAAACCAACTAATGTCCTTCTCTGTACCCCTGACAACGTGAAGTATGCAAAATTATCATTCTATCATATTATTTTTGTAAATCTTTTGTATGTGTTGTTTGTATTCGTGAAAGTAAATAAAATAAATAAAAAATTTCATGCAGTTTCATGCAAATTATCGTTGTTTTTCAATCAATTCACCCAAAACTTGGTGGAAAAATCCGGTGAGTACTTTTTGAGTTTATCGCGAACAGACAGACGAGGCAGCGGACTTTGTTTTATAAAGTAGTCACACCTATTAGTATGAATCCATGAATCTGTTACCTACTTTTATTTTTAAGTATAAATCCTCAACTAAAGAACGTTAAGAGACGAATGATGTACAGGGTGTTAATGAAATAAATTCAATGTCCAGACGAAACGGCCCCGTCGACTTGCGCCATCGACTTCATAGCAATAATAGGTGTTTAATTGCGTACAGTGCGAGTTGCGCACGCGCACAATCGATGCAATACCGATTATATGGCTCACCGGCTCCATGGTAATTGATAATTCGCATGGATATGGGAAATGACAGGTTACGATATGACCATCACCATATGTTGCTGTTGTGGTAGTACTAGCTGTACCCCACGTTAATTTCCGGGATATCGAGTACCTTATGTTCTTCTCTGTACCCTTGACATCGTGTATGGAAAAATTCATGACGATCCGTTGAGCAGTTAAGAGATGAAAGGCAAGCACAGCTGTTATGATACTTTCGCTTTTAGAATACCTATTAGTATAGTCAATACTTAATAATAAAGCGTCCGTGAAAACTTTTCACCCTCGATATCTTTATGTCACACCCATCTTCATAATTCCCTTTTTACTCCCCGAAGAGCTTGTCATCAGAGCTTAATGTTCAGAGTACCTAGTAACCGATATCTAGAATGATTGTTTCACTTGCCAAGGTCCTTATCCGCATCCCCGCGCCGTATGGGCTCCGCTGAAAACCAGCGCTGGCGCACTTTATGCGACAGCATATTATGCTGAGACGGTGTCCATTTTGGCATCACGGAAACTATATACTTACGATTCATTTTAAATTTGATGCATGTATTACTTTTAAGAAATTTTGTGATGCCAAATAAAGTTATGTCTATGTCTATGTCTTATTAACTTAGACTATATCACGTCGGGTTAAAATAACGCGTCACAAAAATGGTTTACGTGCTTAAAGAAGTTTTACTTCAAAAGAATTCATTTACAACATATTGTGTTGGGTATGGCACACAGAATATTAAATTGATAATCTCTAATTTGGCCATCTCGGGCTTTTCGTATTGTGTTTTTGGGAGGCGCGTTATGGGCAAGGAATGTTGTTGGTCATAGTGGCCAGGGTCCAAATTATGGCGAGTTAATCTTCAAAGAGATCGGTAACTCATTGTTTGCATTATAGGTATCCATCAATTCCATTTAATAATTTATTGATCCGACCGACAAGTTTCTCGAATCTTGACACAGATGTCGTAACAGTGGTTAGAGCGAAGCGTTTTCACTCGATCTCATTGTCCGACTGCACTGTGGTCTGTGGCCCAACAGGGCTTTCGACAGCGCGCTAACGACATGACAAACACGACGGCAAACATTGTCCAACGCACAGAGCAAATAAAATTAACTAGAGAGGAGATGTAGGCGGGGCAGGCGCGCCACCGTTGCAAAGGAAGCTAGAGCAAATGCTCTAACTTGCCCAAAACTTCTTTTGCTGCCATCCCAAGTATATTTACCACAATATTTCCAACTGTGAATTTTGAAAACAGTGACTAAGTAAAAACATAACCATAAAGCGTTTAATACAATATTATTTACGTCAATTTAGTGCGTGATGATTAGTTTTGTGTGCGAAAATCAACCGGCGACGCTGGTTTTCATCTGTTTTCATACTAAACTAAGTCGATGTCCCTTCTATCTGTTATTTTCTGTTCTGTGGTCCAACGAATCGCAAACACACCCGGCACTTGGCCACAGCCCATAGCTCGTGTGACGTAACGATGGATGTATTTGACATTTAAGTATAATAGCACAACCAGCCTCTTTAATGTACCTACCCAGTACCCACTACCCACAAACTCAAACAGGTGTCCATTCAAATCGCTGATTATATGTATACTTGTGTCTGTGATCAAGATGTGCGAAATAATGTCAAGAGCACTTCTACTGTCTACAGATTCATCTATTGACCTTGTTGTAAAATCAATAATAACCACTCGTTTTGTATAGTTTCAAATGGCGAGTCACTTCTCACAAATTCTCGACAGTGAATGATGAATTATGATGACGAATTATGTTTAGAAAAAACAAAATTTCCTCTACTTTCTCTGGGGGTCTCCGTTGCATAGATCCCGTATCCATACATTCCTACACCACGTTCTAAATAAAAAGCTCGTACCTACAGCTGTGTTGGTTTCAGCATCAACGAAACATCTTCCGAATGTGTTCAATTTTGATTTAAAAATTCGTAAAAATCTGAATCTATAGATTAAACTTACAACTAAAAATATTGTGTTTTAAATGTCCTTGAGAAATCTTTGAGGAATCTATATATAACACCAGAGCCGCCTATCCAGCAACGCAGCTAGTATATACCCCTTAGAAATTAGTAAAGAAAATGCGCTATCCAAGTTGCAACAGCTAAGTTAATCTCACCTGGTGAACAATCCAGTGTTGGTGAGACCGTACTTGGTCTCGCCAGATCTGATGTACAGCTTGCAGGCGTCGTGCTGCCTGCAGCAGGTGTCGGTGAAGAAGAACAGGCCGAGGTCCCCGGAGCGGGCCGTGGCGGAGCGCCCGTCGCCGCACCACACCGTGCCTGGTCAAAACAAACCAAGTAAATAAGTGACTTAAAATGAAACAGATCACATGAATGAGTGACTAAAGTTGTAACAGATCAGATAAATGAGTGAAATTACAATTCCTACAATTTTCACTTACGGATGCAGATAATTTCCACGTTGACGAAAATAATTTTAGGATGTGAGTACAAATGGTAGAGTGCTTTGTGAATTAAGAAATCACAGATTTGGTTTATTTATTTGATAAATTATCAGTTTTGTTGTCTTACATTTGTTTTGTTGTTCCGAATTTTCCCAGACATCACAGAACTAAATACAACTACCTATCCATTCTGACTTTCGAATAAGTTTAAACCTTAAAACTGCATCAACATTTTGTAAGCTAGAGTTAGGTATAAGTCACAATTACCTGGATAAATAGCTTGGACGCGGTCTTTAAAGGCGTCCACCACAGAATTGGCATAAGTGGCCACACTAGTGACTCCAGAGGCCAGGCTGCCCACGAAGCCTCGGTCACTATCCAAAGAGCCAATGTCTCTAACACCAGCCATCAGCTGGCTGAGAGGCTTGCTGATACCAGAGGATATTGACTTGAGGATGCCGCGACCGAACTGACCTGAAAATTCAGTTAATATTAAATTTAAATGTAGTTCACTCACTGACTAAAAACGGTATTTCGAAAACTACTTATGAAGGTGAATTTGGCAGCAGGTAGGAGAAGTCAGTCAAGAACGGATTTCACGGAGTTCCCGTGGGAACTCCCAAATTTACTAGCGATGGTGAAACCGAAGAAAACAGCTAGTACATCACAGTATAGTTAAATAGTGTATACCTAGAGGAAAATTTTGTTTATGTAAAAAAAAACGAAAAATATCTATCTTATACAACGTGTTAATGAATTAACTGAAAACCTGATACACCCCATATAAAAAAATAAACAACAAACAAAATATATTTTATGTCGAAAAAATTTGTACTTTAAAAGTTATTCAACATTAGTTTGGAGGTGAAGGTGACCTATCTACGAAATTCCAAGCGCTACGCCCGCGCCTTCCGGTTCGGATTTTTTTGCTGCAGGCGGCGTACGCACCTAATATTGTATTATACATGGGCTTGTAAAAATGAAAAAATATAACCAATATTGAAACATAGTGCGATAGATTCGCTAGTCGATTCTGAGCAAACTACTTTCTAGTTTTCAGTTAATTCATTAACACGTTGTATATTGAATCAAGTGAAATTGTTGTCTTATTTCGGGGAACTTAAATTATACTTATTTAGTCGTTTTTGATGAGTACTGAAATTTTTTATATTTTTTTATCCATGCGGGTGAAACCGCGGGGCAACAGGTGGTTTAAATTTTTTTTGTAAATATTTACCCAAACCTCCATTCTCCTCTCGACTTCTCAGCTTTTCCGCTTCCAACGCCTCGTTTTGCCTCTGCATACGTTTGAACAAATCAAAGATCCCCTTCGGGACGACTTTCTCGGCAACACTTTCTACAACACTCTCGACCACGCTGCCAGCCAAACCAAATATAACTGACAACGCATCCGTACTTGGAGCTCTAGTTGGTATCACGTCCTTTGAATCGTAGTAGTCTTCTGGTATTTCAGATTGTTCTTCCACGTCTAGCTCAGTGTAAACTGGTACCGTACCTTCGTCAGAATCTATTATTTCTATATCGTCTCCACTACCGGTGTCTGCTTCATCTGAACTGTTACCCTCTGATATTTTTACCAATCTTTCTTCAATTAATGATATTTCTGTTGTATTTAAGTGTGTGATGTTTAGGTTTTCTGTTGTATTGTTAATATTACTATATTGAATTAGTTCAATTTTAGTTTCATTTGATACAGTCTTAGCATACGGGGCGTTTGTAACCAATTTTTCAGTTACATTCTTGTCCGTTTCTGTAGTAGTTTCCATTTCACCGCTCAGGGTATAATCCTCAGATACTTGCGTAGAAGTCGGTAAAGTAACAGTTTGGTTTATTTCTAATTTTGGGACATTTTTTGTTGTTGAGAGTGGTATCACTGTTAAATCAGATTCAGTTGTACTTTCAACTATACTAACTAAAGTATTTTCTGTTGTACTTACAAGTTCTAACGGTATAACTCTAAGATCTATGGTTGCTGTTGTTTCAGTGGGAGTTGTGGTCGATGTTTCTTCTGCATTCTTTACGGTTGTAATATCATTATGTTTTTCATACACTGGATCTTTAGTCCCATTTTTAGCCTCGACAGAATTTTCTAAGCCTACCTTTGTATTTTCGTTATCGAAACTATATCTATAAGAATCTTTGTTAAAACTATGATCGTAACTTTTAGCCGTTAGATCATATTTGCCATCGAATTTGATTGAGACTTCATCGTCAAAGTCTATGAGATTATTCTCGTAAAAGTCATCGAAAGGCTTTGTGTCTGATGATTTCCCGCTATCGATCGATTTGGGAAAAGCCAATGACGATATGCTTAACAGTGATATGCCACAAATGAGTATGTACATTGCTATTCTTCTCACTCGGTGATACATTTCTTGGTGTACATCTGAAAACAAAAAGAATATCAGTTAAATATCGACTCCATTTCTCTTTACTCTCAACTACATTAGACCTTTTCCACTTTTCTAAGCATTTAGTAAAGGTAAAGGTACATGAGGTGATGAAAATTGAAACTGTTTTATAGTGTCCGATTGAAGATCGATTTCTGACCAAAGCCGAAGCCGAAGAATATCGTTTTGCGCTCTGGTGCATTCGTAACAATTCGTTCTATTCGGCCAAAACTTCGACCAGTTTTGTCAAAGCCGAAGCCGAAAGTACGGTCGAACTGTCGGAGACTACTACTAAGTATCTTTTGTCTGTTTGGTGTGAGCAACCTTGTTCATTAAGGGTAATCGCCTGTGACAGCGGACTGAGGCATGGATTGTGCTCGCAAACGTAACCGTTTTGTACAGCTTCATTATTAACTCGTTTGTACGCTGAGTGGAATAATAAATGCACTAGATGATCAACGGACCGACGCTTTGTGGGACGAAACTTAACAATTGGATCTGTGAAAAAAAAATGGAAGGAGGAAATCTGCAAATGGTTTGCACCGCTGAACTATCGCCCACAGGCCACACTCCACATACCTTCAGCGTTAAAGTGGACTTGTGTCTCAACAGGGGCGACGTCCAAAAAAAGTACATTGATAACGGTTGGAATAAAGAATATTAATCTACATATACTAATATTATTACAAAGAGCAAGTTTGTGAGTTTGTGACGTTGTACGGGGTAATCTCTGGATCTACTGGACCGATTTTGAAAATTCTTTCACTTATAGGAAGCTACAATGATCCTGAGTGTCATAGAGTACTTTTTATTCCGGAATTCCCGTGGGAACTCCGAATTTCTCGCGGGTAAAACCACGGGGGAACAACTATCTCTGGATCTACTGAACCGATTTTAAAAATTCTTTCACTTATAGGAAGCTACAGTGATCCTGAGTGACATAGGATTATTTTGTATTCCGGAATTCCCGCGGGAACTACGAAATTACTACGGGTCAGCGCGGGGGTCAGCTAGTTTCTAATATTTTGGCATACGGATTGGATTGTGTTTTTGGGACACGCGTTATCGGCAAGGAATATTGTGGGTTATAGTGAAAAAGGGCCCAGAAATTTATGCGAGAAATTATAGAAACGAACAAAATATACTATTTTAAAATGGTAAACGTGGTAGTGAATGTCTAGGAGACTCTGCCCACCGCTACGAGAGACTGGCGTGATACCTATAACCTATTACTACTTCTTTCTCAAACAGTAATGTCTTAATGTTATTTCGCAAAACTGTATAGTTTTTCGCCGTGACAACTTTCGTAATTTGTTCGGAGTGAGGAAAAAAGTTTATTCAAATTGATCAACTTGGTTTTTGGTAAAACGAATTGATTCGTTTTTTCGTGCTTCTTAACAGTTAACACGCGTGGCGATTCAATTTTGCCTGTATAGTTCAAACTGCTCCAATTAGTAGAGCGACGGAGACCAGATTTTGAAAAATCTCGTCGGTATCTCTTATGTATACCTACAACAGGCATGGATGTGTTCAGGGCGTTGTGTAGATTACGAAACTGCTTGTTGTAATGTTTTTTAGTGGTGGAAAAAACATTACAACAAGCAGTTTCGTAATCTACACAACGCCCTGAACACATCCATACCTGTTGTAGGTATACACAAGAGATACCGACGAGATTCGGTTTAGAGAAGGAATTTTCTCAGTTCGCCGCTCTACTAAATCGGCAATCAGCCGTTTTTCAATTCATCACTGCCAGTCCCTGAGGATTCGTTGTGTTTGGTTTCCCATACATCAGTACGCTATTGAAACATACATTCTTCATCGTATCCCAACTAATCCCTAATATTGTAGGTGCGAATGTCAGTATGTTTGTTCGCTACGCTTTCACACCTCAACCACTCAACCTATCATCATGAAATTTTGCATATACGTTGTCAGGGGTACTGAGGAAAACATGGGTACTTTTATAATGAAACTTTTGCGGGAACATCGCATGTGAAACCGCAGGGAACAGCTAGTGTTATTATAAATGCGAATGTTTGTTTATATAGGCACACTTTCACAACTTAACTACTCAACCGGTCATAAGGTTTCACATACTGTAACACATACTGTTAAATAAAATAAATAAATACACGTTGTCACATACAAAAAATTTGTAAAAATGCTATAAACTCTCTCAGGATTTCACCCGCGTCAGTTATGAAATACTCTTTGGATCAGAATGAAAAGTAGACATTCTCTATACTCAGGGACTCCGTGAGCTTTGAAATCCCCGCAAGAACACTTTGTGTCAAAGTATCATCACAGTCAAATCATTGGTATAACGCATAAAGGACAAACATACTTACAAACATTTGTTTTTAGTTATATAGATTTTAATCACTTTTGAAATCATGATATCTACTTTAAGTCGAACCGTATCGGAATCTGGTACAAAATCATGCGCTGCAATTGATAAATATCTCGCAACCAGTTGTTCTTACATAACTAGCGCTTGCTCTCACACGAGCGCACCAGTAGGTAATCTCACAGCAATATAATATAACAATACAGCCTGTAGGCTGTATCACTGCTGATTATATTACCCACGAGCGATCGTATTAAACTCCGTTCACTTTTTGCCTTCTTACCGAGTACTTATAAAGTACCTATACCTACTGCGATCGATCAGCAGAGACTAACGGCCGCACTCAGAGTCGACTTTAATGATTACTTAGTTAAGTATAGATTTTTAAAACCAAACTGTCGCAATCAGAGACGTACAGTAAATTAATGTACAATTGGCATTTAATGAGATGTAACTTAATTAGTAAAATGCCAATTAACATTAATTTATTAAACTTGTCTGATTGCGGCAGTTTTGTTTTAAAAATCTATACTTAACTAAGTAATCATTAAAGTCGACTCTGAGTGCGGCCGTTAGTAAAATAAATATAAGTGACAAGCTGTCCCGCGCGGTTTCACCCGCGATAATTTCGAAGTTCCCGCGGAATTGTTCCATACAAACTTTGAAGAAGAAGAAGAAAATACATTTTTCATTACTCATACTCGGAAAGTAGGTCTGAAGTTGCCTGAGAAGCGGGTTGAAAGTAACCCTTTTCAGCCCTAGGGAGAATCGCTTTCAACTGACAACTGTCAAATTATTAAAAAAAACTAGGTCTATTTTCACATTTCTATTGAACCATGTTTCAACTTTCTATACAGCCAGCGCGATGTAAAATTGAAATAACGTAAAGTTTAAGTAGGTATTAATTAAAATAAAATTCACTCACTTTTTCTTAAGCTAATTCCTATTTATATTTTTTTATTTTCTTTAATTAATACTTAATAATTAAAGAAAATATTTTTTTTAGGTCGCCACAATGTAAATAAAAAATACTGGCTGAATAGCTAGCCGGCCAAAGAAAAAGAAATAGGTGGGAAAGTGTCAAGCGACTATCCGATCTTCACTCATTTTTTCTTTAGCTAATTCCTATTTTTATTTTGACTTTCCTTGCATTCGTAATGAAAAGCACAGTGTTACCCTCGGGAGAAAGACGTTACTTTCACCCCTAGGATAACAATGTACTATTGCAACCCCTTTTCATCCCCTTAGAAGAAGAAGAAGAAAATACATTTATTTCAGCACAACACACAAGAAGAAGATACAAACACCCTTAGGGGTTGAATTTTCAAAAGTTCTTTCTTATCGGATGCCTACGTCATTCAAAGAACACGCCCTCCAAGTTTTAGATCTCCACCATTCAGTGGTCTCTACGATCCGCGGTTTAGGACATGCGTTGATCCATCAGTCATTCAGGACAAAGCATTCTTTATGTATAGATTGGCTGTTTTGTATTGTAACTCCCCGCGGTTTCACCCGCGGTAATCTCGGGGTTCCCGCGGGAATTCCAGGACAAACTATGCGTATAAACCTTCTTGAATCGCTTTATCTATTGATGATTTTTTGCGTAGTCTAAAGATCTAAGGGTACTGTTATAGTAGAGACTAGTATAGTATTGTATTATCTGTGGTAAAGACTAGCTGTTTCCATCGGTTTCACCCGTGTTAATTTCGCAGTTTCCAATAGATCGAGGGACTAAATAAGTCTTTCTCCCGAGGATAACACTGTGCTTTTCATTACGAATGCAAGGAAAGTCAAAATAAAAATAGGAATTAGCTTAAGAAAAAGTGAGTGAATTTTATTTTAATGAATACCTACTTAAACTTTACGTTATTTCAATTTTACATCGCGCTGGCTGTATAGAAAGTTGGAACATGGTTCAATAGAAATGTGAAAATAGACCTAGTTTTTTTTTTTAATAATTTGACAGTTGTCAGTTGAAAGCGATTCTCCCTAGGGCTGAAAAGGGTTACTTTCAACCCGCTTCTCAGGCAACTTCAGACCTACTTTCCGAGTATGAGTAATGAAAAAGTCTTTGCCAATAGATTGGTTGCTCTAGTCTGTCTGTGAATTGACAGCATAGATTCGCACGCTCCGGCAAAGGGCTGGGAGTTGCGTAAGAGCAGCCGAAAGCGGATTAAAAACAAAGCCGGCCAAGTGCGAGTAGGACTCGCGCACGATGGGTTCCGTTATCCGTACCATTATCTATAAAAACTGCAAAAAAAAATCATGTCTTTTGTATAAATACTTGACTTATTTTAATTTAATAAGGTATTTATTTTTAAAGTAAATAGGTACCTATATAACTAAAGCTGAGCTGATGACCAAGGGTAAAACCGCGGGACGATGTATGGTTTCTATAAGCTGCAAATATTGTCTTTTATTTGAATAGGTAGGTGATCACCGCGGTTTTAATCGCGGAACTTTCGGAGATCCCACAGGAATTCCGGGATGCAAAGTACCTACCCTATGTCCTTTGCTGTACCCCTGACAACGTGTGTACAAAATTTCATAATGATCGGTTGAGCCGTTAAGGCGTGAAAGCGTAACAGACGGACAGACAAAGTTACTTTCGCATTTATTACAATACTAGTTGTTCCCTAGCGGTTTCACCCGCGGTATGTTCGGAGTTCCCGCGGAGATTCCGAGATAAAAAGTACCGTGTGTCCTTCTCTGTACCCCCGACAACGTGTGTGCAAAATTTCGTGGTGATCGGTAGAGCCGTGAGAGCGTAACAAACAAACAAACTCACTTTGGCATTTATAATATTAGTTAGGATTAGTACGGATTGAGCAATGACATGCTACCAACGAAGGTTTTCTAGTTTTATCAAGAACACAGATCAAAACAATAACGCATAAAAGGCAAATCACAGCAATGTTATCTTTATGGTTGTTACGTAACGGCAAAATTGCCAGGCGCGGCGACGGGAGGTCTAGACGGCCGGGAACATACGGGAGGAAAAACGTGCAGTTGTGCACGGTCGAAGTTTCGCGCTTGCGAATTGTCGCTCTGCAATCAATAGCTCCTTCAAATAATCTATACTCTTAGATTTTTTTTACAAATAATTTTTACACCTAATCCTTTCCTTACTAAATGCGAAAGTGTGTTTGTTTCTTGGTTTGTTTGTTTATTAAGCTTTCACGCTTTAACGACTTAACTAGTCATCATAAAATTTTGCATACACATTTTTAGTGGTACAGAGAAGGACACTGGTTACTTTCTTACACATCCCGAAATTCCTGCGGGCTCTCCGAAATTGACGCGGGTGAAGACGCGCGGGACAGCTAGTAGAGCTTATCTAAGCTAAAATGACGCGCCCCTCCATTCGCATACGCACAAATGTTAAAATATCGATTCGACACATATAAATCTATTCGTCCTCAGTTGCCGCATAGTGCACTCACACTGCACTGTTAAAGAGATATTATTATCAATCTCGCACATCTAAAACTGCTTATTGAGTAGTGGGGCGTGTCATTTTAGTTTAGATAAGCTCTACCTAGGTATTTAATAATAATAAAATGTAAAGTTAAGTACGTCAAAATGTAATGCCTACTAGACTACTGCCTACTGCCCGTTACATTGGCAAAGTTATAGCAACTTTACCAATGTCAAAAAGCACAAAAGAAGTCGCGTTCGCCTGTGGAAATACGACCTGTGTGTTTCCACTCCCGACTGCATATAACGGCGCATGACCTTGCCCATACTGAGTGCACTTTTACTTTTATTGTAGATTTTATTTAAATTTTTTTGGTTAACAGTAACCAGTTATTGCGGAAACAAGTCATTACTTCACACCACACACATTTTCATAGCGTTGTTCAAAATCTATATAATACTAGCTGAGCCCCGCGGTTTCACCCGCCTTTCGGAAGTTCAAAGTAGCCTAATTTACTCCTTATAACATCAGCTAATTGGCAGTGAAAGTCCCGTCAAAATCGGTCCAACCGTTTCGGAGATTCACCCGCGTGAGTTTCGTAATTCCTGCAGGAACTTCAAAATTCTTTCCTTTTTATTTCGTCTGAAATTCTTTCATATTCTTCTTCTCTTTACAATAACAAACACAACAAAAAAAATTAGTGAAATCGGTCCAGCCGCGCGTTCACGCGTGAGCGGTGACTTACCGCCGCACTCAGAGTCGACTTTAATGATTACTTAGTTAAGTATAGATTTTTAAAACAAAACTGCCACAATCAGACAAGTTTAATAAATTAATGTTAATTGGCATTTAACTAATTAAGTTACATCTCATCAAATGCCAATTAAAATTAATTTACTGAGTGTCTCTGATTGCGGCAGTTTTGTCTTAAAAATCTATACTTAACTAAGTAATCATTAAAGTCGACTCTGAGTGCGGCCGTAAGGGAAATTAGGACTCATTTTTATATACAAACTAGCTGTCCCGCGCAGTTTCACCCGCGATAATTTCGGAGTTTCCATAGGAATTTCGGATTTCAATATAGCCTATGTTACTCAGGGATAATCCAGCTTTCTAATGGTGAAAGAATTTTTGAAATCGGTCCAGTAGTTTTTGAGTTAAATCGTAACAAACAAACAAACAAAAAATCAAATCTTTCCTCTTTGTAATAATTAGCATAGATAGTATAGATATAAAAATCTCGTGTCAGTGTTCGTTATCGAACTCCTCCGAAACGCCTTGACCGACTTTTATGAAACTTTTTGTGTATATTTGATAGGTCGTAGGCATTTTTATACCCCTAAGTGTGGCTACCCAGAATATTTTATTTTATTTTTTTGAACAAAATTTTACTTTGGAGTTCCTGCGGGAATTCCGAAGCTGCGAAACTATTAGCAATAAAAGCTCGTAAAGGCATTGACACGGCTAATTTTAAGACGTCAAATTATTGATAAATAATTTCATCTACTCAGTATTGGGTAATATCTAAAAAATTATATTAAACGTTCACACCAAGGTTTTATCTTTAACTATGTATATTGACACTTGTGCTAGTTGTGACATTGGTAAAAAAAAATAGAACATAATTATAATATACAACGTGTTAACTCAGACGAAATAAAAATGAATTGATTGAAAACTAGAAAGTAGTTTGTTTAGAACACGACGTTCGACTTACGAATCGATCGCACCATGTTTTAATATGAGTTATATTTTTGCGTTTTACTAGCCCATGTTTAAATTAGCATTAAATTAGCAAAAAAAACATATCGGCAAATTGACACCGGACACGTAGGCGCGGGCGTAGCGCTTCAAATATCATAGATAGGTCACCTAATAACTTTTAGACTAGTTATTAATTTTTTCGACATAATTTATTATAGTAATTTTAATTATTTTACTATTGTTTATTTTTTTAAATGGGGTGTAGGTATCAGGTTTTTGGTTAATTCACACGTTGTATGTATAAGTTTTTTAATGTTTTGTATGTCTAAATGGACAGGTCACAGTGGGATGACATACTCTGTAATAATACCAAACATAACCTGTGATCACAAACTGCAATAAATAAATAAATAAATAAGTCTCGATAGAAAAAACTTTTTCAGAAAACTTTTTGTAAGACAAGCTTTTATTCAAATGCGCTAAAAAGAATAAACCATGCGTTGTCATCCAAACTAAACGTGTAAATCGAGTTGCAAAATTCCATAAAAGCTTGCAATGTATATGTATGTAACTAACTAGTTTCATACATATACATTGCAAGCTTTTAATATATTAGGTCCTTGGCCACAGCAGTCGTAACTGAAAACGGAGGAGGTTCTCAATTCGACTATATGTTGTTTTTTTTGTATGTTTTGTTACGCGATGACTCGAATATTTTTTACAGATATTTGAAGTTGAAAATCTGAAAAAGCTTGATTTGAGAAAAATCATTTTAAAAGTATGTGTGAAATGAAAAAACACACTTCTACTTGCTTGTTACATAGATTTTTATATAATACTAGCTGTCCCGCGCGGTTTCTCCCGCGATAATTTCGAAGTTCCCGCGCATTGTTCCATACAAACTTTGCAACCCCGTTTCATCCCCTCAGGGGTTGATATATCAAAAATCCTTTCTTATTGGATGTCTAAGCCATACAAAGAACACACCCTCCAAGTTTCAGGTGTCTCCGATTAAGGCGATTAGCGGTTTACGTTGATCCATCAGTCATTCAAGGCAGAGCATTTTATATGTATAGATTGTAGATTAAGATATTATGATACTTAATATGAAATTGAAGAAAATTGAGCATCTATTAATAACTAGTTGTGCCCCGCGGTTTCACCCGCGGTAATTTCAGAGTTCCCGCGGGAATTCCGGGATAATAAGTATGCTGTGTTAATCTGATGTATACCTAAGCTATATTATTGTAAAGTTTCATTTAAATCCATTCAGTAGTTTTTGCGTGAAAGAGTAACAAACATGGATCCATCCATACATTCTTACGAACTTTCGCGTTTTATTATTAAGTAGGATCAATTTTTCGCGCGGACGCAATTTTTTCACCGAACTTATCAAAACTGCTTATATCTCGGAAACTAAAAGCCGAGAAGGTAGGTACTTTTAGCTTGGACGCCCACATATCTTTCGTTATCTGTTCATCAAAACATTTATTTCAACGAGCCATACCTACATGAAATGCAATCTATGTATCTATCTTCTATACTTTGATAAAAGAGTAGAATTCGCGATTCTGTAGGTAAATTCAATATTTTTAACAAAAATTGAGAGGGGAGGATAAGAGAAGAGTTTTTAAATTTCTTTTCTGTCTGTCTGTCTCTCTGTACAGTGTACACGATAATCTCTGAATCTACTGAACGGATTGCCATGCGGTTTTCACAGGTAAATTAAGCTTAGCTTATAGGCTTAACATATAGGCTTTGTTTCATTTAAATCGGCTGTCGGAAAAAAAGTTGTTACATAATATTATATAAAAAACGTTTCACGCATGTGAAACCGCGGGCCACGCTAGTGAATGATAAACGAACGACAAATCAAACTATGTATTAAATTAACAAAAAAATTAATACCGACTTCCAAAAACACAAAACTAAAAAGCTGAGAATAAAAAAAGAATTTTCCAAATCGGTCCAACCATCTTCGAGTAATCGGTGAACATACATTAAAAAAAAAAAAAAAACATACAATCGAATATAGAACCTCCTCCTTTTTGGAAGTCGGTTAAAAAACATCCTACAAACCTGGAAACGGTGATCGGCGATGACCAAATTCAAATTATTCATGCGTCACATTAAACATAGAAAAACATTTTAAATTCAAACACCATATACTAATATTATTGTAACACAAATATTACACAAAATTGTTTCTTTTTTTTGACACCGATCGTTCTGATATTAAAAAACTAGGCAAAGGTTGAATACAAATACGGCTTTATAATTAAAAAATTGTACGTTCGAAAACGAAACGCGCCGCCCGCGAGTGGTTGGAGCGCTAAAATGTAGCAAAGTAAGGGGTATTAAATTCTGCAAAGTGCAAACTTGGAATTGAGAAAGGTGGTTCGCTCGGCGCGGCGTGGCGTGGCGGGGCGAACTTGTAGATTGTCGTTGCGATTATAAAATAAATACGATATTTAATATAAACATTAATTATTACGTTGCATTCATTATGTTGGTGAATGGAGCGAGGTCTCATATTAAACTAGAGGCCATCTTAAATGCACTTTTAACTGCGCTGTCACGGCTACTCGAAGCGGCTGTCTCAGTCGTTAGTTATAGATTAATGCAAAACAACACTACTTATCTATCTACTAAAACACTATAATAAAAGACTAGGTATCTAGAATCGGCGTGTCTGTTCACGCTAATCTCCGGAACTACTAAACGGTTATCACGTGGTTTTCCCAGGTAGATTAATCTAAGTTTTGTTTCGGGAAAAAAATCATTATAAATCTTTTCACGTGGGTGAAACCGCGAAGCACAGCTAGTATTATTGCTCGACTACATGAACGTGGTAGCGATTACAAAAGGACACTGTTAACTCACGCTAATTATTCGTTTTTTTTGGTTTTTCATATTTTTCGCCGATCACGATAGATCTAGCGTCAAAATTGACTGTTTTTCTCTTTTTAACTGTTAGTTGTAGTTTGTTTGAAATCAGTGGTGACTCGGACCTGGCAAACAGGCCCGGATCCAGCGTTATGGGCACGATGGGCGTGCCCACAAGGCGACAACCGTAAAAAAAATAATACTTTAAAGATTATTGAACATTAGTTTGAAGGTGACCTATCTACAAAATTCCGAGCGCTACGCCCGCGCCTATCGGTTCGAATTTTTTTCTGCGTGCGGCGGCGCACGCGCCAAATATTGTATTATAAATAATTTAGACATGGGCTAGTAAAAATGAAAAAAATATAACCTATATTAAAACATAGTGCGATCGATTCGCTAGTCGATTCTGAGCAATTTACTTTCTAGTTTTCAGTTAATTCATTAACACGTTGTATAAGGTTGTATGAAATGCAATATAAAAAAAAATCTTTTTTTATGCTTTCAAGCTGTAAAGGTAGGTATAGGTACCTATCATAATCGGTTTAGTAGTTTAGATGTCGTGATGTGCAAACAAACATGCATTAATTTTTGTAGTTTTCGTGAGCAAATCGACTAGTTTTCCACATGTTTATTAATTTACTGGTGTTCGCCCCGCGACGTTACCCGCGCGTTACGGTACAAAATGTCGGCCGGGATTTCATACATTTTGTGAACCCCTCCTTTAGTCAGATAGTGTAAGTAATACAGGCCGTCCCACGGATATGCCACATAAAGGGAAAGTAGGTACCTTGAATATTGCAGATGGAACATTTTACTGAAAGAAGACATTATTTGAATTTAAAAAAAAACAATTTAAACTGCATTAATGATTACATGGTTGAACCGGGAATCGAACCCATTACATGAGAAAAATAATCACCTTGTAGCTTTATCATACCGATCGAAAGGCTTCATCATAAGAATTATTTTTTTCTAAATAACATATTGTCAATGTCAAAAATAAATAGGAAAGAAAGTACCTAAGTTAGAAATTTAAAAATCATTAGATACGTATTTTTTTATTTTTCAAATAAATGAAAATACACAGAGATAAAGTTTAGGGTGGGGGCTCGTGACGTCACTCACCGCTACAAGCCACCATACAAACTGATAGTTAGTGACGTCACGCGTTTCAACTCAATGTATCGCCGTTATTTTTTGTTTACGTAAAAAAAGAAAAAATACGTGTCCAATATCTACATAATAATAAAATTGTAACAGGTCGATGTCTGTACATGGGAGATAAATAAGAAAAAATAAATTTAGGCGAATTATAGAATTATAAAATTATAGAAGCCAAAAATACCGTTTTTAGAATTTTTGTCTGTCTGTATGTTTGTATTCGTGCTACGCAAAAACTGCTGCACCAAATTGAATGCGGATTTTTTTTGTTGTATTGCTAAGGGTCTAACTTAGATACTCATGTTTAGATTTTCTCGAAATTCCATCTGGAACTCGAGGTATTAAAAAAATGCTGGTTATCCCACTAATCCTACTAATATTATAAATGTGAAAGAGTGGATTTTTGGATGTTTGTTACTCAATCACGCAAAAACGGCTCAACGGATTTGGATGAAATTTGGCTTGCATTGCATGTCAAAGGGCTACCCTTTGACATGGAAAAGAACATAGGCTACCTTTTATCCCGGAATTCCCGCGAGATCTCCGACATTAACATGTCAAAGAACACAGAACTGATTAGCACCATCTATCGGCGAGTAGCTATATCTGCATTATAGTAAATACATTTGAAAAAATTGATTTTAGCGCCACCTAGCGGCACAAGATTGTAACTATTGCCCTTGTAAGTATAAGAGTAATTTACAGGTGGCGCCTTTTGAGATGCTTTTTCAGAGTATAGCATAGCCACAGATAATATAATACCATCCTAGCTCTCTCCTCTCTATGATCTTTCTTTTCTCTCCAATTTCTCTCATATTATTGTATCGAAATGGGCCGGCTACGCCGTATATTATAATAAATATTATGGGGAAATATTAATAAATATCACAAAATATAAGAATCAATTTATAAATAAAAATAATGGGTAGTCCACAGAGTACTTTTTAATAGGTCTCAGACGAAATAAAAAGTCAGGTAGGTATATACCTATACATTTTTTTAAACTTCGCACTTCGTGATAATAAAATATCAGACCCACTCAAATACCAACTCTTTTACTATTAATTTAAAGTTCATATTTGTTTTAACAACGATATCATTTCGAGGAACGAAAAAAAATCAATATTATGATCTTGGATGGTATCATGGATCTAGTTTTATTGGTCAATGATGGTATTAACCGACTACGTTCACGCGTCGCTCGTCGTCGATGTTTTGCCCGTCGACGAGAACATCTCCGTTTAGTCGTCTACGAAAGTTGAAGCCTCTGTTGAAGCAGTCTGTTCAACTACGCTCTGACAGCTGTCAGAGTAAAATTTCCAAGCCACACATCGGGTATCGAGCGCGCTCGAGTGCGTTCGAGTGCATTCGTGCGAATCCACGGATCGCGCCTCAATTATCTGTGCGTCTACACTCTAGTCTAACAGTCTACAGTCTCAACCAAAGAAAATAATACTCTCTCTTCTTCTTCTTTAATAATGGCATAATTATAATTTGCCAATGACAATGTTTCTGAATAATAAAAATCTCTTCATCTACTTCTTCAATTATGGCGAAACGCCAATGACAATGTTAGATTGTCCCCCAAGTTAAAACATGGCTCTCTTGAAAGCCAGTTTCCTGCTCAGGGTCCAAAATAGATGCTGAAAAGTGACTGAAATAACGAAGACACGTGACACGCGTGTTATCGGTACGGCTTTCACTCGTCATCGCAATACTCTCTCTCTCTCTCTCTAACTCTACACAAGAGTACCTACTACCATCGCGCGCCGTGGCCGTGACGTGAGCCGTCAGCCGTCCATTCAATACTATCTGTGATTCAAGGCGACGCGTCGCCTTTAAATAGTCAATAGTGCCCGCGTGCCCACCGGTATAATGTATATAGCATCGGTTGCACTGCCGTTTAAAGGGGAAAAAAAAACTAACACCTAATAATAATAATAACTTCCTACTTGGTTTTTTGGTGTGTATAGCATGTATAATCTAAATAACTTTACTATAGTACTTTTTAGTGCTGGTTGGGCCCAAATCTAAATTAATTCATTACCGATCATAAATATTCCGAGTCCAACGTATTCTCTCAACTACGTGACATTGGCGGAGTCGCTGCGGCAAGTGGCAACACATAGTGCCCGAAGCAGGTAGGTGTGTTCTGTGGCCCGAAGCCTTATACCAAAAAAAAAAAGAAGAATATTTGAAAACAAACCGGTTTATTTGTATAAATTAAAACAGTGTTTATTATTATTTCTACAATGGATACGTAAGTAAAATAATATATTAGGTATAATAAAAGTTTTGACAATTCCTAGGTGAATTTATGATTAATTCGTGATAGGTAGGTACCTACTACCTACCTAATTACGTTGAATTTGTCGAAGTCAACTGTATCGTAATATTGTATTGTTGTTTTTTCGATTAACATTAAATTTTGTGGACAACATCACAAACTTTCGTATAATATGTTTAATGTAGGTACCTACCTAAGTATGTAAGTTCATCCAAGAAGTAAATTTTGTAATATAAACATTGAAGCTCACATTGAAGTACCTACCAAAACCTATGAAAACCTAACCTATATACATATAGATCAAATCTTCTACGTCTTCTATTGCGATTTATCGCATTTAATTTTGTCAATGTACATACTTAATTATGTATGTTTTACCAATTAAAATAAGAATGTTAGATTGTTCCCTACGATAAAACACCATTCTCTCTCGAAAACTAGGTAGTTTCTTTCTTGGAAACCAATAACTGCTGAACGGTGGTCGGTGATATGGAAATATTGAATAGGTACCTTGGGATGTGAAAAAATAATCGATTTTCTTTTTAAAAAAAATTGTAATTTTAATGAATCGATTGTACAAATTATATGTATAATTGGGGGAAACCCAAAGTTAAAAAAAAATATTTGGAAGGATATCTTGAGGCCGAAAGGTTGTCGTTTGATTTCTTGTAACTATTAAACTTAATTTACCATTTAATTTTGATTCTAAAAAAATATTAAACGGCACTTAGTCTAAACATTTTTGGCAGTACTTAAATATTTTTAGTTAGGTAGGTACCTCAAAAAAAATTGTTTTTTTATTTTTTGGAACAAAGTTCCTTATTTAATTTTGAAATCGTATGGGTTATTCTTCATAATTATCATATTACTTGGTTTTGTTCTGATAAATTACTAATTAATCTTTTAGTTCTATTACCATAAACAAAAGCATACAGTTTTTTATCCTCAATAATCGATTATTTATTTTCTTATACAATCTATTTCCTTTACCAAATACATATACCTTATACAATCTTTTTAATAATAATCAATTATTATTAAAAAGGGAAAAATCGATTTTTCTCTTTCAATGTCACATCCCTACGAATACCTAAATGCTTGCAGCGGAGAGATGTTTGTATGAATGAAATAATATTATGCATGACGTAAGCCGTAGTTTCAGGACACGGTTTGAAAAGAATGGATGCGGCATGAGATTATTTTACTGAGTCGATTTTTCAAATATATTTTGATCCAATATTTTGACTTTTTAGTTAAATGAATGAAATTTTAATGATTATTATTATTGATATATGTACTAACTAGCTGTTCCCCTCGGTTTCACCACAATAAGTTCGGTGCTCCCCCCATGTCCTTCTCTGTACCCCTGACAATTAAGTCGTGAAAGCGTAACAAACAAACTCACTGCGATATATACCTACATTAATATATACCTTGATATTATATTGACACGCATACAATCTAAAATCTAGAATATTGTGTTAGCCTGCAGCTTTTTAAACATTTTTTTAGATTTTCTTCTGGTTTCATCGAGGAAGATGAAAGTGTAACGGCGTTAGTGTATGGAACGCCCTTGGAGACGCCGCTGCACGCTAAGCGTCAGCGCCTCCACTCTCAATCGCGTCCAGTGAAACCGACGAGCTCCCCCGCGTCATCAACTTCACAGGAGGCCTTACTCGAGTAATAAATTTAACCAGTAAAAATATTGTTTTTAATTCATTTCGAAACGTGCTCAAGTAATGTTTTATTTCAGACCGCAGATTGACGAGATCGACGTCGCAGCGTATGTTGAACATTTTTTTTTGCGTTTTCTTCTAAAACACATTTAACATTGCACATTTATAGTTCTAAACTTTTTTGTTCCAGGTACGAAACTTGTGACGGAAGCGGCCAAAGTACTCCACGGAGTGAACGCAAGCCGTTTCACCCACAACGACTATTGCGGGAGGAGAATAAATATGAAGCGGGCCTGCACTACGGTAGATTAATTATTTAAATACTAGCTGTGCCCCACGGTTTCACCCGCACGAAACGTTTTTGTATGAAACTTTTTTTTCCCAACATCCGATTTAAATGAAACAAAACCTATATGTAACTCCAGGTTTAGCTTAATCTACCTGTGAAAATCGCATGAAAATCCGTTCAGTAGGTTCGGAGATTATCGCGGACAGACAGATAGACAGAAAAGAATTTTAAAAAATCTATTTTTTTTGTGGTTGTTTACTCTTCTTTTATCGCCCCCTGTCAATTTTTGTTAAAAACATTCAATGTACAGAATCGCGGATTCTACTCTTTTATTATAGTATAGATAGATAGATATCTCACTTTGTTATAGGGAGTGAAGATGATAGCGACGGCGGGGAAGACGACGAGGAGGAAGGTATCTTCCCGGCGTTCATACCGAGGGTGGGCAGAATGTTCTTCGACCTGGGGGAGGAGGAAGATTTGACACCCTCGGTACCAGTCCCAGAAGCCGCCGCCGCCTCGTTCGCCTCGACATCAACGCCGATAACATCGTCGTCCGATGTGTTCGATTTTGATTGGAGAGACGTACCTAATCCTCCAGTTTCTCCAACTGAGAGGAGGGAAGTGTTCTCCGCAGATAAATGTGGTCCCACAGCTCCATTCTTGACTCCTTATGATGCATTTGTTGCGATATGGGACCAAGATATTATGGAGTACATTGCTGCTGAGACGAACCGTTATGCGCAAGAGGTAGTGGAAAAGCAGTTGCAGGACGGCACCCTTGCGCCTAATAGCCGTATAAATTATTGGCGGGATACAGACGCTAATGAGTTGTACGTCTACTTTGCGTTACTTTTGGCCACAGGGATGTGTGTCAAAAGTGACATAAAGGAGTACTGGCTCCAGGATGACCTCATTTCAACGCCAAATTTTGCGCAATACATGACCTATAGTCGGTTTACGATAATCTCCAGATGCCTCCATTTTGCTCCTAATTCCCCCCATATCGCCTCCTTATCCCGTCCTCGAGCCAAACTGTACAAAATCGATCCCATCATCCAACACCTCAACTCGAGGTTCCAGGGTCTCTACCGACTCAATCGCAACATTGCTCTCGACGAATCCCTCACCCAATGGAAAGGATGGCTAGATATCAACCAGTTCATCAGGAACAAAGCTGCATCGGTGGGGATCAAAACATATGAAATATGTGAGTCGCAATCAGGTTACCTGTGGAGGTTTAAGGTGTATGCTGGACGAGAGGAAGAAGACGAGAGAGAGATGACGCCTGTGTCTGGTGCGATACCGACCCTTGTACTCGAGCTCCTCAAGGGGCTCGAGTACAAGGGGCATACGGTGTGGATGGACAATTACTTCAACAGCCCCCCCCTTGCGCGCGTTTTGAAATCGTTGGGGTTCGATTGCGTGGGTACACTAAGGACTAATCGCCAGTGTGTACCCAAGCAAATATCGATCCTGACGAAGAAGAACATGGCGGTCGGCGAGGTCGTGAGCTGCACGAGCGGGGACGTCGACATTGTGGTGTGGAGGGATCAGAACCGCGTGGCTCTGCTCTCGACGTACCACGGCGCCGCCGTCCACACCGCACACGGCAAGACTAAGCCGATCGTCGTCCACGACTACAATCTGTGCATGGGTGGGGTCGATAAAAAGGACCAGATGCTGAGTATGTATCCAATCGAAAGGAAACGTACTCGGGTCTGGTACAAAAAGTTGTTCAGGCGCCTTTTGAATGTCAGCGTCCTGAATGCCCTAATACTGTACAGGCAGAGCTCCCTGACTCAAACATGCGTGCATGTCAAAAATCATCGCAAGTTTCGCCAAGACCTCATCAGGAACTTGTTAGAACGGCACCAAACGCGGCCAACTCTCGCTTCGTTTTCGTCAACGAGGATGGGAGTTGGTCGGAGTAAAGTACCAGACGTGCCGATACTGCCCGCGGAAGTGTTGAAGCACTTCCCCGAGCAGTATAAGATCATTCCGGGTGATAAGAGAGAGAGGCTTCGAGGCTACTGTGTCATTTGTCGTAAACGTGTTTCGACATACTGCCCGCAATGCAACGTGCCGTTGTGCCCGTTCACCTGCATCAAAAAATATCACCAGCGTTAAAAGATCATTCATCATCCATCCATGATCCAGCCATCCACCATCATTCGTTGTGGTGATTTTTGATATGTCCGATCCGATCCGATCCGATGCAGTCGTGCAAATGAGGATCTCATAAATGGTAAGGAAATGTAATGTATGTAAGTATGAAAATGTATTTGAAAAAGTACGTAAGTATGAAAAGTAGGTATGTAAGGTATGCGTGAGGGATAGAGCTAGAGCAAAGTTGGTACTTGGTTGAGACATCCCATCCTTCCTTCCATTTCCGTTTGCGCAAAATTTGGTTGTTTTTTCACTACCTCTTAGGGTATAGTTATGTTGTAAATATTATATACAATATGGCACAGTTTGTGTTTATTGTATACTTCGTGGGCTTTTCTTGTGTTGAGAAATGTAATTTTTTTTTTTTCATAAAGAGAAGATTTATATTGGTTTCTGTGATACAATTTAATAAAATATCTCAATCTTTAAAAAATAATTAAATAAATGATCAGTGTAATGCAGGAATATATTATGTTCAGGCGCCTTTTGAATGTGACCGTCCTAAACGCCCTAATACTTACTGCACATTAATTTATTATAATTTTTAGTCCAAATAGTAAGTTCAAAATTAATCTTTCTAATAAAAACTATTACTACTATAAGCATGCTGTGTTTACCTGTAAAAGACCTTAAGTTATTGTCTTAGAGTTTAATATTTTTTGTTATTGTATGATCGTTGGTAATCCAAATAAAGAAAATAAAAATAAATAAAATGTTCCAAAAGCACTCCCAAATAAACATGTATTCTGGTTTTTAACCGACTTCCAAAAAGGAGGAGGTTCTATGTTCGATTGTATGTATGTTTTTTTTTTTTTTTTTTTTTATGTATGTTCACCGATTACTCGAAGACGGGTGGACCGATTTGAAAAATTCTTTTTTTGTTTGAAAGGGTTTACTCCCAATTAGGTCCCATTGCCACCAAGTCGGGATCTGATGATGGGATCTTGGAGAAATCGAGGGAACTCTTCAAAAATTATAGGCACACCTATAGCGATTTGGGTATTTTTTATAGTAAATCGTTCATTTGCTTTTGGAAAGCTAAATTTGAAGAAGTGGAACTGATGATGAAGACCACAGATGGTCATCGGAACTACTCAACAATATACGTATTTCACGGGTTCCGATTGGAGCGATTTCAAAAATTGTTTTTTTGTTTGAAAGAGGATACTCCCAAATTGATTCCGTTGTCACCAAATCGAGATCTGATGACGGGATCTTCGAGTAATCGAGGGAACTCTTCAAAAATTATAGGCACACCTATAGCGATTTTTGTATTTTTTATAGTAAATCGTTTATTTGCTTTCGGAAAGCAAAATTTGAAGAAATGGAACTGATGATGAAGACCACAGATGGTCATTGGAACTACTCAATAATGGGTATTTCACGGGTTCCGAATCGTTAACTTTAATATGGTTTCTAAACAATTTATGTTCGTCACAATGTATATGGTGAAGTGGAACTGATGGTGATGTACCAGGAGAACTCCTCAAAAATTTACGTCCCTGCATTGGGAAAAGCAATAATTTGTAAAAGGTGATGAGCAGTTGAGATAAGGTTATTGTAACTTAGATAAATTACAAACCGACTCACTAAAAATCAAGAAATAAACAAAATTTTAACAAAAAAATTAAAACCGACTTCCAAAAACACAAACAAAAAAGCTAAAAATAAAAAGCTAAAAATAACAAAATACCGATTTAATCCAAAAGACAAAAACACGTAATATTATTATTGGTTTGTGCTACTACTGATCGGTATGAAGTCGGTGACAAGCCAAATATGGAGGGGGTAGATGGGCTAAGTCTACTCCCGCCACCAGCTCTTCGTCAGCAGAACAACCCAACTGGGCAGACACCAGCGGGCTTGTCACCGAATTCAAACCGATCAGTGGTAGCACAAACCAATAATAATATTACGTGTTTTTGTCTTTTGGATTAAATCGGTATTTTGTTATTTTTAGCTTTTTATTTTTAGCTTTTTTGTTTGTGTTTTTCTGTAGTGCAATTCAAAATGACTCAGTTTAATTAGATTAGGTGATAAGATTCAATAATATTCTTATCTTTGAAAATGTAAAAAAAAAAAACAAGTAAAGTAGAGTAAGTGCGCCAATTATGGACTGGTTCTGTAATATGGACTACCCATGTTTCTCAAAAAATATTGTTCGTAACAAACCGTCGGTCAGCGCAGGCTAAGCTTTACCCTTCCGCAGCCCCCCAGTCAGTTGCAAGCCGACAGAGCGCGCGCATTTGTTGACGGGAGCCATTTTTTGTTTTTATCAACGCGTGATATAATTTTTTGGCTAACTTGTTAAGCTCATAATTTCAATAAATAATACTTTAAGTGAAAGTGGATTGAACCAGGGGAAAGGTGAGTTATTTTATAGTTATTCATATTAAGTTACAATATCTAATAGTTTTTATGATTTTTTTGACAACAATATTAACTTAGAAATGTATGTGTATTATAATATGGACCACCGGCATGTTTTGAATATGGACTAGTGGTTCATATTACAAACAATCCCTAATATTGAATTTCATTGTTTTAGGATGGCATCTACAACCAAGGAAAAGACCAGACAAACATGGGATAAAAATGCAATGGCAAATGCAATTAAAGCTATACGAGAAAAGGAAATGGGCTTTTCGAATACATCCAAAACATATGGAGTACCCTAAAATACGCTTATGCGCTCATCAAAAATAGAAGACAAATCAATTAGTGACATTACGAACCAAACACTTGGAAGAAAATCTACTTTACAACAGGCACATCAATCGCAAGAATGAAAGGAAAGAAAATGTAAACGCATTTTTTGATTTGTTGGAGAGCTCTTTGAATGCAATCCAGTATCCTGCGATCAATGTCTATAACGTAGACGGCTATATAATAATAATATATATATATATTAATTATTATTATATATACATATATAAAATAAGGCTAGTTTTGAACCCAATTAAATGTGGTCCATATTTGAAACGATGTGGTCCATATTTTGTACACGTTTTGCAAATTTACAATAATGACATATTTTAGACAATGTTGATTATTTCTTAGATGTCGATGTTTTGTCAGAATTTTATTAATTGTTTTTGATGCCAAATAATTATCGAAGTTTATAATACATATAAGGCTGATTAAACTTTAAAATTCTGAGTTTTATTTGACTAAATCCTTATGGTGGTCCATAATTGGCGCACTTACTCTACTTATTTACATGTGCTGACAAGAAATTCAATCGATCCTGTTATTCTATCGATAATGTATTAAGTACTATGAAATAGCCAAATACCGCATTCATATTAGTTAACTCTTCTCATTTGTAGAAAAATGTAACGATGTCCATTATTGTGGAGTTTGACGAGAATCAAAAATGGCGGTACGGTCATTTATTTTCATGTCGATAAAAATAGAAGTGGATTTTGTTGTGTTAGTTGTTCACCTTTTTACATCGATTAAATACCGATAAAATGTTGAACATAAAAAAATAAAAAATGTGGACACAAGATGGCGCTATAATTTTAAAATACGATTTACTCAAAATTTCTCCAGAGTTGGTTAACACGAGGGTTGCCACCTTTTTTTTGTAAAAAATATAGTGGGTATTTCTCCGAAAAAAGATGCAAAAATATAACTTACGTTTCGGTAAATGCAGGAAAAAAACAGTACAAACATTAAGTATCGGACAGCATGAATCAACCTCAGAGTAAACTGAGTAAATAACTAATTCAACTATAAATTAAAATTACTGCTATAGTTTGACAGTTGATGTTTCGTTCTGAAATTCCCCGTGCTGCGCTGCGGGTGCGTTCCAGACCAATCACAGATAATATAAAAAAGTGCGACAGTTTTCGTGCTATATTATTTTTCTATAATATTATATGGACGCAGATAAGCAATAACATGTTAACCCACAAAATTAAGTTATTGATTCAGAACGATTTATTGAGAGTTAGGGAACGTTTTTTAATTGTGTTTTTACCTTATTCTATTGCTTAAATATGTAACTAAATATTGAACATAAAAAATGTTGACACAAAATGGCGCTCCTACTTTTAAAACACGATTTACTCAAAATTTCTCCAATGTGGGTTAACACACTATTGCTTATCTATGTCCATATATAGTAAGTATAATTGAAATATAGTACACACTAGTGTTTATCAATGTCCAAATTGTAGATGTAAATAAATGAATTTTTAATAAGTATTTTTAATAATATCTTTGTTTTATTCCGATTTATAACGACTTTTGATGTATTAAACAAAAGTTTATATCGCAGATCCCGCAGGAATTCCAGGATAAAAAGTACCCTACGTATGTGTTATTCTGATGTAATTTAAGCTTTAGGTAATATTGTAAAGTTTCATTAAAATGCATTCAGTAGATTTTACTTGAAAGAGTAACAAACATCCATACATGCAAACTTTCGCGTTTATAACATAAGTGAGTACTTATTCGAATTGAATAAATAAATATTATCTATACCAGAGGTTTCCACACATCGTGAGGAAACCATCGCATGGTGGTACGGCATTCTCTAGATGTGTTTACAATTTTGGATCAGCAATGTTGCGTACAACTCATATTATTTCGTCTGAGTATAAGACATTATTGTCGTCTCAAAGAAGTTTCAATTCAACAAGAATTACCTATTAAATCTCATGAAGAAAAAGATATTATTCGACAATAATGATTTTATTAACAATATTGCAATATAACAGGCGTATTTACACTTACAGGCTAGTTTGCTATCAAATGGCTTATTTCATAAAAAAACAAAGCATAATTTAATAATATAAAAACAGCTATTTTCTTAATTTTATTGTCCTATCTACTTACTGTATTTCTATCAATATTATAATCAGTAAAAGTTAATTTGTTTATAGGGGGTAACCTGAAACTATTGAATTGATTCCAGATGTGAGAAGCTACGGTTGTGCTGAAATAAATTTATTTTTCTTCTTCCTTTTAATCCCAATACTAGCTGTTCCCCCGGTTTTTCCCGCGTTAATTTCGGAGTTCTGCGAGAATTCCGGATTACAATATAGCCTATCTTACTTAGGGATAATGTAGCTTACTAATGGTGAAAGAATTTTTGAAATCGGTCCCCTGTAGTTTTTGAGTTAAATCGCCACAAACATACAAACAAACAAAAAATCAAATCTTTCCTCTTTACAATACTAGTATAGAGTAGTTTTGAGCTTGAATATATTAATGTGCTTTAGTGACCTCTCTATAGATAAATAAAGCAAGGTATAGTCTGTTATTTCAGTTTGAATGTAGGTATAAAAATATATAAATCTTTTTAGTGTCGTTAAGAAATTTTGTGTCAAATTACTAAAGAAAATAGTCTCCAGAATACCTATCAGGCAAACCGTCTTTGGACTCGTTTTCTTCCATCTCAGATTTCTCTGTGCCGTAATCCAGAGAGTTCAATAAATCCATTTCTTTCTTAAAGCCGACGTCGTCGGGTTTGATTTTAGAATTTCTCATCTCTTCGTCAACCAACTCTTTCGAAACTGCACTTATATTTTGATTCGTAAGAACGTTTGTTTTTTCTGTAGAAGGATCTCTTGCAGTAGGCTTTGCGGTGGTAATCGACATGTTGACCGTTACTTCCCATAGATCACCTTCATCTATCCAATCTGTCTTTGATCTTTTATCAGAGCTTGATCTCTCTTCGCTTTCTTCACTGTTTTCAATGAAGCTAAACTTCTTCTTCGTAGTTTTATCGTTACTTGTAACTTTTTCTAGTGTTACCGTCTTAACTGATGGAGTGCTTGCAACTGAAGTTGATTCAGTGCTGAATTCTGTGCTAGATTCAGTGTCATGTTCAGTTGTTGCTTTATAAATGACAGTTACATCATCCTCCATGTCAGCTTGGAAAATATCATATTTTCTAACATCATTAAAATCACTACCGCGATTAAGAGTTTTCTCGAAATTAAATAAATTTTCTTCAGTAATTTTATTAGTAACACTAGCTTTAGTTACTACACGAGAACTCGCTTCTGTTACGGGTTCCTCGTCTAGTAATTGGAGATTGTCTTCTTTATTGACTATGGGTTTATGGTTTAAAGTTGAATACACTTTTAAGTCTTCATAATCGGTGTCACTAAATACTATGGTTTTGTCATCAACTCCTTTTACTTCTTCAACTTGTGAAGTAGTATTATTTTCTTTTGATATAACGATAGAATTTGAGTTATCTTCGTTAAAATTAATTATTTCTGCCTGTTCAGTGGTGGACAAGGTAGTAAATTTGGTTTTTGTTATATATTTTAGTACCTTTTTCTGTATTGGTTTAATGTCAGGTGCGTTTCTTATGGCATCAATCAGAAGATCTATGCCATCGTTAGCTGAAATAAAGTAAACGCAATAACGTTATTATCATTTAAATAATAAATAATTCAGCCCTAGACATATTTAAGTTTCAAAAAATTTACCTGGAACCATATCCAATGGATAATTTTGTTTAAGCATATATTCCATCATCATCAACAAATATTCAAGACCATCGTCATCACGAGCTGCCTCTCTTTTATGTCTAGAGTTTTTGTCATTTAGCTTGTTTGCTATATCTTTTAGTTTCCTAAGATTTTTAATTATGTTACTTGCGTATGCTTCTATAGCTTCCGTATTATTAACTTTTTTATCGATTGTGGTTATTTCTGGTTTCTTCTTTGATATATTCAATTTACTTTCAAAGTTATTTATTATTCGGTACATGTTACGGATGAATGTGTTTTGTACAACGTTATATTTAATGAGAATATTTTTAAGACTGTTCAATGTTTCTTCAAGTGTTTGTTTTTTATTTCTCACATTATGTTCTCTTTTCATTGATCTTAAATTACGATTTGTATCAATTTTATAACTTTCTATATTTTTATTAGTTAATATTTTGATAATTTCATTTAAAACCGTTGCAAACTTTGCTATAGAGTTGATAAATTCTTTTGTATTATTTTTAACATATTCAATTTGTGATATTTGAGTTTCTGTTAATGTTGTGTTATCATAAGTTCCTTTGACAATTGATTTCAATTTATTTACACCATCGATGACATTAATGTCTTCATCAATCAAATTATATTCTACGTTCTTGTAATTATTAGGCAAATCGATCAATCGTAGCAAACCCTTAATTATTCCAATAGTTTTTATTATTTTTGTCATTTCAGTGTTAAGTTCTGTAAGTTTGGATTTCAAAATGACTTTGTATTTGGATTTGATTTGACAAGGACCGAAGTATTCGCAGAGTAACGCAATAATATTGATATTGTAAGCACGTTTATTTATGTTTTTATTATTTAATTTGATTCCTTTGCTTTTATTTTTGGAAAATATGTACTTCATGATCTTTTTTAAATATCTAAGAATGTTCAAACTTTTGAGCTGAGAGCTCACTTCTTTGGTATTTTTTTTACTCGGGAACGTATTAAGAAAGTTTTGCAAAAATGTCTGTATATTATTTGGTCTATCTTTATTTTGGTTAGCTAAATTTGAATTTGGTTGAATAATTCTACTCATTTTGTATCTTTTTGATTTGTGAATTAAATTGTTTTTTCTTGTTTTCTTGTTATCTAACTTAGCTATATCTCTTGTCTTATTATTAACAAGCAAAAGAGGATCAGTTTTGTTTAAATTTGGTAACTTAGTTTCAATATGAGTTAAATTCTTTATTTCATATTTCAATAATTTAATTTTTAATAAATTTAAATTACCAATATCGGTTTTATTGTCAAGTCCCTGTCGTGTCTGATTTCTAATTTGATAGAAATCTTTTTCTACCATATTCTTATTAGTGTCGTTTTTATTTTCTCTTATTTTAGAAATATTCCTTTTATTTAAAATCAAATATGTTTCAGACGTTGTATCATTTACTTTATAACTAGTGATATTTGAATTCGAATTGTTCTTTGTGCTAATTTCAATATCCATACCATCCAAAATATCTATACCTTTTGTTATTTTATTTTCAACTAAATTGGTAACAATATCTCTTGAAGTATCATTTTTAAAATCATCCTCCGTAGTTTTCAACGTAAATATTTGTATATTATCGATATTAAAAGAATCAGAACTATTAAATTTTGTATTATTTTCATAGAAATCTCTAGTGTAGAAAGTTTCCATGATAGTTGTAAGTGGAGTTGGAGTTTTAAAATTGCTGGATGTAACATTGACATATCCAGAATTTGTTGCGACCGTAGCCACTTCTTCTGGTGAAGCATATTGTAATCCTGAAATATTTTTTTAGGTTAGGAAATAGATTATTCTTAGCTAGTTCTTTCTCGCGATTTCACAAGGAGTTCCCGCAAGAATTCCAGTATAAAAGTACCCTGTAGTACTCACGAATACTGTAACTTCCTATATATGAAGGAAGTTTTAAAGTCGGTTCAGTAGTTCCAGATATTTGTTGATGAAAAAATTTTGATAAAAAAAAACTGATCATTACCATAAACTGTTGTATTTATACCAAATTCAACGTTTTTAACTGCTAAAGTATCTCTTTTGGGTCTACTATTAATTTTTGGCACATAATTAGTAGTCATATTTTGTGCTACAGTTGATCTGTTGTCAGGCTTTTTGATAGATTTCTTATTAATAATGGATATTTTCGCCTTGTTTTTGCTATCATTTCTGACAACACTCTTCTTTAATCCTTTGACTTGATTAGTTTTTAAAGCTGCTCGTTTCTGTACGAATTTATTTCCAATGATGGTGTCGTTTTTATTATATTGAGTGCCGTTGTTCTTTCTATGTACGACTGTAACAAATCTCTTTGGTACTCTCTGTGCCAGTTTGACTGTGCTATTGTAAGGTTGAACAATGAATTTCACTTGAGTACCCTTTATTGACATAGGATATTTCGATGTTGAGTTTTTCATTAGGAAAACGGTTCTTACTTTTACCGAGTTGGGTTTTCTCGTAGTTACGTTTATCATTTTAATGACAGGTTTGGGTGTAGTTACTCTGTTCTTTTTTCGTACTGCCTTCTTCGTTCTGGGTGCGTTAGGTTTCTGTGTGGTCATTTTGATTTTATGAAGTACGTTAGGTGTATTGGTAGGTTCAGAATTAGTTGCGATACTGAATTTAGGTTTTTGAACATTTCTCCTAGATGGAGAATTTTGTCTTATGCTTTTGTTACTCTTCATTTTTTTCTCTGAAAACATTGGTCAAGGTAATTCAGGCCACTTGTTAAACACAGATTATGCGATAAAGCATATTATAGTGTAGTAGACTATTTAAATGATACAGACGTTTGGGAATGAATTGCTCTATCCAATTACTATTTTTTGTTCTCCTAGTTTATAAGATCATTAAAAGACAGCGCTGCTGAGTTTCTTGTCAGTTCTTCTCAGCAGAGGACGTATTCCGAACTGACGGTAATTTATAGTTCTAAGAACCAGCTGATGATTACAAGTGATTGTAACCAATCCTTAGTAATAAATAGCTTTTGAATTTTGAATTTTAGAATTTTGGTCAATTATTTATTATAGTCAATAAACTTTATCGATAGTGCTTACTATCGGGGCAGAAGCTCATAACATGACAGTCCCAGTGTCCTCCAGCGTCACAATCACACACTGTACAGCCAAGGCACCAATCGTCTAGAAATTGAATATAAACTTCAATGGCAAGATCCAAAGGTATACAGACTTTTGGTGCTAAAATAAAACTACAATAAAATACATAATTACAGTATTTTAAGAAACAGTACCTGGTGGACAACCATAGCTCTTGCTGGATTCAAACGGTTTACATTCCTGGGGTGCTTGCTTCTGAAATACTGTAAAAAACAACTATAACTTATTCCTCCATTTAAATAAAAAAATTAATAGCAAAAGATACAAGAATAAGAAAATCAACAAGGCATAGAAGAAGAATCCTTACTCACATTCTTTAGCAGCGTCCCTGAAGAATATGTCACTGAATCCCTTTGCAAAGCGACGAACTCTTTTCTCCCTGTAAATTTCTAATTATTTAGTACCCTACTAAGAAGTTATGACTTTGCACTCACTGAATAGCTGGTGTCATACCTATGCCCATAATGCTGATAGTGCTCCACTTTGCACTTCCGGTTTTCTCTCAGCCAGCATGCCGCGGTGCCATTGTCCCGGCAGAAGCACAAGTAGCATGCCTCTTGCTGGAATAAGTTAGGAGCTGATTGCCTTTGGAAAAAGTATCCCACGTCTGGGCAACTTTCGATAATCTTCATAATGAAGCTGGGGTCTTTTTGTGTTCCTGAGAATCAAAAGTCAATATAATATTATTAAAACAGCTCTCTCATCATATAAACTGAGCTCTTCTGCTCTTAACGATAGAAAACAGCTGACAAACGCCCTGTTACGACCGATAGACAAAGGCCACTCGTAAGGCTCCTCACGACGATCAGTCTGGTGCTACTTCCATTCAGCTGGACCATGTAGTTGATGTCACTAGATCATAGTATCATCTTGTGGGAGGTCTGCCCACGCCTTGTCTGCCTGTCGCTGATCGTCTCTCCGCAACTTATTTATTATAACTGTAATTTACAGCTTTATAGTTCCAATCTAAGCATTAAAAATAAGCAATTCTAATAATCATGCGAATTTTTAAAGGATCTTTTTCATGCCATCAAGTTGTCTGTACCCACGGATTCGCATCACCAAAATATTCTGCTGGGGCTGGCTTTACTTTACTTTACTGGCTTGATGACAGTTCCCCTGGGACTCACCTTCAGCGAGGACATTTTGCGCCAGCAGCAACGTCACCAACAACCACATGCTCGCGTGCTAGTAGCGGTTAGTCGACACAAAAGAGTAAGCAACGGCGATTAACTACGCAGGAACCAACGGCCACTGTGTTTGTAAATACGGTGAAAATTCTGCACGTTTCCATCGCAGAGGCGGATTTAGGAATTTGGGATTATAATTTCGGTGCTCGGTTAGACTTTCTTTCATATCCCTGATCGTGATCAATAAGTCTTTTTTGAATTATGGTGTGCAGACTTTAAAATTAGTCACTTAAGTAAGAAAGTCAAAACTTTACGCCTTACATAAGAATTTACTTCAATACTTTTGACAACATACTATACCGATATGATATACGGATTCTTCAAGGATCTTTTCACAAAACTTTTCCTTCTTCGTTGTAGGTACTCATTTAGGTACATTTACTTCAGTGCTGTGACAGCTAATTAAAATTACAATCAATAGTACATTGTTATCCAAGGGGTGAAAGTAACCCAAAAGTTCGAGGCACTAAATAAGTTACTTTCTCCCGAGGGTAACACTGTGCTTTTCATTACGAATGCAAGGAAAGTCAAAATAAAAATAGGAATTAGCTAAAGAAAAAATGAGTGAAGATCGGATAGTCGCTTGACACTTTCCCACCTATTTCTTTTTCTTTGGCCGGCTAGCTATTCAGCCAGTATTTTTTATTTACATTGTGGCGACCTAAAAAAAATATTTTCTTTAATTATTAAGTATTAATTAAAGAAAATAAAAAAATATAAATAGGAATTAGCTTAAGAAAAAGTGAGTGAATTTTATTTTAATTAATACCTACTTAAACTTTACGTTATTTCAATTTTACATCGCGCTGGCTGTATAGAAAGTTGAAACATGGTTCAATAGAAATGTGAAAATAGACCTAGTTTTATTTTAATAATTTGACAGTTGTCAGTTGAAAGCGATTCTCCCTAGGGCTGAAAAGGGCTACTTTCAACCCGCTTCTCAGGCAACTTCAGACCTACTTTCCGAGCATGAGTAATGAAAAATATGTTTTCGTTATTAACTCCATAACTTGAGAATGTGTTGATCGATTTGGTCGTTTTTTTTTATATTGTATCGGAATAAATATTTTCAGCCAAAGAAAAATTGGAAAAGTGTTTTGTCATGGTATTGAAAATTTAACAGAACAACATCCTACGGGTCAGTTAGTTATAAACGGTTTGATTATGAGATCTTTCTTTTGATTACGTGCCTACTATCCTTATAGGTACTATTATTATAAACGCGAAAGTTCGTATATATGGATGTTTACTCTTTCACGCAAATACTGAATGGATTTGAACTTGACTTTACAATAATATAGCTTATAGGTACATCAGAAAAACACAAAGGGTACTTTTTATCCCGGAATTCCCGCGGGAACTCCGAAATTACCGCGGGTGAAACCGCGTGGATCAGCTGGTATGGAATAAGCTTTGAATCATATAATTTCGTTGTAGTCCGTCCCTAGATATCCCAATAACAATGCGTTCAGTAAACACTGGATCAGATTACGAAACCTGAGTAACATAATTGTTCGTTCACCGTACTAATATGTACGCGGTGTTTGTTTGTATGTTTGTTACTATCTGCGGGGCGTCCGGTGAGCCATTTGTTTTTGTCAGTTTTGTAAATTGTAGTACTAAAGCCTAATTCATTGTATGTTTTATATCATTCATTGTCCTCCCTCTTATAACCATCTTCATGTCTGATTACTCATTATAGATGTTTTATAGATTGACTGATTAGTTAATGTTTTATATCATTTACTAGCTGTGCCCCGCGGTTTCACACGCGTGAGTTGCGGAATTCCCGCAGGAACTCCAAAGTAGCCTAAAGTAGATATTCCTTATAACATCAGCTAATTAGCAGTGAAAGTCCCGTCAATATCGGACCAATCGTTTCGGAGATTCACCCGCGTGAGTTTTGGAATTCCCGCAGGAACTCCAAACTTCTTTTATATAAACCTTGTCCTGACAATAACGAACACAAAAAGAAACAATTATCCAATTTGGTGCAGTCGTTTTGGAAGTTATGCGCTTAGCAACACATTGGACGATTCATTTTTATTTGTATAGATTGTCCTCCCTCTTATTATAACCATATTCATGTCTGATTAGTGTGCTTCAAGTTCGATCATTACTAGAGACAGATTTTGGTGCAACTACTTAATAATTTTTAGGACTTCCATCGTCGTGGCACGAAACATTCCACTACGCCTGGCACCCAGCTCAGCTGTACCGCCGGAGTGCGACAGAGACCTGCAAGATATGTTATGGGTACCACGACTGTTGGCCGACGGATAGCACCAGCTGTGAATACTACATCACCACAAATATGATCCTGGATGACGACGAAGAATCCCCTGGGGGAGAAAACGTGGAGATCAGAGAAGAGGTTGATCGAATGCTGTATGATTTGGTTGAAAATGGTAAGTCAGCTTAGTGGTACAGTAAGCCTACCATGTTATCTGATAATGCTTTTATAAACTTCTTAATTTTCAGCATCAACAAACCCTAATTACAAAGAATGTATACCATTTATATCTAGCCACACTGACTGTACCAAAGGTATGTTTATTCATAATAATATTATTTGGGTGAAATTACTCGGTCTGTCTGTTAGCTGTGCCCCGCGGTTTCACCCGCGTGAGTTTCGCAATTCCCGCAGGAACTATCTTTGTCCAATTGCTCCTTATAACATCAGCTATTTGCCAGTGAAAATCCCGTTAAAATCTGTCCAGCCGTTTCAGAGATTAGCCGGAACAAACAGACAGACAGACAAACAAAAATGTAAAAAAGTTTTTATTTTTTACTTTCAAATTTTTTTTTTTTTTTATAATAATCCACATCACAACACACAGATCTACTTGATCCCACAGTAAGCTATTATTAGCTTGTGACGTGGAAACCAAGCAAACGTGATATATACTACATAGAATTACTTATATATTATACTATAGATATATAAACACACCCAGACTGGAAAATGGAACCCTGTGTTCATCACATCAAGTCCACCCCCACCGGGAATCGAACCCGGAACCCCTTGATTAGCGGGTAGGCATGGTGACCTCTGCGCCAAACGGGAATGCATTTAGTGAAAAGCTGTTCATTTGGAATTACAAACAGGCACTTCAATTATATTTATATGTATGTATATTGTATAATGTATATGTATATATAGATATAGATATACCTATAGTTATAGATGAAATTCCAAAATTACAGACAACATTTGTACTGGATGCAAATCTTGCTCGTGTGACATTGAGGGCAGCTGGAACTGCAGTGCTGTGCAACACTGCCAAGTCACAGTCAGAAAGAACATAAACCATAGAGTACTTGTGATGGTCATGGAGAATCTGAACGAAAGTAAGAGACTCATTGTGTTTATGTGGACATAAGACATATTGATGTACCTATCAGCTAATCTGTATTTTGCTTTCAACATAATATTTGGAGCTAAACTGCTCAATAAAATAGTGGAGTTAGACATTTTCAACAGTTACATATCCAAAAAAATATTTTCTATTAAGTTACAGGTGAGAAATTTTTTATTGAAAGAACCAAACGTTCAAACTCAATTCCAAATAAAGATAGAAATATGACATATGAAGAAATATATAAATGGTGGTATGAAAATAATGGAAGTACGCATCAAGAAGTTGATAAAGTAACATCGACGACCCCAAGTATGTAACTCTAAAATAGAAAAATTTTACTAAACCTAAAATAAATGGTAAAAATTCTTGATTATCAATATTACACACAACTAAGTTTTCTTTTTCTTTAAATCAAATAGATAAAATAAAATGTTTTTCTAGAATCCAACATCAATCAAGTGAACCCCATTGGAACATCAATCTCAAAAGACGTTGAGTCTTTGGAGTTCGACGAAGTACTTAGTAACATTGGTATTAAAATAACGAATTACAATAGAAAAAAACCTCTGTTGGACATGATACGTTATAAAGGAATCATAGAAGATAGCATCAACCGTGACAATGAAAATATAACTTTCCACAATTTGTATGAAATGACAAATCCATTTGAGACTATAAATATTGTTAACGATGGTAAAGGCAATGGTTCGAAACCTAGTGATTTGAGAACTAAAGTTACTGCAACCGAAAAGACTGGTGGTAAAACAATTTTCGATTCTGGTAAGCAAATTTTTGGATAAAGGTAGGGATTTTTGTTAAAGTTATATAATGACATTGCTTTTTTTTAGACACAAATGACTTTAATGAAAAAATTAACATCAATTTAAAATACCTATTGGATGAAAATAAAGAATACAATTTAGAGAGTCCAAGTAAAGTATCGATAAAGAAAAGAGATGTGACACAAATAACTGAAAACAAGAACCAATCATTGTTTAATAATAAAACATCTGAATACGTAAGGCATAACGTCGTTCTTCCTTTAAATCAAATCATATTTGAGAAACAACACGAAATAAATCAACTAGTAAATATTAGGGACAACCTGTTACTATATTACATGCAATACTATAACAACAGTCCTTCTATTACCAATTTCAACCATAGCATCACAGAAAACAATGAAAATACTTATTTTTCAATTTACAAAGTCGAGATTGCAACTGAAAAAGCGGACATAGAAGATTTTCGTCGAAGAAATATCGATAGTATTTTAGATAAATATATGTCGAAAGTTAAACGTGATATATTCGAAGTTTTGAAAGATATAGCTTTTATACACAAACTGACAAAAGGGAATCTGCCTAATAATATAAAAATTCTCGTTCGTGCTATGAAATATTATTTACACAGTCAAAGACCCAACATGAAGAATATAAATCATAATAGATTGAGAAACTACAGAAGACAGAATATTTTACATGATGATGGCTCGAAACAAGATATAAAAGATATTGTTATACACATTTTTCAAATCATTGACAAAAATATGCCCGAATCGAATGCTTTACGTGCCCTATCAGGTAAAAGCAAACTAATCATAAAAAGAATTGTAAAACAATATCGTATAGACGATGAGACAGTAGTATCGAACAAGTTGCGTTTAAACATTACGAACGATTTAAAAAATATAGGCAGTGAATGGAAAGAATTGGCCGATAAAATAGTTGGAAGTCCGCCAGCTGATCAGTTGCATCGCTTGAAACAGTTACATCTCAACCTTATTAAGAATAATAATAAAATGACCAGGTTGTTAGAATTAATTGATTTTGCACGCGCACGCCGTATGATGAATGTCGATGAAATTGAAGGCGAGGGGATTATGCTTGCTATCAACGATCATTTGGGGTTCATAAACGACAAAGTACAGAAATACATACTGTATCAGAGGAAGATCAATAGACATATTCCAGTAGCAAGAAAAAAGGATCAAATGAACAAACCGCGAATAGAAGAGAAGAAGAAATCCTTTTTGAAACACGTAAAGGAAATGATCAAGAATTCCAAGAACGAAATACTTAGAATGTTCAATCGGAAAGTACCAAAGTTAGATATAATAAATGAGATCGCGAAGAAACAATTCAAAGAAGTGACCAAAAATAAATTATCCGAATACGAAAAATCTATGAGAAATTGGCAAGAATATTTCAAAACGGCGGGAAATGCGAGACCTAAACGGGAATTAAAAAAATATCAAAATCGTATTAAAAATATCATACCGAAATATCTGCGTGGTAAATTGAATCCTGCTATCATTGATGAGAAAATTACTCGTAAATACAAATCTAGAAATATAAGCCATTTGGAAACTGTTAACTTTAATGTAACAGGTAAAT
Source organism: Zygaena filipendulae (assembly GCA_907165275.2). Taxonomy (NCBI): domain Eukaryota; kingdom Metazoa; phylum Arthropoda; class Insecta; order Lepidoptera; family Zygaenidae; genus Zygaena; species Zygaena filipendulae. The sequence continues at coordinate 335,055 of OU015672.1, forward strand.
ATAATATGTTATATGGTACATAGATTTATGTATTTTCTTAGCAGTCTACTAGATAAAATGATGAAATTATATTGAAATAAATTTTATTTATTATAGAGATCAAATAATGAAATAAAAGAGTGACTACAAAGAAACTTATCAGGAAAGCTGTGTCTCAATCTTATTCAAACTCATGGTTCAATGACGTGGAACTAAACAATCTAAGTACAATAATTATTATTGTACGAATTAAAATTGTATCAAATAAATAATTATCATCAATTTTTTTTATTTATACCTGATATAATATTAAAAGAACCTGGATGAACGAGTTTTGCTCAGTATGTTTTTTGTGGTACAATATCATCACAGTTTAACAACGCCATCTTTTGTTAAGTAGCTTTAGTGTTGCTGTGTCGGTAAAGCAGTACCAGACACTAATTTTTCATTGCCTGAAAACATGGATAAATCGACGTACTACCTACTTACTTATTCTAAAAATGAAACCTAGCTAGATCGATTAAGCGAGACAAAATCAGTTCTTCAATATTTTGATTACCTACCAGGAAATAAAACAACAGCTGTAATCATTCATAAAAATGTAATGTGTATTTATTAAAGTATAAAATTACAAAGTTAAAAATAAAGTGTAATCGGTAAAATGTCATTGTTGGAATTTCAAATTTCTCATGTTCAATAACTGCTTTAGTAAGCTCTCTTGATTATTTATTTTGGGTTGAATATTCTTATTATTATGTGGCTCTTCAAATTGTAGCAATGGTCGCTTATAAAGAAATGAGTTTGTAACTCTCTTTGACTGGTTGGCAAGAGATTCTAAAATTTAAAAATTAAATTAATATAACTTAGCTAGTTTAAGTAATATATAAAACACATTGACTTATTCATCATTTAAGTATAGATACCTGTTTTATTATTTAAAGTTGATGATTTTTTATGTATCACAAAAACTTTGTACAACTCTTTAGCCAATTCATTATTACCATTCTCCAAATAGGCTAGAATCTTTTTTGCTATACTATAATTTATATCGTCTTCAACGTGTTCGTCGTTGGCTTCTTTCAGCTTTATGTAAAGTTGTACTCTGTTCTTAATTATATGATTCAGTATTTGATCTCTTGAAAGTTTTACATTATTTATGTACCTTTTCGGTGCTGACATATTTTTATTGATAACTTCTTTGTGTATTCGGTTTTTAACTGGTTTACCTGTGCCTTTACGTTCATCAGAATTTTTTAATGTATTAAATATGTTTTTGTCTAAACTTAATTGCATACCAGCATTTTCAATGAAATCACATATCTCAATCCATTTATTCGGTGGAAGTTTTTCAAGGTCTTCGTATGAAGTTTTTATGTCTTCTAATACATTTTTGTATTTCTTCACGTCCATGTTTATAGTTTTAAATAAGATAAGTCGGTCTGCAGGTGGTACCGTTGCTAAAAAATCATAAGTTTTATAAGTATTAGATGATGATGCATCTATTCTATCGATCGCTGACTTAATTTCTTCATAGGTTTTTGGTGTTTGAACGTTTAAATTTCTTCTACTTATTTTGTTATATTTGCTGTTTAAGCTATTTATTACACGTTCCCATACGAAAGAAGACGTAGGTCTTTGTCGGTCGTCTGTGACAGTTCTTCTAGTTTGTGAGTTAAATCGTAAATCCTTTTTCAGAGAATCAAATACTGATATTATTTTATTTATAGGCATTTGATGTTTATCATTTGTGTCATAATTTTTTAACTTCCCATTATCAGAGTTCAAAACTTTGTAAATGCACGGTAATGCATTTGCTAAGTTCATATCCAAATTAGTCCCGTGCATTTGTTTTTCTTTTTGTATTTCGATGAGATCATCCAAAATAACTTTTAAATGTGCTTTCAACTTTTCCTTAGTATCTACAAATTTGTCGTTATTAATTTTATTCGAATTATTTCGCAGCGTAGACATATTTCTTGACACTTGCACAGACTTCAGTGTTGTCACCTCGTGGGTGCGAAGAGAGTTTTGTTTTTCCGGTTCTAACATTTTCATTAAATCAACGAAAGATTTCATTTTGAAAAACTCCGATAAATTTAACAAAATGTCGCTTTCGACTTTACGGATTGACTTTTCATCATGACTATTTGAAGATCCTAATAAACACCGTGGATTCTTTTCCACTTTGTTCAAGTAGTTCAAAAGTAGTTTATCTTTTGGTGTTAGTGTTACGTTTCCTAAATCGATATTGTACATTTGCTTAATTTTCGATTTAAAGTTCTCAACATCTACTATTCTACTTTGATTTCTAATTTTCTTCGCTACCTTTTGATTTTCTGGCATTAACAATTTTGTTATAGTTTCTAAAAGGTTAAAAAATAAATCTTGAGATGAAAGTTTATCTGTTTTTGGATCTTTGTTCTTGGTCTCAACCATTTTGTTAGGCAAATCTACTGATGCATGTTTTAAGTCAAGCAAATTCTTTTGCACAACTTCAAATTTCTTAATCAAATCTAGCACATTGTTAATTTTTTTAATAGCCTGTTTCGTTGCCAATTTCTCGTCATCACCGTAATTTTTCTTTCGACTTGCACAATCTTTGCTCGGTGTTTCATTTGAACTATCGCTGCCATTTATAGTTTTTTTTGCTGCTTCTATATTTTCACAGAGCGAGATATTCTTAACGTCTTTATTTCTATCAATCGCTTCAGAAATTTTCTCTAACGCAGTCCGTATGAAACCTTCTTGTTTTAGCGTGTGAGGTTCTTTGAATAGATCTAATAGGTCAATGATTTTATCGTGTTTCAACACTTCTGTTTCAAATGAATCGCTGCTATCTTTCTCGAGCTCCCATAACCGATTCAACAAATTGCCAGCAATGAACGCCATAGCCGTAAGCGTGTCATTTTCCGGTGTAAAGGTTATATTAGACATGATCGGTCCCTTTCTGTCGCCCAGGATCTCTGTACCATTTTTTAATTCATTGACTACTATTTTAGAAACATCTTTATCTTTTAATTCATTCGTGTGATTTCTAATCATTTTATGAATTTTCTCTTCAACTAGCGCGTCATATTTTTCTTCAACGTGCGATGTGTCAATTTTATTATCTGCAATATGACGATTGTACATTTTCGGTTGTTTGTACTCGATATGGAGGGAATTCAAATTAGTTAGATTACTGTGGGACAACACACCGCGCCTTCTCGTTAGTTCTGGTGACAAACCTACTTTCTTAGCTTCTAGAGTTCCGGATAGGTTAGAACTTTTTAATGTATCTGCAAAAGAAACTTTATATTAAATAACTATACTCACTTTTACTTTATATAAATATTATTATGGTTATACTAATACGAGCTGTGCCTCGCGCTTCCACCAGTGTTAATTTGAGGAAAAAACTAACTAAAATATATTCCAGAGCTAGCCGTGAACGCAGCGTACCCAATGGAAGCTCTCAAAAGGAATATTTTTTACCGTTTTAGCAACATTTTTATTGCTGCTCCTCGATACCTTCTTCGATAAATGGGCTATGTAACACTGAAATAATTTTTCAAATCGGACCAGTAGTTCCTGAGATTAGCGCGTTCGAGCAAACAAACAAGCAAACTCTTCAGCTTTATAATATTAAGTATAGATTTGGGACTTGTAAACCAAATTTAAATATAATATATTAAAAACAAAGATTAGGTACCTTCATTGATTTCATCTAAAGTATGATAAAAGCGGACAGAGTTATTGCTGCCTCTCCCATCGTTATTTGTTTTGAAATTGGCTGATCTTTTTTGTCTTGTTAACAGTGATAAGATTTTATCTTCTATATTATGGTCATTATTAACTGAAACAATATATGTAAAAAGTTAACACCTCCGTTATTTTTCAAAAAACCAAGTAGAATTTCACTTATTTATTTATTTATTTATTTATTTATTCAAATTACAAGCGGTTTACAGAATCTTCCAAAGCACCAGCGAGTACATACTTTCACAGTTTAAAATATAAAGTTGTCATGGTACAATAAATAATTAATTAATATTATGTCAAATTTATCCGATTATCATGGTCAAATAATTAAAATTAAGTCAAATTAACAAACTCACATAAGTACTTATAGGCAACGGTCATAAAAAACCCAGTTTTATCTGCAAACACGTCTAGATTATGGTACTTTTTGGCAATATCATTGAGAAGAGACAGCGCACGTGCCGTGGGTGCATTTCTTGCGTATCGTGTTCGCCTTCTGCTGATCCGAAACAGGTCGGGCCAGCGTCGTGGCGGCATTGCTCCGTCCCGTGCACGCGTCCCCCCCGACGGCACCACCAGTGCCACCCGTTCCAACACCGAAGTATTGTCTATGACGTTATTAAGGATGGAATAGTAGTGTTCTATCAGCAAAAGCTTTCGCCTCAGGAACAACGTGTCCACACCCACCATACCCGATACAAAAAGAGACGGATACAGATACGGATAGTACCCGTATACTCTCCTGTACAACCATCTCGCGAATTTCCGTTGTATTTTCTCTATCATGAGTGCATACTTGGTCTCACTCGGATCCCAAACGATTGCCCCAAACTCGAGCCGACTACGGATGAAGGCATTATAAAGGATAGTTGCCACTCTTGGGTCCCTGAATTGAGAAGCAGTCCTCATAATAAAACCCAGAGTCTTATTCGCACTCCTACACACCGCGACTATATGAGCACGAAAATCAAGCCTGCTGTCCAACTTAAGTCCCAAGTCACGAATTTCATTAGTTCTCACCAACGGTGCATCGAACAAGTTATATGTAGCTTGGATGGGGCGACGGCAGCGCGTGAATGTTACAATTTTACATTTTTCTGCATTGAAGGACAGACGATTCAACGTACTCCAATTTGCTACAGCCGTAATGTCATTCTGCAAAGACACGGTATCAGCCTTATCTCTCACTTGGAGGTATAGTTTTAGATCATCTGCAAACATAAGGCACCGAGCGGATCGGACAGTCCTCGGGAGGTCATCGATCATAAGGAGAAATAGGGTTGGACCCAAGGTACTCCCTTGACTCACTCCAGACAGGGTATAATACTGGTCTGACTCACAGCCAGCTACTCTAACGAATTGTTTACGGCCCCTGAGGTAACTTGCGATAAATTTAAGTAGTTTAGGTACAAAGCCAAAGACGGCCAATTTTTGAAGTAAGATATCATTATCGACAAGATCAAATGCCTTCCTGAAATCGAAATATGCTGCATCCACTTGGCCACCAGAATCCATAGCATCCACAACATGATCCACGAAATTTATATGGTTAGTATTCGTTGAGCGTGCTCGACGAAAGCCATGCTGACTGTCATCCCAGCGAGTTCCAATCTGGTGACGAATACCTTTATCCAAAATCGACTCAAAGACCTTTCCGAACACTGACAGCACCGCTATGGGCCTGTAGTTGGAAACCTCACAGCTGGCACCACCCTTAGGGACCGGCGTGACCCTGGATATCTTCCAAGAGGTAGGGTAGATGGATTTCTCGAGTGATAGATTGTACAGATACAATAGCGGTACTTTTAATATAGACAAGCAATCTTTTATTAGGAAACTCGGTACGCCGTCTGGTCCGGCAGAAGAGCGAGGTTTTAGACGCTTTACCGCAGCGATCAAATCAGCCTCGTGCACCACATCAAGTGCCACATCAATTGCAAAAGGCGAGCTATGAGATGCACGCTCTGCAGCCCCCGGGTCCAACTGCGGCGCCACATTCTGAAAAACTGAGCTAAAATAGCTAGCAAAGGCATCAGCAGCATCTTGACCTGTAATCTCTACACCATCACAGAGAAAAAAATCCTTTTGCCGCCTGTCAATCCGTAGACTTTTGACGTATTGCCAAAACTTTGCGGGGTCATTTATAACATCCTTCTCCATTTGTTTAATATGCTGCCCATAGGCAATGTCAATCATTTTTTTAACATACCATCTGTAGTACTTATAAAGCTCTCTATTATAAACCTTGCCAAATGATTTATATTTTTTTAGGTGGTAATATTTGTATTTTATGTTTACAATAATTTCAGGAGTGAACCATGAGGGATACTTGTAACAGTCGCCAGAGTATCGAGAGCTTACCTTCACCGGTACATACTTGTCGAAACATTCGTACAACCTTTGATAAAATAATTCAACAGCAAAATCAATATCAGGAATAGTGACCAAATAATCCCAGTCAAGACAGGCAAGAGCGCAGTATAGACCATGGAAATCAGCATTGCGAAAATTCCAATCACGGCCGAGACTTTCTCGGATTGTTGGAGAAGCCGATGCCGTTGGCGGCACTCTAGCACCTCGCGGTAGATGCAAGCGAATAACAAGAGGCGGATGATAAGCGTCTATTGGCACCAGCGGCTCGTCACCCTCGCTCACTTCAACACTGTCACACCCCAAATCACTAAGCACCATATCCAGAATACCGCCGTGGCGATTTACCACTCCACTATGTTGTTTAAGATTACAAAAATTACAGAAAAAGTCAAACTGGGTTTTTACCGCTCCAGTCCATGAGTTAGGATTAAAATCCCCTAATATTAGGACATTGATATCAGGGTATTTACATATTGCATTTTCGATACATGTCAAAACATTCAAAATCTGGTCATTTTTATAGTCAGGCGGTAAATAGACAACACAACACATAAACTTAAGATTTTTCCAACTAATAATAGTAAATAGCAATTCCATGTCAGGGGTAAATCCATCCACATTATCAATTTCACGCACTTTATATGTATCGCGTACTGCTAGCATCACCCCACCATAGCCAGACTCGCCAGCCCCGCGGTCTCGACGCAACACCGTGTATCCGGGCGGGAAAAGCTCACCGTCACTCACAGATTGTGTCAAAAAGCTTTCGGTAATTGCTATTATGTCGAAATTAGCTTGCGAAACGTTATTATAAAATAGCGAAGTTTTAGTCCTAAGACCACGGACATTTTGATAACAGACATACATTTTTCTACATCTATTTACCCGTAGATGTTCCATAAAATAAAAAAATTAAATCAAAAGAAAACAGAATACTTATATATTAAATTATACAAAGTGCTTTGGTGCTTTATAAATTATATTGGTGCAAATAAGTGCAGTTTTCATGACACGGCCATAATATAACCTGAAATAAAATTAAAACTTTAAAAAACCCGCTTCATTTGATACCCACATTGAAAGAGTTGTGAAAAAATATGTGCCTAATCCGCCATTTTGTGACGGCGGCCACCTTGGACCGATTTTCATCAAACATAGCTAAGAACACTCCTGACCTTTCAAACAAAATAAAACAAAATCAAAATCGGTTCATCCGTTCGGGTGCTACGATGCCACAGACAGACACACACACACACAGACACGTCAAACTTATATATGGACATAGATAAGCAATAGTGTGTTAACCCACACTGGAGAAATTTTGAGTAAATCGTGTTTTAAAATTAAAGCGCCATTTTGTGTCAGCATTTTTTTATGTTCAACATTTTGTTACATATTTAAAAAATGTAATAGGGTAAACACATAATTAAAAAACATTCTCTAACTCTCAATAAAGCGTTCTATATCAATAACTTAATTTTGTGGGTTAACATGTTATTGCTTATCTGCGTCCATATGATCCCGTCGTTCTTGCGTCGGTGGTTAAAAACTAATTCTTTTAAAAGTTATTGAGGAAATTTTCAAAACAATATTAAATATATTATACATATACCCAGGATAATATCATCAGGATATTTCTGCAGACGTCTTTGTTTCTTTGACGATGCTTTACTCTTCTTCTTGTTCTTCAGCTCTGTTAAATAAACAAAAGCTATAATTTGCCCTTTAACTAACCACTGGGGTTTTGTATATTAGTTAATTGTCTATACCTACTAATATTATAAAGCTGAAGAGTTTGTTCGTTTGGTTGATTGCGTTAATCTCAGGAACTACTAGTTCGAATTGAAAAATTCGTTTTGTTTTGGATAGTCCATTTATCGAGGAAGTCTATAGGCTATATAACATCACGCTACGACCAATAGGAGCAGAGCAGCAATGAAAAATGTTGCAACAACGGGGAACTTATTCCTAAATGGTTAGCTGTTATACTAATACATTTTACTAGCCTTCCCCCGCAGTTTCACCCGCAGTAATTTCGGAGTTCCCGTGAGAATTTCGGAGTATAAATACCCTACGTCACTCAGGGCTACCATAGCTTCCTATAAGTGAAAGAATTTTTAAAATCGGTTCAGTAGATCGAGAGATTACCCCCTACAACGTCACAAACTCACTCATTAGTTTTTAGTTTATTAGTTTTGGAGTATGTAGATGATGAGATGATGACGGGTAAACTCACCAGAGGTGATCACATCCAGCGCGTTGTCAAGTGACCTGTCGTCCACATAGCGCGTCTCCTTCTGACATTCGCTGACCCTCTCACACGACCACTGACCTTGCACCGTACAGTCGCATTTTGTACATCCAGTGCACAAATTGTCTGCAATTTATTAATCAATAATTACTCAGGAACTTTTGAGATTTTCGAAAGCGTTATCAAGATAGTTTTTTTTTTTTAAGATCTACTTCTACAGTATCTACCTATTACTCAGAACTTTACTATACCAAACGCTTGTTCTCCATAATTCTAATCCTACCTCTATGGTTCTTACTGAATCTCGACATCCCTCAAGAACCCTTTCTTCCGGGATAAAAAAATATTCTACGCTTATCAAAACACTATAGGTTCTATTAGTGAAAGAACATTTTAGAATCTATTCAGTAGTTTCAGACATAAGGTACCCCTTAAATATAATCCAACAAACTTTCGCTGTTTATAATTTGACAATATCTACTGATAATATTTTGGTCCAAGATATAGGTAGGTAGGTACCTAGACATAAGTAGCATGCTAAGTTTTGCTTAAATCGCTTCAGTAGGTTTTTCTTCATAACGCATACCTACGCAAATAAAATTAGAAACAAATATCATCGGGTATTACTTAAGTATAACTATTTATATTTTAAAGACAATACTTCCTCCTAAAAACACATAGTTTGAGACTTTTGAGAGTAAGTGTTTGAGACGTGAAATACTAAAAACATTCCATAAATATTTTCTCGTTCTTCTTTCTCAAGTTGAAGAGACAAATCAGAGGCATAAAATAGACTATATTCTATATAGGATCTCAGTCTCACTGATCTTACCTTCGGTACAGTCCGTGTATTGGGACACGAATGGCACACAACTCGACATCATATCCATATCGTTCACTGAAAGATTTTGTAAGTTACAAAAATGAATAGATTAAAAGGAATTAAGTGAGATTGAAAAATAAATAGATTATTTAAAGGTTTTTGATTATGTGATATCATTACTTAGAGTAACTGTAAATATATCAATGCCAATTTGAACATTTATAATGCAAGAATTTTCTGCAGAAGCAATAATAAAATGCTATCAAATAGTTAAGAAAATCACTGTCACTCTTTTAAGCAACTCGACTAACATAATCTTGTGTTGTATCATCATCATTTAATTCAATTATTTATCAAGTATTTATAATGTAATATCTATCTATATTAATATATTATGCTTAAAATTATGCTAGAACAACTGTGATGAGGTGTAAATCAGTGCAATTGAAATGAAAATGTGCCAATCGGTGCCAATGAGGTGCTAAAACATATTATATGGTTTAAGAATATGAGCATGGACAATATTCACAAGAATTTTACTCATTCACTTTTTTATTCACAAATCACAATACGATTACAATTTTAAAAAAGTTAAAAAAATATCAAAACACAATCTCGTCACTATCACATCACACTTTAAATACGTTCATTTGTTTATTAAATAAAAACACACTTCATTTAACTATATCTGCAGATACATTATCAGTTTTTTAAGCTGTTCCATCATCTCTCTCTATCTTCTCAGCATTTCTTTAATCATTGTTGACTATGAAATCAGCATAGTCCGCACCAGGTTGATTGGACATCAGGTTCTCTTTCTTAGCCTTGGTTATTCTCTTCAGCAATCGGATCTTGCTTCTGATCTGGTTCTGCAGACCCCTTCGGTGTCCATCAGGATGGTTGCAGCACAACGTATCGCCTCCTGCAATCACCAATCTTTTATTTACAAGCCGAAATTTGAGATTGTAATAAAAATTGCTTCGTAGCTAACATTCCCTGGGTCATACATCGCTGGAAGATTTAGGAGATATGGGAAGCAATTTTTATCATTGGTAAATACATAATTTTTAATCATAGTCGAACATAATAACTGTTAAATTTGCAAAAGATTGGCTGCAAAAAGCAATACGTTATGAGCAATGTTTTACTAGGCAGGTATAACACTTTTATCACAATCGACATTATAAATAACCATATCCTCTCTTAAAACCTAAAGGAAAGAAATAGAAAAAGTGCCAAAAGCTGGCCAAAATACGAGTAAGCCCATAAATGACGATGTCATACCACTATCTAACAAAACAAAGATGCCATCATCCATAGTCCTTCTTATTCTATACGACAGTTGTCTGAAATACGCTGGTCTGTCTTGTTCGAACAGATCACGGTACATATCTCTCGGCTGGTTCTCTTCTCTGATGTGTCTGAAGTATTCACAGAACCAAGGGTCTCTGCTGATGCAACCGACAGAGTCTCCATGGACGGAACAAACGCAGTAGAAGCAAACGTCTTTGTTGTTATAATCCAAGAGCGACTCGAGATCACTGGGGACTTCTATATCAGTGTCGTTGGCGCTGATACTGTTGCTGTAGTAGGAAAACCCCCGTTTGCATTTTGCATGGCTGTCGTATGGTATCTCGTCTTTATGCCACATGTAATCTGCGATTGATCAAATAGGAGAAAACTTAAAATGATAAGAAAATAGGAAATCAATGCACTCTGAGAAATCAGAGCATTTCTTTTACGACACCATCTATAAACATAGTGACATACCTATACATAGTAACGAATATAATTTTTGTCTAATGTAAGTCACAATTAAGTAGCAAAATTTGTAAAATCCTAGCTATAGTAGGTACCTACGAGTATAATTATTTCTTACATAATACAGTTAAATAAGTAGGTTTGATTTAATAATGTACATAGTATTAAGTGTTGTGGATTATGTTAAATAAATAAATAAAAAAGAATATAAAAGTTACTCGATTACGCTACGCTCGGGCGCCAAACCCCGTCTCGGGACTAAATAAGTCTTTCTCCCGAGGACTTAAACTTAACTTACTTTCACCCCTAGGATAACAATGTACTATTTTGATCGGTCTCTATAATAAACCACTTCTTAGTTTGTACTTGATGTGCTTAAAATCTACGTTATGGCGATGAGTAGAACGGCGGTTTTAGGAGTAGAAATCCTATCTAGATGATAATAATTTGATATGGGAAGAACAAAACTATATGTAGATAGATACCTATCAAAATTTTCTGTATTTCAAAGCTATACCATTTCTAATTCTGCACTGATTTACACCTCCCTCAGTTAAGAACCGACCTCTACGTATTCTACCAGCTAACGTTCTCTCGTGGTCATATGGTACGTTCTTGTTAAACTGCTCCATTATGTATCCCATTCTTATGCATTCGTTGACGTTCCTCGCTGGTCTTCTAGAGCAATGCTCGTCTTTGCCTTCAGTGGAACAGACACAAATCTGACAAGTCTCGTCTTTGGGCTCGGCGTTCATGTGTGTTCTTCTGGTCTCAACGTCTGACCCTGATTCTCGACTCTCGTCTTCGTAATCCCCATCTTCATCCTCATAACTGCTTTCGTACTCCGATGATTGCTCGTCGTGACGTTCTATTTTGATGATCGTCCTCCCAGGTATGCATTTTAGACCCAAGCTGTCCAGGTCCTCGTGTTTTGGTGGCACGTGATTGTACCAGAATTCTACAATGATGCTGTGGCGTTAAGCTTAGTACTCAGATCCTCCTAGCCCCTAGGTGTACCATAATTTAGCACGATTGAATTATATTATATTACTGGTACTCGACAAAGATTATCAGTTAGTCGGCCGACGAATTCTACCCCGATACTTTGACTCTTGGGATATTTATTACCTACTCTTTCAAAACCTTTCGTTTTCAATTACTTTAAGCAGTACCTAATAATAACAACAAATAATTATAATTGCTGTACTTCTTAAATTACTTTATTTTCTATCTAAATTTTAAAAATATTTAAAAAAAGAAGAAATAAAATTAATTAGAGAAATGACAATCCTTATTAATATTATAAATGCGAAAGTGAGTTTGTTTGCTTGTTACGCTTTCATGCTTAACGGCTCAACCGATCATCATGAAATTTTGCATGCATGTTGTACCGCGGGAACTGGGATTTCGAAATTACCGCGGGTGGAACCGCGAGCAACAGCTAGTATAGGATATAATCCTTTGACAATACGACACATCGCCGCCTGATTCCAAACCAAGTAAAGGTTGTGCTATGCTGGTAACTGTTAAAATACTTGCACAGTTTCTAAATATCATACATAAAAAACACCCAGAATATATAAATGAACTGGAACCAGTCGGTTCTAAATCAATAAGCACAACCACAGATAATATAATACTATACTGCACAACCATCTGTCTTATTCAGGACTCGAACCCATGACCTTCAGCGACTAAGGCCCCTGAGGTCTTAAATGTTTATCCATGGATAGAAGAAGCAAGTTTCAGGAACATATTATTGTGTCCTTCATTCCTTCAACTGACTAAGTATATGTTGTTAGTTTCATAGCCAAAATTTCTTTTTTATTTTACTCTATAATTCTGTCATATATAAAATATGTATTTAAAGGATTGATCCCATCTTTTTCTTGTGTGTTGTGCTGAAATAAATGTATTTTCTTCTTCTTCTTCATATACCTAAATTAAATTATAAAATTTGTCGGTAATCCTTTTGAGGATTCATCAGTAAGACGATATAGCTGTTCCCAGGAATTTCCCCAGGAACTCTCATTAACGCGGGTGAAATTACATTAAATTTTGTATACTAGATACACCTTTTTAGAGGTACAGAAAAGGATTTTTTTTTTTCAGAATTCCCTGTTTTATCCCAGAATTCCCACGGAATCTTTGAAATAAACGCGAGTGAAACTGCGGGGAACAGTTAGTTAAATCCCTGCTAATATTATAAATGCGAAAGTAACTCTATCTGTCTGTTACGAACGGATCATCATGAAATTTTGTACACACGTTGTTAGGGGTACAGAGAAGGACATAGGGTACTTTGTGTCCCGGAATTTCCGCGGGAACTTTGGATTAAACGCGGGTGAAACCGCGGGGAGCAGCTAGTTAAATAAATAAACAGATGTCTAGGTCTTACCAGCTCTGACCTGGTGTTCCACCACCACCGCCAGCACCAAGAGCACCACGGCCACTAATTTCACGTCCATGACTCCGTATCTCCCAATGACATGCGCCATCACACATCGGCAATGAAGTTTTATATATTTTCCGCGCGACTTCAACCATTGATATTGTATTGTTCTATAGTTCTGGGACGGATTCGGCGCAAAGAAAATATTATTAACTAGCTGTTAACAGCGGTTTCATCCGCGTTAATTTCAGAGATCCCGCGGGATTTCCACGATAAAAAGTAGCCTAAGTTACTCCTTATAACATCAGCTATCTGTCAGTAAAAGTCCCGTTAAAATCAGCCGTTTCAGAGATTACCTGGAACAAACAGACAGACAGACCGATAGACAGACAGAAAAAAATTTAAAATTGCTTTTTCGATGTTGGTACCATGTATACTTTCGAATGCATCTTCGGCTGGCGGCGTCTGTCCGTCGGTTGAGAAGCGTACCCTCAATACCTGTTATATATATGTTTAGTTGTTGTATACGTATGGTGTAAATCTTTGTGTTGTGTCAAATAAAGTTTATCAATTCAATTCAATAACAAACAAACAACAAAAAATCTAATCTTTCCTTTATATTATATTAGTAATATATATATTAGTAATGGACTGTTCCAAGTGGTTACACTTTTGTCCGGTGCTCCCTCAGGAACGTGAAGGTCTGGAGTAAAAAAACATCCTACATAATGTACAAATTATGTGGTTAATATACGTGTGTAACTACGGAAAACACTAGGTTTTTTTGGGACGAATTTTCAGAATCGGTTCAGTAAATAAGTCGTTGCTGCACCTGCATCTGACCGTTTTTTTATTCTTATGTGGATACTAGCTTTCACTCGCGTCAATTGCGGAGTTCCCGCGAGAATTCCGAGATCAAGAGCACCCTTTGTCGTTATCTGTACCCCTAGCAAACGTGTATGCGACATTTCATGATGATCGGAACACAAATACACAAACAAATAAACAAATAAACAAATAAACAAATAAACAAATAAACAAATAAACAAATAAACAAATAAACAAACAAATAAACAAACATACAAATATACTTGTCGGCGTGAGGGTAGTTTCGTTATCAAAAACGATTCCCGCCGACGTATAGCAGTCGTAATTCGTTTGTTCCCCCACTCCACTCCACTGCCCGCCACAATAAACTAATAAGTAAATAAAATCGGTACAGCCATTCTCGAGTTTTGGCGAGACAAACGAACAGCAATTCGGTTTTATCTATACTAAGATTATAAAGAACAAAGATTTGATTTTTTGTTTGTTTGTTACGATTTTACTCAAAAACTACTGGACCGATTACAAAAATTCTTTCACCATTAGAAAGCTACACTATCCCTGAGTAACATAGGCTATATTGTTATCCGGAATTCCCGCGGGAACTCCGAAATTATCGCGGGTGAACTCGCATTATGTCTTCTTTAGATTAGGCACTGTTTTGTTTATGTTTGTCTCCTTTTCTTGGGTGTTGTGCTGAAATAAATGTATTTTCTTTCTTCTTTCTTTCTTTCACGGTACAGCTAGTATAAGTATATACCTAAGATAATAAGGATTGTACCTACTGTAATTAATATTTTGGCTGCACTCCGTCTCTGTGTCGAATCCGAATGATCGACACAATGTCGTATAAAAAAAGACGATTGAATCCACCATCAAAATGTTATCGCGATCCCCGGCTCCGGCTCCACACCTGCAGCCTGCAGACCACACACGCGCACACATGCCATCTGCCTCCTAACCTCACCAATAACAATCATATAACATTATAAATTCGAAAGTAACTCTGTCTGTTACGCTTTCACGCCTAGAGGCTAGACGGCTCAATCGATCCTCATGAAATTTTGCATACACGTTGTCAGGGGTACAGAGAAGGACATAGAGTACTTTTAATTCCCGAATTCCTGCGGGAACTCCAAAATTGCCGCGGGTGAAACTGCATGAAATTTTGCGTACCGTTATCACGCGTAAGTATAAAAAAGGATATAGGCAGGGTTCTTTTATCCCTGAATTAACGCAGGTAAAATCGCGGGGAACAGCTAGTCTCAAATAAAATTAAACTTATCCTTACATATTATACCTAAAACAAAGACCTTTGTCGCGTCTGTCTGTCTGTTTGGGACAAACTTAGCCTACCTAACTTAGTTTTCACCAATAAACAGAGTGATCCAAGAGGAAGGTTCATAAGTAGATATAGTTTATCCTGGAATTCCCGCGGGAACTCTGAAATTACCGTGTTTGTGTGCAACACTACTACTAGGAGTGAGGAAGTTTATTTGGTACTACCAATATAAAATCATTACCTTAATTTGTACTATTTCACAGTGAATATATATATGTATGTATACCTAATGTACATTCCCTTACTGAATTCATTCTTATTGGTATAGCTACAATGAAAATAAATACAAGTTCAATTTTTGTATTTGTATATTTTATGATACAAAAACCATAATATTGTTTCACAACGTTTAATTAATAATATAAACTTATTTATTTCTAAAATATCGTAATATATAGATAATAGAAATATTTCAGGCCAATTCACAAAGGCAGTTCCTAGTACATAATAATAGAGGCCTCATTTATACAACGTGTTAATGAATTAACTGAAAACCAGAAAATAGTTTGCTCAGAATCCACTAGCGGATCGATCGTACTATGTTTTAATATAGGTTATATTTTTTCATTTGTCTAAATTATTTCTAATACAATATTTAGCGCGTACGCCGCGCCGCCCGCAGCGAAAAAATTCGAACCGCTAGGCGCGGGCGTAGCGCTTGGAATTTCGTAGATAGGTCACCTCCAAACTAATGTTGAATAACTTTTAAAGTATAAATTTTTTCGACATAAAATATGTTTTAATCATATTATTGTTTATTTTTTTAAATGGGGTGTATCAGGTTTTCAGTTAATTCATTAACACGTTGTGAAAAAAAAACTTTTAACTTAAATAAATTAGGTAGCATCTGCATCCGTACCACTACCATAGATAATAAAGATCCGTACTACATAGAATTAATTAAAAGGCATTGGAGTCAAGGAACCATTTCAGCGCACGCACGAACCGGTAGGTGGCGCTAATTTTACTCCTGTAAGGTAAGCTTATCTAAGCTAAAATGACGCGCCACTCCATCGGGCATACGCACACGCACAACCGTTAAGATATCGATACGACACATATAAATCTGGTGTTGCCATTCGTCCTCAGTTGCCGCATAGTGTCGCCGCACTAACACTATTACTAGTAGATTTTACAACAAGTGCACAAAACAAATCATTTTTACCCGAGACTTTTAGCAGTAGCTGATAGTAATGTCGCGGTCGAGGATAAAATATGGTTTTGTGGACGAGTTATAAACTGCTTCGATTGCGAGGAAATAATAGTAAAATACTTATTACATTTATTTAATTAAAGTTTTGTAAATTGACTTTATTTTTGAATATTGTTGTATGATTTTAAATATGCAAATATTTAAATTAAAATTCAAAGTAAAATTTGTATAGTTTTGAATATTGAAGGAAATTGTTTTTCCCGGCATATTAACGGTATTTATGTCTTAAAAAACACATAATACAAATAAATTAATGTAAATATTATAAAACTAGCTGTGCCTCGCGGTTTCACCCGCGCGAAAGGTTTTTATACAACAACTTTTGCCGACATCCGATTTCAATGAAACAAAGCCTATAATTATGTAGCTCCAAAGCTAACCTTAATCTACCTGTAAAAACCGCATGACAAATTGACAATCTGTTCAGTAGATTCGAAGATTATCGCGAACAGACAGACAGACAAACAGACAGAAAAGGATTTTAGAAACTTTTTTGTTGTGCTTGGTTACTCTTCTTTTATCACCCCTCTCAATTTTAGGTGAAAATATTCTATGTACAGAATCGCGGATTCTACTCTTTTATTATAGTATAGATAACAAATTCTATCTATGATCTTCTTATTGTGTTTGGCTGTATATGGCTCATTTTCTTTGCCTTAATATAGAGAAATTTATGAGTAGATACGTTAATGCACTTGTGCACAAAATTCGATTTTGTACAGCACAAAAAAGCACTTTCAGAGCATGTGAAGTGAAAAGAGATATTATCCAAATCTGCTTATTGGCTTACTGGGAAGTGTCATTTTAGTTTAGATAAGCTCTACAAGGTACAAGACACCATATAATGACCCTTTGAACTCCATCGTAACAAGTGGGACACCTTTTAACAGAGATTAAAAAAAAAAAAAATTATCTCATTTTCAATTCCGCGGGAAAAAAATTTGGTGGCAATATCAAATCAAAAAGTATACTAGAAATATAAAAGAAAAAAAATATGAATAATTAATTTTAAAAAAAAAATTCTGTAAATAGATAGAAGCATAATTATTCTCTGGAATTAATATTAAAAATCAGTATAAGTTTTATCTATAAAATATACAGGTTTAATTATAATTATTATTATGTATCTACGATAGAATTAGACCGTACTTTTATTATATTTTACAAAAATATACCGCATGATTAACTTTATCTAGGTATGCACCTAAGGCTTTTTTGATCAATGTAACAATTCACTAGCCTTCACTCACAAAGGAACTCTATTTTACCTACCTATTGAAAACGGGTTTTTCGTATGCAAAACCGTCTTAAAAGTTAAAACATAGGTTTTTAATTTGTTCTGTTAGGTGCCACTTTTTTTTAACTAATTGGTCACTTTTTGTTTGTTTTCTACATTAAAATTTATAGACATAGACATTTATCTTATCTTAATGCTAGACGCTAGTTAGTTACCTACGATATTTGTTGGAGTCAAACTTTCGATGTTGCGTATTCCATGGCGGTATTCAGACTAAATAATAACCAAGGAAGTAATAAGTACTATACATATATTCCCCTGGTTGACCTTACGTACATAGTACTTATTAGTTATTAGTCCATGATAATAACTAATGCAAAAAGTATAACACAGATGTTTATGTACTGTCTATGAGATTGATCACACTACAACAAGGGCCGGTCGCCCCTCAAGTTATTGCCGTCTCGCTCATTGCTCTGGCAAATAAAGAAGACTACTTGAAGCGTATCCAGTTTGAGTTTTAATAATACATGTCTAGAGCACATTTTTAAAGAACATCTTTTTCTATTCTGCGAATAATTAAAGAACATAATATTGTAACGTATAAATTTTCCAACACGGCCATTATTACTTTCATATTTCACCCGTGTTTACAGGCAATGAAATATAAGTGTTTCCTACTGCTTTAATCCTACTTAACAACAGGTGGCGCTACGAGCGAAGCTCGGTCGCCCGGATATTTTAGATTCGAATGTGCTACAGGTGAATTCATCATTATTATTTAAAAATACATTGGTGTTAATAATTACAATATGATATATCATAGGTATTATTGTCTTTGACTCTTAAAAGATTATGTATTAATTATATTTAGGTATTTATCAATATGATATAACAACAATAATTATAAGACAACAGGCACAATTACATAAATCAGTCTCTTGTTGTATAATATTTTCACTGTGGCGATAAATGGCTCATGAGAATGGAAACTCCCGCCACAAATGAGGAGTTTTTCGCCAAAAAAAACATTCGCGTCGAATTGAGAACCTCCTCCTCTTTGGGAAGTCGGTTAAAAACTTCACTCACTAAAAATATTGCAAGACTGTCTTATCGTCAAATATATTGCCATTTTCAAGAAAGCAATTTTAAACTTGGACCATGTGAAACGAAAGAAAGATTTTTTTTGTGTATTGGATGTTTGTTACTCTTTCACGTAAAAACTACGGGATGGATTTTAATGAAACTTATATAGCTTTAATGAAACTTATATAGCTTATACATCAGGATAACACACAGGCTATATTGCAATCCGGAATTCCGAAATTACCGCGGCTGAAACCGCGGGGAAAAGCTACTGTGTAGTATGTATTTGAAAAGCATAATTTTTTGACATTGCAACAGTCTTACAATAACTATTAGCTAGTATATTTTGAGCGAATAAGCGAAATGAGTTTCAGAATAGTACGACAGCGGCCCCCTTAGCCAAATTGACAGTCTATATGATCATAATATATGATCAATACAAAAACAGTTCGTTCGAAACCAAACTGTCTATATGGGAAGTGCACACGGCGCCTTTGCGCTTGGCCAAAGATTCGATCTTGGGCCACACGCTCACCATCTCGCCGGGCTCCAGGCTGTGCACGGAGGCGAGCGCCCAGTAGGCGCAGCCCGCGGGCAGCAGCGGCTTGTAGCAGCTGAGGCGCCGGTCGTCCGTAAGCTTGAGGTTCAGCCTCTTCTGAGCCACGAGGTACGTGAAGTACACGTCCTCGATGTTTATCAGAGGCACGTGGAACGCCGCCTCGAATATCGGCCGTAGGTATTCGCCTGAAATGAAGAGGCTAAAGTTTTAGCGCACATCTACGATGACGATATAGATAAGTCAGAAAAAGAGGACACCACGGAAATTGCCACTAAAACACCACTGGTTCCACCCGCGGTAATTGCGGAGCGCCCGCGGGAATTCCGAGTTAAAATTATGGCCCTTATGGGCCCCGCTGAAAACCAGCGCTGCCGCGTTTTACGCGACAGTATATGCTGAGTCGGTGTCCATTTCGGCATTACTAAAATTTTAATGTCTGAATGTAGTTTTAATGTCACATTTTGTCATATTTTTTTATTTTTTTTTGTGATGCCGAATGAAGATTTGTCTATGTCTATGTCTATATATAGCCTGTGACACTCGCAAATAACATAGCTTTCTATTGATAAAAGAATTTTCAACATCGGTTCAGTAGGTCCAGAGATTACCTCTACAACCACACAAACTCACAAACTTTTTACTTCTTTATAATATTAGTAAGAAGAGGCTAGACAATACATAATTGTTATTTTGTTTTTCTATTCCTAATTTTAGCTGTCGATAAAATGCTGTTAATATTTTACTGGTACCCGGCGAATTGTATTCTCCTTTCCTTGATAGATTCTCTGTTTTTCTCATCAGTCCACTCCATAACTATCCTTAGAGTTTGTGAGAAAGCAAAAATACTTGAATATTTTTTTGCTATAGGCAATTATCATAAAATTCCTGTTACATCCACAATTTGACACTGGCGAAAATGTTGTTGTCATAATCGAATTTACAATAACCTAGGTAGGTACAAAATAAGAAGTTGAACAGATCCTCAATTTGACACTGGCAGAATTGTTATTGTCACAATAGAATTAAAAAGTTGAAGTGAGATAAAATACGTACCGTTGATGAGGTATCCCGTGCCAGAGAGGTATTCGGGGACAACGTCTTCGGGCAGCAGCCACCGCGGCAAGTACCACTTGTTGTGCTCGTCGCGATGCGCCGTCGAGCACAGCTTGTATCCTGCACAATGACATTAACAATAACGGCGGGAATCCAAGATGGCGGTCCGCAGTAGGTACATTTTTGTGTCAATAGAAAACGTAAACAATAATCTTGTTTATTTGTCGTGTTTTCTGGTGCTGTATTCGACGATATGATTCGCGGTGGTGGTTCTTTATATGCACATCAAGTTAAAATCAAGATAGTATATGACGTCTAGAGCTGATCTTATTTAGGTAGGGATGTGACATAGATAGAAAAAAAAACGATTAATTAAAAATCAATATTTCAATAATAATAATTAATAATCGAATTTTTTAATAAATTTTTGTCAAAAAAATCTATTATTAAAAATCGATTATTATAAAAAAATAATCGATTATGTATTATAAAAATTTAAATTTTTTACACATCCCTAGTCATCAATAAAAATTGGACATATCTAATATTATTATGTGACATAGAGAGAAAAATCAATTAAAAAATAGATTTTAGTAAATTAAAAAATCGAATGTTAAAATTCGATTATTATGAAAAACTAATTTATTTTTTCAGGAAAACAAGACATGGGCTAACAGTTAACAACGTTATCAGAACTTGTCCGCATGTTTGTATGCACATCACACTAAAACTATTAAACGCGAACGATTTGCGGAAAGAACTCAATTTTGCGACTAACCTACAAGCTTGGCGTCAACGTTCTCTTTGAGCACAGTCCTCAAAGTCCAAGGGTTGACCAGCACGTCGTCGTCTGTCTTAAACATGAACTCGGCCTGGGGACAGCGGTCCAGGGTCCACTGCAGCATCAGCGCCGTCTTCAGCGTCAAGTTCTGATAGTCGTCCTTGAAGTCGAACACCACCAGATCGCCGTGCAGCTTCGCCTCCATATAATTGTCCACCTGGAACGGGAGATGAAAGAACTGATGATACCACAGAGAATAGTCTAAAAACTAGAGAGGCAATGTAGGCGGGGTTGGCGTAGGTACCACATTTATGAGCAAATGCTCGTAATTTCCAAAACTTTCTTCTCAACTTTCCCCGTCTTAGACCAAAATGTCACCTTAATAACATCGGGTATAGTTGATCTATTTCACCAACTCCGTTTGGCTATGATTGTGTTGAGATGTACCTACACATGTACATTGTCTGGGAGTGCTCAGTTTCTATTTGCAATAGGGATGTTGCCAACTTTTGAAAATCAAAA
Organism: Zygaena filipendulae; assembly: GCA_907165275.2. NCBI lineage: Eukaryota > Metazoa > Arthropoda > Insecta > Lepidoptera > Zygaenidae > Zygaena > Zygaena filipendulae. The sequence continues at coordinate 356,993 of OU015672.1, forward strand.
TTCTAATTAGTCCGTCAGTTAGAAAATAAAAAAACAATAGACACGTATTTTTTGCTTTTTTAAATAAATTAAAATATTCAGAGATAAAGCGCATCAAAGTTTAGGATGAGGAGGTCGTGACGTCACTAACCGCAAAACAGCCATTCAAACTGTCAGAATAGTGACGTCACGCGAAATTTCAACTCAATATATCGCCGTTATTTTTTGATTACGTAAAAAAAGAAAAATACGTGTCCAATATTTTTTAATAATCTACAAGACGGACTAAAAAATAAAAATTAGTCAACATGCCCATTTGATGTTTACACACACAAATGCGCTCATCGGTACACGTCACTGCTACAACCTTCGTGAAATAGAACAACTGTAAGCTGTGGTCAAACGCCTTGCTTGTTAACCATAGTAAAAAAAAACGTGTGCGGTCAGTATCGAAGTTTCTCACGCCATTTCTTTAACTATAAAAATGTTTATAGCTGTTAAATCCTACCGCAAGCTGCGTTCAAGAACATCGTTTCGCAAAAAAACCTAAAATTACCTACGTATCTACATTTCATTACGATACTGAATTGTATTGAAAGCGAAATGAAGAATAATTTTTTAATATAGTTGCTCAAAAAGTGGCGTATTGCAGGGACGTTTAGCGTTCGGGATGTGGGCTATAACATACTCGAGCTTTTTGTTTACCTTTCCCGAACTCGTGCGTTCTCTTTGCCAACTGTCAAAAATGGCGACACGACTTTGACACACATTTTGCATTGCGAAACGTAGGTTTCGCATTACTAATACGACTAGCGCCATCTCTTGATCACAGTTGGAACTTAGTTGAGTTTGTTGTGTTTTTGATATTTTATTAAATTGCTTAATTTTTTCGTAACTGTATTAAAAATAGTTGTTCAGTACACGTGCGGAACCGTCATTGCAACTAGTTCCGACTGTCAACCCTCACCTTCGGCTGCGCCTCGGCTCGGGTAGACATTTGTCGGAACTCTTTGCAATGACAGGCTTTCCGCACTTATAATGAAATATACTATTCTGCGCGAAAATCCGTCAACGACACTGGTTATTATCTGGTTTCATACTAAAATGAGTTGTTATCACTTCTACATAATAATAATTATATCTGTTCTGTGAATAATGCCTATTACAATACAGTCTTAAAATATATGAGACCTGTTTTAAAGTAATCCTAATATAGGTACTATAAATGCAATGTGAGTTTGTTTGTAACGCTTTCACGCCATAGCTTCTCAACCGATCATCATGATATTTTCCATACACGTTGTCTTATCTCTTATCTACCTATACGGAAAATTAAAAAGTGTCTGTTGGTAATTCCAAATGAACAACTTTTCACTAAATGCATATGAAATATATGGACATAGATAAGCAAAAGTTTGTTAACCCACACTGGAGAAATTTTGAGAAAATCATGTTTTAAAATTATAGCGCCATTTTGTGTAATTTTTTTGTTTTGTGTTCAACGATTATTTGGTATTTTAACCGTGTAATAAGGTAAAAATAATAATTAAAAACGTTCTCAATTCTCAATAAAGCGTTCTGTATCAATAACTTAATTTTGTGGGTGTAACTTTGTAATTTGTAATGTTATTGCTTATCTGCGTCGATATACGGTACGGTATTTAAATTAAAAAATAAAACTTATTTTCGTCTGTCTGTCGGTTCCGGCTAATCTCTGAAATGGCTGGACTTTGCTCTAGCTGGAGTTCTTTGCGAACAGACAGACAGACAGACGCGGCGGAGGACCGGGAATCGAACCCGGAACCTTCTGTATCGTGGAGCGTGGTGACCGGCAGTAGCGACAAACCACCATGCATGATGAATATAGAAGCAATGTACTTATATCTTATCAATTTATTAGTACGTGCGAACTGATACTTCATGGCGACTACTCTACTCGTACAAGCGTCGGTCGATTAAAAGCGATAAGCGAACCACAAACAAGAGAGAAAGATTCTGTAGGAAAGGGAAATGTACTAATAATTGGTTCATGCATGTTGCAAGATTAAACCGGCCAAGTGCGCGTCGTACTCGCGCACGAAGGGTTCCGTACCATCCTTACTAATATCATAAATGCGAAAGTGAGTTTGTTTGTTTGTTCCGCTTTCACGCCTTAACGGCTCAACCGAACATCATGAAATTTCGCATGAACGTTGTTAGGGATACAGAGAAGAATATAGGGACTTTTTATTCTAGACTTCCTGCGGGAATAATTGTTTTATTCTGTTTTTTAGTATTTATTGTTATAGCGGCAACATATACAACGTGTTAATGAGTTAACTGAAAACTAGAAAGTAGTTTGCTCAGAATCAACTAGCGAATCAATCGCACTATGTTTTAATATAGGTTATATTTTTTCACTTCTATTAGCCCATGCCTAAATTATTTATAATACAATATTTGCCGCGTACTCCGCCCGCAGCAAAAAAAATATTCGAACCGGTACGCGGGCGTAGCGCTTGGAATTTCGTAGATAGGTCACCTCCAAACTAATGTTGAATAACTTTTAAAGTATAAATTTTTTCGACATAAAATATATTTTAATCATATTATTGTTTATTTTTTTAAATGAGGTGTATCAGGTATTCAGTTAATTCATTAACACGTTGTATACTACGTCATCCGTGAAAATTTCAACTATACGGCGTTTTCACTCGCTATAATTTCGAAGATGGTGCTACCACAGCTCCTACCAGGCTCTCGTCGACGTTGTCGCCGGTGAGGCCGATGAAGAAGTACGTGGGCAGGTGCTTCGCCCACGTGTTGCGCACCGCCTCCCTGTGGGCGGCGTGGTGCGGCGCGCTCGTCACCAGCGCCACCAGCGGCACCGCCTCCAGGCTCTCGCAGGGCAGGGACGAGGGCTCGATCAGCAGCTGACTGGTGAACCAACACCGATCATCATTAATCTTATCCAAAGTGTAGGGAACCCGCACACCCGCTTTAATGTCGGAGATCCCAAGGGAATTCCTGGATAAGAGTAGGTACCCTTTTTGACCGACTTCCACAAAGGAAGTTCTGTGTTCGGCTGTCTTTGGTGTATCGCCGGCCGCTAGTACTGCGGCACGCTCGCTGCGAGTGCGCTCGCTCGGCTCGCGCGACTCGGTCAGCAGTACATAGTTAAATAGGGTTGCCACACGTACTACATTATATAGTATCGTACTATATTATGTCAGTCAATTGTACTATATATTATTAAGAAATAATTTAGTACGAAAAATACTATAAATATTTTTTTTAATACAGTTGCTCAAAAAGTGGCGTATTGCAGGGACGTTTAGCGTTCGGGATGTGGGCTATTACATACTCGAGCTTTTTGTTTACCTTTCCCGAACTCGTGCGTTCTCTTTGCCAACTGTCAAAAATGGCGACACGACTTTGACACACTTTTTGCATTGCGAAACGTAGGTTCCGCATTACTAATACGACTAGCGCCATCTCTTGATCACAGTTGGAACTTAGTTGAGTTTGTTGTGTTTTTGATATTTTATTAAGGGTGCGCTCTACCGTATGACGCAGCTCCCTTCCGATAGAGGCCGTGGACGGCGCCATAAAAGAGTTTTCTCAATTTACAGAGAATCACAAGGTTAAAAAATAGATTTTGATGATGGGTGCGAGAGGATGAGTGTTTAATACATCTTTGATTTAAAATTTTTATATGGCTTTACGCGCATTATTATCCTTTAACTACACGAAAATATCGAATAACCGGCCGAAACGTAGTCACACACACATGCAAATCGATTAATACTAGACGAATAAGATTCGTAATTTGGCTATTTCAACAAGAGTCTCGGTGGCGCTGTGGTGTAATGCGTCTCTTTTTGTAAACTATGAATCGTGAAAATCTTGTGTTCAAACCTTAGATTTCGATTCCACTTTTTGTAACTATTTTGTCAAACTTATTTATACACACTTATTTATAAATGATTTATTTTTCGTTCTTTCTAGGATTTTAAACTGTAATGAAAAAAAATTCTAGGGTATAGAACAACAATATTTAAGACTAGCTGTGCCCCGCGGTTTCACCCGGGCGAAAGGTTTTTATACAACAACTTTTTTTCCGACATCCGATTTCAATGAAACAAAGCCTATATATACATATGTAGCTCCAGGCTAAACTTAATCTATCTGTGAAAACCGTATGACAATCGGTTCAGTAGATGCGAATTTTCATGCGGTTTTCACCAATAGAGTGATTTATGGGGAAGGTTCATATCTATATTTTATCCTGGAATTCCCGCGGGAACTCCGAAATTACTAGTTTTTCATATTTATGAGTTTCATCAGTACGTTGGATTTGTAAAGTATTTTATATTCTAAGTACTAGCTGTGCCCCGCGGTTACACCCGCGTGAAAAATTGTTATATGTACCTATACATACTTATGTAATAAGTTTTTCCTGCCATCCGATCTAAATTAAATAAAGCCTCCAGGCTAAGCTCATCTACCTGTAAAAACCGCATGACAATCTATTTAGTAGATCCAGAGATTATAGAGATTATCGTGAACAGAAAAAAAATTATTAAGATTAAAATTATTTTAAACTTTTTTTTAGTTGGTTACTCTTCTTTTATTTTGGTAAAAATATTTAATACTAGCTGTGCCCCGCGGTTTCACCCGCGGTAATTTTGGAGTTCCCGCGGGAATTCCGGGATAAAAAGTACCCTATGTCCTTCTCTGTACCCCTGACAACGTGCATGCCAAATTTCATCCAAATCCGTTCAGCCGTTTTTGCGTGATTGAGTAACAAACATCCAAACATCTAAACATCCAAACATCCAAACATCCACACTTTCACATTTATAATATTAGTAGGAAAGTAGGATTACGATGACCAGATTTTTTTTTATATCTCGAGTTCCAGATGAAATTTCGAAAAAGTCGAAACATGAATATCTAAGTTAGATCGCCTAAATTTATTTTTTCTTATTTATCTCCAATGTACAGACATCGACCTGTTACAATTTTATTGTTTATGTATAGATATATACATTGTACAGAATCGAGGTTTCAGCTCTTATCTATATCTATAGGTATGTATATATAAAAATGAATCCTTATTTCTCTTGGTCACGGCATCACGCGTGAAAGGCTAGACCATTTTCGCTAATTCTTATTTTGTTGTATTTGTTATTCTAAGGAGAAGGTTCTTATGAAAAAAGTTTGGAGTTCCTGCGGGAATTCCGAAACTCACGCGGTTGACACCGCGGGGCACGGCTATTAGTACCTATAGATTTGCTCAAAATAAGGCTTGACTGTGGGTTTTGGCAATTATTAGGGGAGTAGGTATATCCTTACCATTTATAGCAATACTAGCTATGCCCCGTGGTTTCACCCGCAGTAATTTCGGAGTTCTCGCGGGAATTGCGGGATAAAAAGTACCCTATGTCCTTCTCCGTACCCCTGACAACATGCATGCAAAATTTCATCCGACTCAGTTCAGCCGTTTTTGCGTGATTGAGTAACAAAGATCCACACTTTCACGTCTATATAATAAAAATGAATCGTCAAATGTGTTGGTAAGCGCATAACTTACAAACGACTGCACCAAATTGGAAAATTGATTTTTTTTTTGAGTTCGTTATTGTCAGGACAAGGTTTATATAAAAGAATTTTGGAGTTCCTGCGGGAATTCCGAAACTCACGCGGGTGAATCTCCGAAACGGTTGGACCGATATTGACGGGATTCACTGCTAATTAGCTGTTGTTATAAGGAGTAAATTAGACCTGCATTGGAGTTCCTGCGGGAATCCCGAAACTCACGCGGGTGAAACCGCGGGGCACAGCTAGTTTATAATATTAGTAGGATAACCTCACTATAAATGTGAAAGTAATTTTGTTTGTTTGTTACGCTTTCACGCCTCATCATCATGAAACTTTGCACACACGTTGTCAGAGATACAGAGAAGGACAAAGGGTACTTTTATCTCGAAATTCCCACGGGAACTTCTATCTTATTACTGGTGAAACCGCGGGGAACAGCTATAAAAATATACAGGTATTGGAAAAAAAAACCCGGTCCCGTCTAATCAAAACTTCAAGTCCAGTCAAAATTTCAAGTCAATCCATCGCGATAGATCGTTTTCGAGTTTTGCGACTACTAACATGGGATACTTTGTCAAGTTGTTATCTATTATATCACTCAGGGATACTGTAGTTTCCTATGAGTAAAATATTTTTTACAACTGGTTCTTTACTACTTCATAATATTATTAGCTATACAATATAGAAATTATAGCGCGGGTTTTTCGGAGTTCCTGCGGGAGTTCCTGGATTAAAACTACCCTGTGTTCTTCTCTGTGCCCCTAATAACGTGTATGTAAAGTTTGTTAATAATCGGTTAGGTAATCAATCCGTGAAAGCGTAACAAACAAACAAACAAACTCACATTTCTAATAATAGGTTTGTCTAGAAGTGTGAATAATAATCTACAGAAAAAACAGTATAGATTTCAAATCGTAAACATTGCAATAAAAAATGACAGATAACAAAAAAAACATCTTAGTATAACAGTGGGGGGTGAGATTTGAACAGGGGCCTTACAAAACTACTACGACGTCTTCGCAACCCGTTGTTCTAGCCACTAAACCATTATCGCATAGATCCTTCTGTCGAAAAACTTCTATACATTCAGCCGTCATGCGTCATTCTATTTCATATTGATCTTCTTTTATTTAGTTCGTCAGTGCGTTGGGAAGTTGACAATAATAATATTATTATAAAAAGGGAAAATTTTTTTTTTTGTTTTGTTGTTTGTTTGTTACGATTTTACTCAAAAACTACAGGATCGATTTCAAAAATTCTTTCACCATTAGAATGCTACGCTATCCCTGAGTAACATAAGCTATATTTTTACCCGGAATTCCCGCGGGAACTCTGAAATCTATATAAAAAAAAATTGAATCACTCAATGTACTGCTAAGCGCGTAACTTCCAAACGACTGCACCAAACTGGGAAATTATTTCCTTTGTGTTCGTTATTGTCAGGACCAGGTTTATATAAAAAAGTGTGGAGTTCCTGCGGGAGTTCCGGAACTCACGCGTGTGAATCTCCGAAGGGGTTGAACCGATTTGGACGGGACTTTCACTGCTAATTAACTAATGTTATAAGGTGTACATTGGACTACTTTGGATTTCCTGCGGGAGTTCCGAAATTAACGCGGGTGAATCTCCGAAATGGTTGGAGCAATTTTGACGAGACTCTCACTGCTAATTAGCTAATGTTATTAGGAGTAAATTAGGCTACTTTGGAGTTCCTGCGGGAATTCCGAAATTAACGCGGGTGAGTTTGTGAGGTTATAATCTCTGGATCTACTGAACCAATTTTCAAAATTCTTTTACTTATAGGAAGCTAAAGTGATCCTGAGTGACAACGGGTACTTATTTTTTATCCCGGAATTCCAGCGAGTGCTCCGAAATTACCGCAGATGAAACCGCGGGGGTCAACTAGTAAATAATAATGAGTGAACTATTACATCATTTGGAAAAAATTACAATAGTAAAATCTATCTTATACAGGGTGTAACGGAGGGTATTTTTTTGTAAAATGGCATTTAGTATTCGATTCTTGTCTGAAAAAATAAACTTCCGAAAATTTTACCACGTCATCACATAGATATCACGAAAACATGAAGTTTGAGTACCAACACGATGGGTCTATAACTTGTAGTTTCCGGGATATAGGCTGTTGAAAATTTGACCACGTCATCACATAGATATCACGAAAACATGAAGTTTGAGTACCAACACGATGGGTCTGTAACTTGTAGTTTCCGAGATACAGGCTATCGAAAATTTGACCACGTCATCACATAGATATCACGAAAACATGAAGTTTGAGTACCAACACGATGGGTCTGTAACTTGTAGTTTCCGAGATATAGGCTGTTGAAAATTTGACCACGTCATCACATAGATATCACCAAAACATGAAGTTTGAGTACCAACACGATGGGTCTGTAACTTGTAGTTTCCGAGATATAGGCTATCGAAAATTTGATCACGTGATCACATAGATATCACGAAAACAAGAAGTTTGAGTACCAACACGATGGGTCTGTGACTTGTAGTTTCCGAGATACAGGCTATCGAAAATTTGACCACGTCATCACATAGATATCACGAAAACATGAAGTTTGAGTACCAACACGATGGGTCTGTAACTTGTAGTTTCCGAGATATCGGCTGTCGAAAATTGTACCACGTGATCACATAGATATCACGAAAACATGAAGTTTGAGTACCAACACGATGGGTCTGTAACTTGTAGTTTCCGAGAAACAGGCTATCGAAAATTTGACAACGTCATCACATAGATATCACGAAAACATGAAGTTTGAGTACCAACACGATGGGTCTGTAACTTGTAGTTTCCGAGATATAGGCTATCGAAAATTTGATCACGTGATCACATAGATATCACGAAAACAAGAAGTTTGAGTACCAACACGATGGGTCTGTGACTTGTAGTTTCCGAGATACAGGCTATCGAAAATTTGACCACGTCATCACATAGATATCACGAAAACATGAAGTTTGAGTACCAACACGATGGGTCTGTAACTTGTAGTTTCCGAGATATAGGCTGTTGAAAATTTGACCACGTGTCACACAGATATCACGAAAACATGAAGTTTGAGTACCAACACGATGGGTCTGTAACTTGTAGATTCCGAGATACAGGCTATCGAATTTGATCACGTGATCACATAGATATCACGAAAACATGAAGTTTGAGTACCAACACGATGGGTCTGTAACTTGTAGTTTCCGAGATATCGGCTGTCGAAAATTTTACCACGTGATCACATAGATATCACGAAAACATGAAGTTTGAGTACCAACACGATGGGTCTGTAACTTGTAGTTTCCGAGATACAGGCTATCGAAGATTTGATCACGTGATCACATAGATATCACGAAAACATGAAGTTTGAGTACCAACACGATGGGTCTGTAACTTGTAGTTTCCGAGATATCGGCTGTCGAAAATTGTACCACGTGATCACATAGATATCACGAAAACATGAAGTTTGAGTACCAACACGATTGGTCTGTAACTTGTAGTTTCCGAGATATAGGTTATTTGAAATTTGACCACGTGATCACATAGATATCACGAAAACATGACGTTTGAGTACCCATATGATGGGTCTGTAAGTTGTAGTTCCGAAATATAAGCTTTACAAAAAAAAAATTGAAGGTATGAAAAATTGCATCACGTGGTCACATAAGACACAATAAAAATATTTTTTTTCATTGCATGATTGCATCGGAGAATTTGGAGATAAACGCTGAATTTTATCACCCCGGGCCGAGGTGAGATACAACCTTTCGAAAATATGGTCTCTCTCTTTTACTCATCGTGAAAACAAGAAAGAGATAGCAAGAATTTATTCAACACAATAATGTAAAATACTTGTACCCGTAAGTTATACCTAATTGTACGTGACGCAGAACCAAAACGTCTTTTCCAACTTTCCACAAGTTATTTATATTCGCTTCGGCTACTAATAGGTACCTACTACCTACTACATCAGTAATAGGTATATTTTCAAATACAATTCTAAATTATCTTGGTAGGTAAAATTGTCAAAACTCACGGCTCAACGCCGCGCCACCTTGTGATCTTTTTGGAATTCACTACAAACTACTGCATTCGGAGGACTTGTCAGTCTACAGCCAAACTACAGCTGTTTATAGACCGGGCCGCCATTTTCGTGCACTTATAGTGTATTCGTTCTCTCACACAAGCAAAGGTTCGACCGAAATTTAATTCATTTTGAAATGATTGTAATTATGTTATTTCTTCACTATATGCAAAGATTTTGGGCTGTGCGTTATCGTAACAAGTAGTAGTATTTTATTAAATGAAGTCTAATAAATAAAAACAGGCGGAATGCCTTTAATATAGCTACGGCAGTTTGTATGAAAACTAGACCTTTAGACCCACCTTAAATTGCTTAATTTTTTCGTAACTGTATTAAAAATAGTTGTTCAGTACACGTGCGGAACCGTCATTGCAACTAGTTCCGACTGTCCACCCTCACCTTCGGCTGCGCCTCGGCTCGGGTAGACATTTGTCGGAACTCTTTGCAATGACAGGCTTTCCGCACTTATAATGAAATATACTATATCCTAAATCAACTGTCGCGCTTTTTTATATTAACTGTGACTGGTCTGGGACGCCTACGCCTACGCGGCAACAAAACGTCAACTGTCAAACTAGCAATAATTTGTAGATGGATGCTACCCGATACATAAAGACTAAAATAAATATTATGTACTATTTTTTTTTCGGCATTTCCTAAAAGTAGTAGTATATTTTTGCATCTTTTTTTTCCGGAAAAGCACTATATTTTTTCCAAAAAAGGTGGCAACCCTTACCTAACGTAGCCTAACCTAACTTTAAGAATGTCGGGCTGCTCTACGCACTGCCTAAAGTCAAAAAGTACGTCTTAAAAAAGAATTTTCGAAATCGGTCAAACCGTCTTCGAGTAATCGGTAACCTCCTCCTTTTTGGAAGTCGGTCAATAACTTGATACTACCTACTTGTAATAATGTAATTATTTATTAGATGTGGCCACGACATGTAGGTACATAAATCAAATCAGTCACTTGATAGTAGAGGGTCAGTGATTAGATTACGGTGTAAAACCTATACGTAACTGCAATATGTTAGACGATAGGTGATAAAGAACCTACTAGCCCTTGCCCGCAGCTTCGCTCACTTTGATGTAGGTACCTACCTATATTTTGTTGATCATTTTTAAACCGACTTCAAAAAAAAGAAGGTTATCCGTTTGACCTGTATGTATGTTTGCATGTTTGTGCACGATTATTTAGCGTTTGGCTGAACCTATTCTGATGCGTTTTTCAGGTAATTTTTTGTTACATTGTGGTGAAGGTTTTGGTATAAAATTTTCATGAATCGGTTCAGTAGATTTTTTTCTCGGAAGCAGTACATAATAAGTCATAATATAAATCTTTTTTTTTGTCCTGTCTACCTAAAGCTTGTCTGGAAGAGATCTCTAGTAAAGCGAGATCTCTTCCAGACAAGCTCACTGTAACATTCTTTTGGTGTACAATAAAGAGTATTCTATCATACCTGCGTTAATTTAGGAGCTCCCGCAGGAGTTCCGGGATAAAAAGTACCCTATGTGCTTTTCTGTACCCTTACAACTTAGGCGGCTTGATTTTTCCGACGCGTTTACATGTCAACACATTACATGTCAACCAATTTACACAAAACCTTAACGAAATTATATACGTAAACGTTCCTCATGAATCATTCTATCTATTGGTGATGAAATCACATGAAAATCCATTCAGCAGTTTTTGAGTTTATCGCGAACAGACAGACAGACGCGGTGGAGGAGTTTGTTTTATATTATGCAGTGATGTAGTGAAGATAAGATAGTAATAATAAAATGTATCATTTTAAATCTGTGCACACACACACACACACACACACATACACATAGGTACACACACACACACACACGTCTGGTGCACATTCACCTAAAAGTAATTGGGTCTTGGAGTACGAGATAACTTACTTTCGTCCTTAAACAATAAACTAGCTGTTCCACGAGGTTTTACCCGCGGTAATTTCAGAGTTCCCGCGGGAATTCCGAGTCATTGTATAGCCTATGTTACTCATGGATAACGTAGCATTCTAATGGTGATATAATTTCCCACCGAGAATCGAACCCGGTACCTCTCGATCAGCGGGTAGGCATTGCCACCTACTGCGCCAATCAGGTCGTCATTATAATATCCATATTTATCTAATTCTATACATACATATATTATAAAGAGGCAAAGTTTGTGACGTTGTAAGGGGTAATCTCTGGATCTACTGAACCGATTTTGAAAATTATTTTACCAATAGAAAGCCACGTTATTTGTAAGCGTACCTATTATATAAAGTTCTTATGGGAATTCCAAAAATTACCGCTGAGGAAACCGAGTGGAACATGCGGATTGGTTTATTTATAAAATAACTTCTACACATTATTATCACAACATGGCTACTTAGGCAAGTAGCCACTCCGTGTTTGTACAACAAAGTCCATTCTGTTCATGTTATATCTGTCGTACAGGGGATTTGCATAACTCGTGTCTTACCCCCTCATGTTTTAACGGCGCAATCGATCATCAGAACAGGACATGGGTGGTACTTTTCATCCCGGATACCCGCGGGAACTCCGAAGTTGATGCGGGTGAAACCGCACGTAATTTTGCATGAACGTTGTCAGATAGGATAGGGTAGGGTAGTGTGGGTGGTGTAGGGTGATTTTTATCCCAGCATTTCCGAGCTGACGGATCATATCCTGAAGGTCATTCAACGCCCCATTTGTATCAAGTTTTTCTCTGTGATTTAGTTATTTATTGTTAGCACATAAGTATACGGTATAGGACCAATTACAATGATTAACAAATACTAGTAGGCCTTGCCTAGAACAATGTCAGATCTCCCATTTTTTTGACAAAAGAAATTTTTGGGCCAAATGAGTGGCTGATAACGGAGGTTTCATTTTGTCCCGCCTGGGCGCTATGACAGGTCAGGGGTTAAAGAGTTGCCACCTCTTTTAGGAAATAATATAGTATTTTTCCGGAAAAAGATGCAAAAATATAGTAGTTTTGGGAATTGCAGGAAAAAAAATAGTAAATATATTTTATTTTTAATCATTAGATAATAATGTATCGGGCAGCATTCATCTACAAATTATTGCTAGTTTGACAATTGACGTTTTGTTGCCGCGCAGGCCGCAGGTATGCGTTTCGTTCTGAAATTTCCCGTGCTGCGCTGCGGGTGCGTTCCAGACCAGTCACAGTTGAATTAGATATAAAAATGTAGTATTTTTCGTACTATATTATTTTTCTATAATATATAGTACAATTGACTGAGCGATACTATATACTATAGTACGGGTGGCAACCCTACTTATATACAACTCCTCACAAATCTTCAGCCACACAGACAAGAGTTCCATCCACTCATCGGCAAACAAATCAGACCCAGGGTGGGTCCGCAGGAGAGCATTTATTACGGTCGATGTGCGACATATTGGCGAGTTGGATCGTGCCCTTGTTCGACAAGAGGGGGATGCAAATAGCTCGCATTGCCGGCTTGATCTGTAGCGTCGGAAGTTGTTGGGGACGTACAGCCAACCAAAGAGCTCCAGAAGACCAGGACACTCGAAACGATCTCGCAAAACCTTCAACGCAAAGACTAACTGGTTTGTATTTTTAACCGACTTCCAAAAAGGAGGAGGTTCTATGTTCGATTGTATGTATGTTTTTTTTTTTTTTTTTTTTTTTTATGTATGTTCACCGATTACTCGAAGACGGTTGGACCAATTTGAAAAATTCTTTTTTTGTTTGAAAGGGTTTACTCCCAATTAGGTCCCATTGCCACCAAGTCGGGATCTGATGATGGGATCTTGGAGAAATCGAGGGAACTCTTCAAAAATTATAGGCACACCTATAGCGATTTGGGTATTTTTTATAGTAAATCGTTCTTTTGCTGATGAAAAGCAAAATTTGAAGAAGTGGAACTGATGATGAAGACCACGGATGGTCATCAGAACTACTTAACAATAATACCTATTTCATGGGTTCCGATTGGAGCGATTTCAAAAATTGTTTTTTTGTTTGAAAGGGGATACTCCCAAATCGATTCCATTGTCACCAAATTGAGATCTGATGATGGGATCTTGGAGTAATCGAGGGAACTCTTCAAAAATTATAGGTACACCTATAGCGATTTTTGTATTTTTTATAGTAAATCGTTTATTTGCTTTCGGAAACCAAAATTTGAAGAAGTGGAACTGATGATGAAAACCACAGATGGTCATCGGAACTACTCAATAATAGGTATTTCACGGGTTCTGAATCGTTAACTTTGATATGGTTTCTAAACAATTTATGCCCGTCACAATGTTTATGGTGAAGTGGAACTGATGGTGATGCACTAGGAGAACTCCTCAACAATTAACGTCCCTGCGTCGGGAAAAGTAATATTTTGTAAAAGGTGATGAGCAGTTGACATTAGGCTATTGTAACTTAGAGAAATTACCAACTAAGTCACTTAAAAGCGAAAAATAAACAAAAATTTTTAACAAAAAAATTAAAACCGACTTCCAAAAACACAAAACTGAAAAGCTAAAAATAAAATGCTAAAATTAACAAAATACCGATTTAATCCAAAAGACAAAAACACACGTAATATTATTATTGGTTTGTGCTACCACTGATCGGTATGAAGTCGGTGACAAGTCAAATATGGAGGGGGTAGATAGGCTAAGTCGCCTCCCGCCACCAGCTCTTCGTGAGCAGAACAACCTAAGTGGGGCGTGGGCAGACACCAGCGGGCTTGTCACCGAATTCAAACCGATCAGTGGTAGCACAAACCAATAATAATATTACGTGTGTTTTTGTCTTTTGGATTAAATCGGTATTTTGTTAATTTTAGCATTTTATTTTTAGCTTTTCAGTTTTGTGTTTTTGGAAGTCGGTCTTAATTTTTATTAACCTCATTTAGGCATGAATTATCGAGAGTTTCACTGCATCTCTCCTATAACCTTACCTACCTACCTAAATAAAATTGTTTGTTATTCCAAATTAATCCTTTCACTAAATGCCTCTTTGGTACTTAGTACTTACATAATACGAAAAAAATGTTTTGTTTGAGTTTTTGTCTGACTTTTTGGTCCGGCTAATTTCTGAAATCGGCTGGACCGATTTTAACGAGACTTTCCCTGGAAGATAGCTGATGTTATAAGGAGTAAATTGTTCCTGCGGGAATTCCGAAACTCACGCGGGTGAAACCGTGGGGCACAGCTAGTTTCAAATAAAATATCTTACAGGATATTATGGATTTTAAAGCAAGTACAGGCTACACTAGCTATAAGGTATTTATTTATTTATTTATTTAAACTTTATGCACATCATGGTACAAAAGGCGGACTTAATGCCACAGTGGCATTCTCTGCTAGTCAACCTTCAGGTAGTACAGAAAGCTCACTTGGCGGTGCATTTACGATATATATTTAGATAAAAACTCACATAGATATAGATACCCACATACATACACACACACATGCATACATACACAGAAACATACATACATACATACCTACATATATACACATATACATACATACATATAGTATACATTAACACACACATACATCATTACACGCATATCTACAACAGGTATAACTCGGTTCTACCTAGGTTTTTTTTTGTAATTACTGCCCCAAACTGTCTGCCATATATAGCTTTAACCTACACACTCACATATTATCCAAGTAGTGCTTCAGGCTGCGACTCCTCCTTAAGTGGCTCAGGTCCTTTGTAACCTGAGGAGGTAGCAGCGCGTCGCTGGTGACCTTCGCCGACCTCCAGGCCAGGTACAGCACGGCCAGGGCCGTTAGTAGCACGAGCAACGCCAGGCGGCGTTTCCTTCTCACCACTGAAATGACAACATAAACTGGCATCACATGACGTGACGGTATTGTAACGAGGCGGCTATATGCCACTCGTTATGATATCCCGCCTCATTTCTTATACTTTTTTTTTGTAATCTGTTCTTTTTATATTTAAAACGGAACGGAAACGGAACTGGATACAATTTGAATAATACAACAACTCAAAATACAAAAAAATTCTTTGATTTATAATTGAGCTAACCGAAGGCCTTAGACCGGGAACCTCACAACGTCACGTCATATCAGGGACTTTTATTGCTAATTAGTTGATGTTATAAAAAGTAAGATTTATTGTAGGATAACCCGCTTTCACAATATTTTTCTTTTGTCACGGTAAAACACCCTAGTCCGAGCAAGGGGTGCATTCATCAGAATTACTTATTAAAATTGCCATTTAACAAAGGAAGATGAAGAAGAAGACCTACTACACTATACTACACTAGCTGTTCCCCGCGGTTTCATACGTCATAAATAATAATATAATAATAATAATAATTTATTGCAACAAAAACAGAAATATAAGTATATAGTGAGGCTTAAAAATGTGAGTCTGGTGCCTAAAACTAGGTTCGCAGAGAGCCCGTGTCACCCCCTTCCTACATTACTGAGTAAAAAATTCAAAATTTATCTTTCATACTAATAAAAGACAATACATTTTAAAGTAGTAATACCAAACTATAACTAATTTCGGGGTGTCTATAAAAATGCTGTGGAAAAAAACAACATTAAAATGCACTATGATAAAAAGCGAAAAATAACAAAATATCGATTTAACTAATCGAAAAGACAAAAATATTATTATTGGTCTGCTGTGGGTCTGTGCTACCACTGATCGGTTTGAAGTTGGTGCCAAGCCCGCTCATGTCAGACATAAGTCTAGTTAGTTTATGCTCATTGTCTGCCCGATTAACAATAGCGCCTTGCGCGAATTGACGTCAAAGTGATTGGAACGGAACGGACGTAGGTACCTAACGGAAAAAAACATTGTGAGCGGATAGACAGACGGACAGACCAAAAGGAAAACCCATTCCACTCACCGAACAGCCGCAAATGCTGGAGCTTTCTGCTGAACATCATAACTCGGTCATCGCTATTCAAGTGTTGTCTGAAACAAAGTATGGTTTAATACAATAGGGTACTTGCATGAATTTTTTTTCCAGTCTATTTTAAAGATAGTTTATTTATTTCGTACTATCAGTGTTTACTAAATCTGGGGGCACGGCAGTGCCCCCGCCAAGTCGAGCAACAAAAGCGGCACGGCCGTACTATCCTTTTCTCGAAGCAATTCAGGCCATTTTCGACCCCCTATAACTTCGTTGTGGATAGAACTAGAAGCCTGAATTTTTAGTAAACAAGCAGGTATTGTATATAGACGGTATAATTTAAATTTCATTCGATTTGAACCAGTAGTTTAAGAATTATAACTAGTCAAAGTTTCTTAATTTTGTAGGTCACTCACTCACTCACTCACTCACTCACTCACTGACCGATCATCAAAACTCTAAGGCACTTCTAGCAGACATAGAAGTTTGAAATTTAGAATACAATTAGTGGTTATTGTATAAATCAAGGAAAAACTAAAATATTTTGCAATTTCGGTCCAGTTTTCTAGATACACCAACTGCATAAATAACTTTGTAATCCCATATAAATGTATGGAATTACAAAATTATATATGCAGTTATATGTACCAACTGCACAAATAACTTTGTAATCCCATATAAATATATGAAACTAGCTGTTCCCCGCGGTTTCACCCGCGTTAATTTCGGAGATCCCGCGGGAATTCAGAGATGCCAAGTAGTTAGTACCCTATATCCCTAGGTTTTCTTTACCCCTGACAACGTGCATGCAAAATTTCATGAGATTTCACCAGCGTTAATTTCGGAGATCCTTCGGGAATTCCGAGATAAAATTACCCTAATCTGAATGCTCCAACGATTTTCATGAAATTTTGTATACAGGGGATTTCGGGGGCCATAAATCGATCTAGCTAGGATTCATTTCTGGAATTCCCGCGCGAACTTTGATATCAACGCGGGTGAATTAATTATTGCATACTACACGTTGTCAAGGGTACAGGAAAGGTCATAGGGTAGTACTTTTATCTCAGAATACCTGCGGGATCTCCGAAATTAACATGGGTTAAACCGCGGGGAACAGCTATTTAAGCCGAGCGAAGCTCGGTTGCCCAGATATTAATAAATAATAATAATAAGTGTAGCTAGTTACCTAGGAGGAAGACCATTTACAAAAAGAAATGAGATCCCATCAAAAACAAACTTGTAAAAAAGTCCCAAGTCTCGCAACTCAGTTCTTCTACAGTAAAAAGTTGTGAGATCAATGTAATACCAAGTCGGTTAATTTATTCAGTGCCTACTTAAGGGTCCTTCTGTCTAAAGATATCATGTTATAAGCTAATCTAATAACATTTTATAGTGACCATATCAAATTTAAAAATCTTTTATGTTTTAAATAGAATGATTGGCTTGGCGATCAGGTGAAAACACAATGTATCTCACAAGTAATACATATTATAATTAAATTAGATTGTTTAGAACCATAATTATGTATTGCATGTGAGATATATTGTGCTTTCACGTGATCGCCAAGCCAATCAATCTATTTAAAACATAAAAGATTTTTAAATTTGATATGGTCACTATAAAATGTTATTAGATTAGCTTATAACATGATATCTTTAGACAGAAGGACCCTTAAGTAGGCACTGAATAAATTAACCGACTTGGTATTACATTGATCTCACAACTTTTTACTGTAGAAGAACTGAGTTGCGAGACTTGGGACTTTTTTACAAGTTTGTTTTTGATGGGATTAAATGTTACAGAGGATAGCACAATCGTCAATTTTTGAGACAAAAACATAGTCACATTAAGTACATAAAAGTAACAGAATAAAATAAAATATCAAAGAAATTAACATAAATAATAAAAAATTACAATAAATTACCCATTTTATATAATTTTTATATAGTACTCGTTTATGGAGTAATATGCTTAGTCCAATAAATAGGCTGTCAGTCGGCGATAAAAAGTTTCGTAATTTTTTTCATTCTTTATATTTGTCCCCTGCTCGTAAATCGTAATATGTGGAACTAACTACTCGCGGGTTATGTCGCCGAATATACGATCTACTTAAACAAAGCAAGAAAAAAAAACTGCATCAATTAATTAAATAGAGTGTTTCAAAGTTCCTACTTTTGACTTTACCGCCAAAACGTGGAATACGTCACTACTCACTAGTTAAAAATTACTCCTTATTAATCTGTGATAGAGATGTCACTGTCGTATTGATAGGGTCATGTGACACTGACATACAGATAACTTCCATATCCAAAAGTGAAATTAAAGTTGAACTGTGTCGAGTTACTTTCAAAAGTTCTAGAAAAGAATCAAAATGCATCTTCCAATGCATTTTAAAGTAAATAAATTCAGAAAAAGGAAAATATGTGTCAACTGCATGCACTTAGTTTCTTTTGCCTTCCCTGAAAGAGGTAAATGTTTCCTAAAAAAATTAAAGTGACGTAATATGTTAAACGTGGCTGTGATTGGAGTTTCGTTGCAACGTTCGTTCCACAAAATTAAAAGTTGAATGTTTTGGAAACTATTGTTAATCCTACTAATATTATGAATGTGAAAGTGTGGATGTTTGGATGTTTGGATGTTTGTATGTTTGTTACTAAATCACGCAAAAACGGCTGAACGGATTTGGATAAAATTTGGCATGCACGTTGTCAGGAGTATAGAGAAGGATATAGGTACTTTTTTATCCCGGAATTCCCGCGGGAACTCCGAAATTACCGCGGGTGAAACCGCGGCGCCCTTTTCTAAGGTTCTATGTTTGAAATATTGACACAATTCGTATTATAAATTTCATGCAAGTACCTACCCTATTTGATGACTGGATTGGATAATGCAGATCATAATCCTCGATTATACATATAGAATGTCTTTGGTTGTTGCGTATTTTGTGGGATGAACAAAACCACAGCTGGGTCCGCTTAAAGTCTGAACGTGTCACTACATAATATAACTAATTAATTTAGTTAATATAAAATAATGAAATACAAAACAATGTCAAATTGGATACGAAATTATGTAAAAATTCTTTATAAATAAATAATTGGAAATATTGCAAGTAAAAATGATATTGTTTGTTTGATGACAATGTCAAAGTCACTTGTGTCATAATTATGGATTTGTTGTTGCGATGTTTGTAAACTTTTTCAAATCAAGAAAAATGCAAGTATTCAGGTACTTACGCTTTTTTTAGAGATTACAAGCTGTGCCACGCGGTTTCCCGTGTTAATTTCGACGAAGAAGATAGGTAAGTAAGCAAGATTACGAAATACCCAAGTTGTAACCACATAGCTATGATGTAAGCTACAGATAATCTGCACAATATTTGATAAGATAACCGAGGTTGTAGGTATACCTACTGTGATTTGGATTAGAATGATATATATATAACATAACAATGATAGCTCAGTGGTTGGTGAGTTCGGATCAAACGCCGCAAGGCGTAGGTTCAAACCCTAACAATGAGCTTGAGCTGTCGGTGAAGGAAAACATCGTGAGGAAACCATAGCATGGTGGTGGGACGCTCTCTAGTGCCCGGCTAGCTACCACCTTCAAGTTGCAAATCTGTCGCCGAGCACCTAACGGTGTGTTCCGGCAGGCCCACTTGAAAGCCAGTTCCCATCCCCATTCCAGGTCAGCAACGCACCTGTTTGCCTTCTGGTGTTGCAGATGTCTATGGGCGGCGGTAATCACTTAACCATCAGTTGTACCACATTGCCCGTTTGCCCCCTATGACATAAAAAAAATAACGCATCTAGTAATCATTTTATTATAGTATAACTAGTTGTGCCCCGCGGTGGTCACCCGTGTTAATTTGAGGAAAAAACTAACTAAAATATATTCCAGAGCTAGCCGTGAACGCAGCGTACGCAATGGAAGCTCTCAAAAGGAATATTTTTTACCGTTTTAGCAACATTTTTATTGCTGCTCCGCTCCTATTGAATAGGTATAGCCTTCTTCGATAAATGGGCTATCTAACACTGAAATAATTTTTCAAATCGAACCAGCTGTAGTTCCTGAGATTAGCGTGTTCAAACAAACTCGTCAGCTTTATAATATTAGTATAGTTATAGATAATGGGGATGTTGACGACTTTTGAAAATCAAAGTTCTAATTAGTCCGTCAGTTAAAAAATAAAAAAACAATAGACACATATTTTTTGCTTTTTCAAATAAATTAAAATATACAGAGATAAAGCGCAATAAAGTTTAGGGTGAGAGGGTCGTGACGTCACTAACCGCTAAAACCGCCAAAACTGTCCGAATAGTGACGTCACGCGAAATTTCAACTCAATGTATCGCCGTTATTTTTTGATTACGTAAAAAAATAAAAAATACGTGTCCAATATTTTTTATTCATCTACAAGATGGGCTAAAAAAAATTAGTCAACATTCCCATTATTATCATTCATTGAAAGTATCCATATTGCATACTAATCACGCGAAAGAGTTTGTTTGTTTGTTTGTTACGCTTTTATGCCTCAACTACTCGACCGATCATCAGGCGTAGGGTATAGTTTTTACCCCGACAAGCCCATTCCAGCGAGAACTCTGAGATTAACGCGGGCCAAACAATTTTTGTTTGTTTGTTTGTTACGATTTAACTCAAAAACCACTGGACTGATTTCAAAAATTCTTTCACCCTTAGAAAGCTACATTATCCCTGAGTAACATAGGCTATATTGTAATCCGGAATTCGTTCGGGAACTCTAACATTATCGCAGGTGAAACCGCACGGTACAGCTAGTAAGTAACATGTACATATACGTTATGGTTGGTATGTACTAGGTAGTCGCAGGGTAAGTGAGAGGCGCCCCTTCGGCGGCTCGCCGCTAAAGGGAGTAGGGAATGAGGCTTTGGCGCCTGTGACGTCATCTGACACACCTAATAATTTGTCACAAAACTTATCTATATGCCTCGATCTTATGTTCTAGCAGTGAACAAGCGAGCAGCACGGCACGTGATTGAGTTCCCGGGTTCGAGTCCCGGTGGGGGCGGACTTTAGGCATATTATAAACTAGCTGTTCCACGCGGTTTCACCCGCATAAATTTCAGAGATCCCGCGGGAATTCCGGGTTAAAAAGTAGATACCCTATGTGTTATTCTGATTCTGATGTATGTATAAGCAATATTTTTGTAAAGTTTCATTAAAATCCATTCAGTAGTTTTTGCGTGAAAGAGTGACAAACATCCATACATATAAAATTTCGCGTTTATAATATCCCATCAAAAACATAAATGTGAAAGTGGAAGTCAAGTTCAGTATTAAGCTTAAGCTTAGTTGTCGACTTCACCGACAAAAGAATTGATATCTAAATAGGTGTCAAGTTCTGTAGATAATCCTGAAATATATTCAAAGGAGCATACAACTCGACTAGTTTTCACGCACAAGTTATCTTATATTTGGCTACAAACTATAGTATAAATATTTTTGATATTGCCTTGTTTTTACCAGCAAACGAAATATTAATATCTATTGACCTTACAGTATAAAAACAGTAACTTGCTCATAATAATATAAAGAAGATACATAATTTGACTAGTTAAAGATAACTTGAATGTGAAAACTAGTCAAGTTGTATGCTCCTTTGAATATATTTCAGGATTATCTACAGAACTTGACACCTATTTAGATATCAATGATCGACTCAATAATCAATCGACTTCACCGACAAAAGATGTCGGTGAAGTCGACAACTAAGCTTAAGCTTAATACTGAACTTGACTTCCACTTTCACATTTATGTTTTTGATGGGATATCACTGCTTTTTGTACAGAAACGATTAGTAGGTACTTATTCATAATAAAATTAATACCAAATGGTTTTTGTTAATCTACTGTATTTCCCTATTTGAGAGTTCATGATTAGTATTGACATGTATAATATGTGAAATAATTTTTGAGTTATGAGGGCGTCAAAAGTGGCTCCAAATGAACGTCTAAGGTGCATATTGAGGACTTAAACTTCCTAGAAGAATCGCAGTTATTGAAGCATCTTCAATAAATTTGCATATGTCGGCTATTTATGAAGTATGCAGGCGCGGTCACAGCTTGAAAGTTTGAAGGGGGCTTTAATAACAAAATTGTTAGTTTATTTATTTATTGTCACACCAACAGCAATTGGAAATTGTCAAGTAAATTAGACTTTATTGCACAATACACAATTTTACTACAGACTAACGGTTGCCCGCGGTTTTACCCACGCTAATTTTGGAGTTTCCGTAGTAATTCCCGGATAAAAACCCCTACCCTACCCTACCCTATGTCACTCAGGACTACCGCAGCTTCTTATAAGTATGTGAAAGAATTTCTGAAATCAGTCTAGTAGTTTTTGAGTTTACTCGTTATAAATAGACAAAAATACAAATCTTTCCTCTTTAGGTATAATCATCCGTTGACACTCTTTACAAATGAACTGTTTCAAGTA
Organism: Zygaena filipendulae; assembly: GCA_907165275.2. Classification (NCBI taxonomy): domain Eukaryota; kingdom Metazoa; phylum Arthropoda; class Insecta; order Lepidoptera; family Zygaenidae; genus Zygaena; species Zygaena filipendulae. Next base: position 380,034 of record OU015672.1, read on the forward strand.
CTTTCCAACAAGACAGCCGGCTTGTACATACACGTGTTGTACGTGTGTGCGTATCTTGAGGTTGACAAGTTGGTATAATATTAGTATAGACACGTATGATTGGGGGGAGGGGTCATGTCCCCTATGTGACCCCTCCCCCCCCCCCCTTCGGAACGCGCCTTTATGTATGTCTCTATATTGGAATCAAAATCATCTATGCAGCACAAATTAACTAGACTTATGTCTAAAGAAAGCTATGCAGTACCTGTACAGTTACTGTTCGAGGCTTATACGTCGCGTTCGTAAGCGGACAAAAGAGCATCCCAAGCAGAAGAAGAAGAAGCATCCTAAGCCTGCATGGCTGACCTTACATGAGTGGATAACTGTAAGTCTGTGACGTGCCCTCTACTGGGAGACATATTTTCGACAACGCCTTTTGATCATTACGAGATTTCTTCTCAGCAGATATTGTGAAAACCTACTGGCAGGCGCAAAAGTCTCCTTGGTGTTATACGTGTGACGTTTTTTTTATATTGTTGTTCTGTTAATGACGTTTATGATGTAAAAGCCTAATACTAATATATTTTACTTTAATTAATTGATGTCGCGAGTTTATTGTGTTCACTCCCTCACAAATTGGTAGCAGAGCGTTCGTAAATCTATCAATAAAAGATTTAAGGCGGATCACAAAAAAATAAAAACTCGAAAATCTCAAAATGAGTTCGACGTCAAATTTTCGAAACATCGAGGCCCTAACAAAAAACAACTACGATACCTGGTGTCTTCAAGCACAAGCAGTTCTGATCAAGAATGATTTCTGGGACATTGTGACTGGTACAAAAATTTTAGACCCGAAAGCAGATGCGGCGACAAAAGAAGCTTTCAAAAAGGAGGATTTAAAGGCAAGAGCTGAAATTTTATTGCTAATATCCCCATCTGAGCTGAAACAGATAAAAGGTTGCCTTACATCAAAATGCGTTTGGGATAAGCTTAAAGCTACGTATCAAAGTACCGGACCAGCCCGTAAAGCGACGTTGCTAAAGCAACTAGTGCTGAAACGAATGACAAAAGATGAAGATATTTCAGACCATATAAATAATTTTATGGACGTAGTTGACAAACTTCGTGATATGGATATAATAATTCCAGAAGAACTTTTAAGTATTATGCTATTATACAGCCTACCAGCAACTTTTGAAAACTTTCGCATTGCGATCGAGTCTAGGGACAATCTACCTAGTCCTGAGAATTTAAAAATAAAAATATTAGAAGAGTCCCAGGCTAGAAAAGGTAGTGCTGAACAAAATGAAGAACCCCAAAGTTCCGAAGCATACTTTACAAAGAAAAACAAAAAGAATCTATTCTGCAAAGTATGTAGAAAGAAAAACCATTCAACCGAACAATGCTGGAGTAACAAAAAGAGAGAAGATAAGAAAGATGGAAAGAAACAACAAAAAGGCTTTCATGTCTGCTTATCAACCGTATCAACTTCAGACACAAAAATGTTTTGTTTAGATTCAGGATGTACTTCACATTTATGTGGAGAAAAATCAATGTTCAAAGACATAAAACCTGACAAAGGAGCGTTAAAGCTAGCTTCTGAAAACCATAAAAGTGAAATCCAAGGTAAAGGAACTGTAACTGTCGAAACCGAGAAACATTACATCAACTTTCACGATGCACTGTATGTCCCCGATCTGACAACAAACCTTATCTCAGTCGGAAAGATAACAGACAAAGGTAATAAAGTAATCTTTGAAAAAGACAAAGCCTACGTAATCGAGAAGAATGGTGATATAGGTATGACAGCTAACAAAAAGGATGGTCTATACTACATGGATTTTAACTTGACAGAGGCAGCAAACTTTACACCTGAAAATAAAAATAACAAAATAAATAAAAATGAAAATTTGAACATGAAAATGCACCGCAAACTTGGGCATATAAACGAAAAAGATTTAAAAATGATGGCTAAAGATGAACTTATGTATGGAATACAGTTGACCAATGAAGAGATGGGTACCTGTGAAACCTGCATAAAAGGAAAAATGTCTAGACTACCCTTCAAAAGACATGATGATGTACATACCACAGAGCCACTTGAAATAATTCACAGCGATGTCTGTGGACCATTTGAGACAGAAAGTCTAGGAGGATCAAAGTATTATGTGACTTTTATAGATGACTATACAAGATATTGTTATGTATACTTCCTGAAAACTAAGAACGAGGTATTTAAACATTTCAAACAATATAAAGCTGAAGTCGAACTATTTCACAAGACTAAAATACAAAATTTGCAATCTGACAATGGTGGTGAATACAGAAACAAAGAATTTGATGAATTCCTGAAACTACATGGCATCAAAAGACGGTTAAGCACAGTGTATACACCACAACAGAACGGAATCAGTGAACGCAAAAAATAGATCCCTATTAGATAAAGCAAGATGTCTCATGATCGATGGAAATTTACCAAAACAGCTGTGGGCAGAAGCTGTAGAAACAGCAAACTATCTGATCAACAGAAGTCCTACAAAATTGCTGAAAGGTGAAACCCCATATAGAAAGTGGACAGGACGTACTCCATCTGCAAAGCACCTTCTTATATTCGGTACAAAAGCTTTCGTACTGAAAAAGAACAGAAAAGGGAAAATGTCAAACAAAACTAAAGAAGGAGCTTTTGTTGGCTATGCTAAAAACTTCAAAGGATACAGAATATACATTCCTGAAGAGAATAATATAACAATCAGTAGAGATGTGAAATTCACTAATAAAATATACTTTGAAGAATCGCAAAAAGATATAAACCCCCTCCAAAATCCACCTAATATCCTCGAAATAGAGTTCAATAATACTATGAATAAAGCTAACGATAATGCTGAAGCTGAAATTCATACAAATGAAGAGAATTTTGATCAAGTAAATGAACCATCAACTTCCACTGAGTGTGAACGACCTGAGGATAGAAACACATACGAAAATGATAATGCCAATCCTATCGAAGAGACAGTACGACGATCTCAAAGACGAAGGCAAAAACCTGTGTGGACAAAAGATTACGTTCTAGAAGAAGACGAAATGGAGGAGACTAACCGATGCATAAGCATGTATGCTGATGAAGCATCTTACCTATCTGATGAAAATGAGAAGGACCCTTACTGGCATGAAGCAATAAAAGCTGAAATAAAAGCTCATGTTAAGAATGGAACTTGGCAAATACAGAAGGAAGATGACAGAAAAGCTATTGATTACAAAATGGTATTGAAAAACAAAATTGGACCAGACAATAAAATAACACGTAAAGCCAGATTAGTGGCACGTGGATTTAATCAGAGACCAGGCATTGACTACAATGAAACCTACGCACCTGTAGCAAAACTTAGCTCAATCAGAAGTGTAGTAGCAATGGCTATTGAAGAAGGTTTAAGTCTAAATCAAATGGACGTGACAACAGCTTACCTAAATGGTGAAATTGAAGAAAACATTGCTATGAAATGTCCGGATTATTTAGAAAATTACCTAACTGAAATTTTGATTGAAGAAAGTGAGAATGATGACCTGACTCTGTACATAAAAACTAAACAAATGCTCGAAGATCTGAAAAAAGATAATGGTGAGAAAACCTGTATGCTAAAACGTGCACTGTATGGATTGAAACAATCTGGAAGGCAGTGGTACAAGAGATTAGATACAGAACTTCAAAACATTGGAATGAAACCATCACCATCAGATCCATGCGTATATACCTCAACGAAAGGAGGAGCCAAAATAGTGATAACTATTTACGTCGACGATATACTTATGGCATATTCTTGTCCCAAGAAAGCTAAAGAAATAAAAGAGAAACTAATGAAGGTTTTTGAATTAAAAGATATGGGACAACCTAAAAGATTACTTGGAATTGATTTCACATTTAAAAGAAATGAAATAAAGCTAAACCAAGAAAAGTACATAAACGATATACTGAAAAAGTATAAAATGGAAAACTGCAAAGCATCAGTGACACCTATCGAAACAGGCTTAAAGCTAGAAAAAGGAAACAAATCTGAAATGAAAGATATTCCATATAAGAACCTCATAGGTAGCTTGATGTACGTAGCAGTGGCAACTAGGCCTGATATAATGTACGCAGTGAGCTACTTATCACAGTTTAACGACTGTTACAACGAGACACATTTCAAAAGTGCTAAGAGAGTGCTCCGTTACTTGAAAGGCACAAACACACTCGGATTAGTGTATCAAAAGGCTGAAGAATCATTATATGGTATGGCAGACGCTGACTGGGGCGCATGTACGCTAGACAGAAAATCGTTTTCCGGTTATTGTTTCAAATACGGAGGAGCATGTGTAAGCTGGGCGAGTAGAAAGCAAAGATGCGTTGCCCTATCAACGGCAGAAGCCGAATATATTTCGCTAACTGAAGCAGCTAAAGAAGGAACCAGTCTCGCAATGTTACATAATGACCTACAACTGAGAGGAAATGAACCTGTGACAATATGCTGCGACAATCAAGCTGCAATCAAACTAAGCACGAATCAAATGATAAGCTCTAAATCGAAGCACATTGATATGCGAGTTCATTTCATTAAAAACAGCATTCAAGACAAGAAGATTGAACTTGCATATGTGGGAACAGAGGACAATGAAGCCGACATCCTAACAAAAGGTTCACCAGGACCTCGACTTATTATGCTACGTCGTCGTCTTGGGCTGTTGGAGTAATGGGCTCACGTCTAATGATGAACACCTGGATGCTCTGCGAGGAGGAGTGTGAAAACCTACTGGCAGGCGCAAAAGTCTCCTTGGTGTTATACGTGTGACGTTTTTTTTATATTGTTGTTCTGTTAATGACGTTTATGATGTAAAAGCCTAATACTAATATATTTTACTTTAATTAATTGATGTCGCGAGTTTATTGTGTTCACTCCCTCACAGATATGTCGTCACCTTTATGATATCCGACGATAATGTACATACGGAGTTTAATTCCATACCGAACCGTCTCTATCCACAAGTGGTTTTATACTTGAAAAAGAATAATTCATCTTTTTGACATACAGAACTTTCTATGTCAAATGTCAATAATATGTAATGGATGTTTCCGTAAACTGATGAAAATATTCTCAGATATTCATTAATTATATTCTACGTAAAACAAACTCTGATTCACTTTTAACTTGAGAATAACTAGTTTTATAGGTATAAACCAGTGAAAATAGGAAAATTCGCGCTGACGAATGTATTTGACTCAGTTTAATTGAGTGACGTAAAATACATCATTTAAGAATATTTCTAAATTCTGATTAGCCAGTTGCATATTAAAATACTTAACTTTGTTATATTACCTTCTTGATAGGAAAAATCTAAAAACTTTAATTATTAATAATTATATTTTATTTTTAAGTTTTTCCAGTTTTCAGATTTTTCCCTTTGTTTACGCCTAAAAGCCTACCTTAATGCCAAATATCAAGTTCCTAAGTCATCTGGAAGTGCGTTATAATTTTGGTCTATAGGTCAGTCAGTGATAAAAATCACGATTTTTGGACGTTAATATCTAAATAACCGCTGGAGCTGTGCTTATGAAATTTGGAGCACATATTTATCTCGCGAGTCTTAATACATGATCCAAATTAGACATGTTTATGTAAAATAGTTTTGGAATTATGAGCGGGTGAAAAGTGGCTCCAAATGGTTCGTGTAATATTACACACGGTGCTGCTTGTCAGTTCTGTCTGCTTGAACTTGACTTGACACGCTGACCGCGTGTCTAGATTACTAAGGAAGGACAAGCTGTTTCCCGCGGTTTTACCCGCGTTAATTTCGGAGATACCGCGGGAATTCCGGGTTAAAAAGTAGATACCCTATGTGTTATTCTGGCCTATAAGCAATATTTTTGTAAAGTTTTATTAAAATCCATTCAGTAGTTTTTGCGTGAAAGAGTGACAAACATCCATACATATAAAATTTCGCGTTTATAATGGAAGGACAAGCTGTTCCCCGCCGTTTTACCCGCGTTAATTTAGGAGTGCCCGCGGGAATTCCGAGATAAAAAGTACCCTATGTCCTTCTCTGTATCTCTGACAACGTGTATGCATTTCATAATGATCCGTTGAGCCGTTGAGGCGTAAAAGCATAACAAACAAACTCACTTTTTAACCGACTTCCAAAAAGGAGGAGGTTCTATGTTCGATTGTATGTATGTATGTTCACCGATTACTCGAAGACGGTTGGACCGATTTGAAAAATTCTTTTTTTGTTTGAAAGGGTATACTCCCAATTAGGTCCCATTGCCACCAAGTTTAGATCTGATGATGGGATCTTGGAGAAATCGAGGGAACTCTTCAAAAATTATAGGCACACCTACAGCGATTTGGGTATTTTTGATAGTAAATCGTTCATTTGCTTTCGGAAAGCAAAATTTGAAGAAGTGGAACTGATGATGAAGACCACAGGTGGTCATCGGAACAACTCAAAAATAATACGTATTTCACGGGTTCCGATTGAAGCGATTTCGAAAATTGTTTTTTTGTTTGAAAGGGGATACTCCCAAATTGATTCCATTGTCACCAAGTCGAGATCTGATAATGGGATCTTGGAGTAATCGAGGGAACTCTTCAAAAATTATGAGAACACTTATAGCGATTTTTGTATTTTTTGTAGTAAAACGTTTCTTTGCTTTCGGAAAGCAAAATTTGAAGAAGAGGAACTGATGATGAAGACCACAGATGGTCATCGGAACTACTCAATAATGGCTATTTCACGGGATCCGAATCGTTAACTTTAATATGGTTTCTAAACAATTTATGCTCGTCACAATGTATATGGTAAAGCGGAACTGATGATGATGTACCAGGAGAACTCCTCAATAATTAACGTCCCTGCGTCGGGAAAAGCAATATTTTGTAAAAGGTGATGAGCAGTTGACATAAGGCTATTGCAACTTAGAGAAATTACAAACTAAGTCACTTAAAAGCGATAAATAAACAAAATTTTAACAAAAAAAATTAAAACCGACTTCCAAAAACACAAAACTAAAAATCTTAAAAATAAAACGCTAAAAATAACAACATACCGATTTAATCCAAAAGACAAAAACACACGTAATATCGGTGACAAGTCAAATATGGAGGAGGCAGATGGGCTAAGTCGACTCCCGCCACCAGCTCTTCGTGAGCAGGACAACCCAAGTGGGCAGACACCAGCGGGCTTGTCACCGAATTCAAACCGATTAGTGGTAGCACAAACCAATAATAATATTACGTGTGTTTTTGTCTTTTGGATTAAATCGGTATGTTGTTATTTTTAGCGTTTTATTTTTAAGATTTTTAGTTTTGTGTTTTTGGAAGTCGGTTTTAATTTTTTTTGTTAAAATTTTGTTTTGCATTCATAATATTAGTCATCCTCCTTGAATTATATTATCTGTGTCCTTGATTAGTAAGGATACAGGGTCCTGCGTTCTATTGACGATCAACATAAACTGTCTTTAGTAAATTGAACTCAAAACTCAAAGCGATAAGGTAGAATTTTAATTTGCGTGTATCGTACGTACCACCACAGATAAAATAGTACCAGTACCACACATAATGTATGTAATACGTCATGTTATGTATAATACTGTAGGTACCTACGTACAAGGTCAACTTGACTTAGGGCTTAGCTCCAGGTGCCAAAATGTTAGAAACTAGCTGCCTCGCGCGGTTTCACCCGCTATAATTTCGGAGTTCTCGCGGGAACTTCGGATTACAATATAGCCTATGTTACTCAGGGATAACGTAGCTTTCTAATGGTGAATGGATTTTTGAAATCGGTCCAGTAGTTTTGGAGTTAAATCATAATTCGTAACAAACAAACAAAAAATCAAATCTTTCCTCTTTGTAATATTAGTATAGACTAGTTGTGCCCCGCAGTTTCACCCGCGGTAATTTCGGAGTTCCCGCGGAATTCCGGGATAAAAAGTACCCTATGTCCTTCTCTGTACCCCTGACAACGTGCATGCCAAATTTCTTCCAAATCCGTTCAGCCGTTTTTGCGTGATTGAGTAAACGTATGCGAGGATAAGAGCTCGAAAGCGCATTTTCATCCGACTTGCTTCAAATTTATCGTCACTGCTCAGCTCCTATGTGTATTAGTGTTATGTTATATAGCCTATAACCTGCCCAGGAATATGGACTACAATCGTACCAAGTTTGGTTAAAATTCCTTCAGTAGTTTTTGACCCATGCGTGCACATACAGACAGACAGACAAACAAAAAATTTACTGATTGCATTTTTGGCATCAGTATCGATCACCATTAATCCTCCAATATTAATTTTGAATATATGTATATTCAATATACAGAATTGACCTCTCTACAGTTTTATTAGTAGGTATAGAATAGATTATTTACATGACACGTTGTAAATGTTTTTTTTTTTTTAAGTGAAACCTCTTTGGGCGAGGTAAATACAATTTTTAATAAAGTTGTTTAAAAAAAGTGGTTTAAGTAGCTGTTTAGCGTGCGGAAAGTTGACGATTACGCACTAACTAATGCTTTTTACTTTACCAATTAGAAAAAAAAAACTGGCAAAGATAATCCTCTTTTGAACTTTTAGTTTCAATTTTACTCTTTACTATTTCTTAAATAAACACCTGTGTTTATAAGACAAAAAGTGATAACTATTTATTTAAAAGAAAGAAAGATTTATTTAAGCATGAAGACACATACACAGACGAACTATTAACTAAAAAATATGATTTAAAAATAAACCCTAGCCGGCTGTATGACACGCACGACCTTTGCCTGGCTTCTCCGTAGGCAGACGAAAGACAAACTCGCGGGAGTATTTGTCGCCATTTCATAAATTTTTCACTCGGTATAATATATTTGTTTAACAATAATATCGATATAACACTAATTGAAAACAATTAAAATTTCAATTTTTACTTACGTTAATTACAACATAATTATTATTATACAGGTGAGTTAACGATATAAATATTTAAAATATCTACTACCTAGGTACAAGATTACTGAGAAACTAGTTTTCATGTAAGTCAGAATTCTTATTGTTATATTTTAATTTTATCGCAACTGTATTAAAAACTGTCGTTTATTTGAATTGAATTGAAAGAACTTTATTTGATACAACATATTTCACGTGCGGGATTGTCATTCCAACTCGTTCCGACTGCTGACCCTCACATTTATAACCAACATTTATGTCAGCAGAACTCATAGTGATGACTGACGTTCCGCACTAGTAACGAAATGTACCTACTATTTTACGCGACGTATTATGGTCATAGTGAAAGGTAAATCAAGGGGGTTATCATTTCTTTGCGCTGTATAGTTTTGTTTTTTAGGGTTTTGCAAAACAAGTGTAAATTAAATGGGCAATTTTTTTTAGTCCATCTAGTAGATTAATAAAACATATTGGACACGTATTTTTTTTACGTAATCAAAAAATAACGGCGACATATTGAGTTGAAATTTCGCGTGACGTCACTTGACGGACAGTTTGCATGGCGGTTTTAGCGGTTAGTAACGTCACGACCCCCTCACCCTAAACTTTAATCGCTTTATCTCTGTATCAGCGAGAAGGTAATCACTACGCTCTGTATATTTCAATTTATTTGAAAAAGCAAAAAAATACGTATCTATTGTTTTTTTTATTTTTCATTTATTACGGCATTGGCTACTACAAACTATTCTTTTTATTTTTTACCTTACCTAAGTTTTCAAATGAAAACCAAGGGTAGGTACAATATTAACTGCCAGTAACTTATTGCTTTTAACGTCCATGCCAACAAAAAAATTCCACCACTACGCCAATGCGTGAGCTAATGTGATTGCTATAATAATATTATAATGTAGACAAATCCACACCCATTACCTAATTAATTTGAACAGTGTAAATGAAATTGCTTTTAGTCACGAAATGTTTTCGCTGTCGCTTCTATCTGAACTCAACTAGTATTCACCATATTAATACAAACTAGCTGTACCCGCGGTTCTAGTAATATTATAAATGTGAAAGTGTGGGATGTTTGGATGTTTGTTACTCAATCACGCAAAAACGGCGGAACGGATTTGGATGAAATTTGGCATGCACGTTGTCAGGGGTACAGAGAAGGACATAGGGTACTTTTTATCCCGGAATTCCCGCGAGAACTCCGTAATTACCGCGGGTGAACAGGGCACAGCTAGTTGATAATAAATAATGAATCACTCGAGTGTAGTCGCACCATATGGGCTATCCTAGCCCGCACTGCGAAAGTACATTTCATTACGAGTGCGGGATGTCTGTCGTGTCATTGCAATCCAACTTATACTGACCCGATGGACCCGAGTGTACACTGTACAGTGTACAGTCTGTACACGGACTTGCAAATTCAAATTCGCGCGATAAAAAAAAATCTGTACTTAGTTTGATACAAAGACGCGATGCGGTGCGAATATAATTCGGGTGAATATTTTGTGCAGTAACTATAGTTGTATGTCACTAGTATAGTATTATAATAGGGATGTGGACTACTATTGAAAATCAAAATTGTAATTAGTCCGTCAGTTAGAAAATAAAAAAACAATAGACACGTATTTTTTGCTTTTGTAAATAAATTAAAATATACAGAGATAAAGCGCATTAAAGTTTAGAGTGAGGAGGTCGTGACGTCACTAACCGCTAAAACCGCCATACAAACTGTCAGAATAGTGACGTCACGCGAAATTTCAACTCAATATATCGCCGTTATTTTTTGATTACGTAAAAAAAGAAAAAATACGTGTCCAATATTTTTGAATAATCTACAAGACGGACTAAAAAATAAAAATTAGTCAACATGCCCATTATTATCTGTACCCTAACTAATATTATAAATGCGTTTGTGGCTCAACCGATCATCATGAAATTTTGCACACATGTTGTCAGGGGTACAGCTAAAAGGACATTGGGTATTTTTTATCTAGGAAATTCCTATCCTATCTGTTCGCGATAATCTCCGAATCTATTGAACAGATTGTCATGCGGTTTTCACAGGTAGATTAAGCTTAGCCTGGAGCTACATATAGGCTTTGTTTCATTGAAATCGGATGTCGGGAAAAAAAGTTGTTGTATAAAAACGTTTCGCGCTGGTGAAACCGCGGGGCACAGCTAGTTTATAATATTAGTAAGGATTAATTTGAAAAAACTGGATTTTCGGAAAATTATCACGTAGGTATTTATGGATATTTTGTAATACAATTGAGCTTTGTTACCAGCACCAGCAGGCTGAATAGCCTACGGCGGCAGAATTAGGGGTGGCAATTGGCAAATTAGGGGCCAAAATTTGACAAAAAAAAAACAATAATTTGTTTTGCAATCATAACTACATCGTTGGGACTTGGATTGTCCAAAAAAACTACACTATATAGTAACTACACAAAAATTAATTTAATTGATGATTAAAACCGACTTCCAAAAAACACAAAAAATGCACTAGTTATAGGTACTATAAAAAGTAAAACAAAACACACGCTTCGAATTGAAAACCTCCTCCTTTTTTCGGTTAAAAATAACAAAAGACAAAAATACTCGTAATTTTATTTTTATTATTGGTTTTTGCTACCACTAATCGGTTTGAATTCGGTGCCACCCACTCGAAAGTTCTGAGGTAACAAACATAAAAATCAAATAAAAATGTAGGTACCTACAGTCGAATTGAGAACCTCCTCCTTTTTAGGAAGTTTGGGAAGTTAAACAAATTTTTAACAAAAAAATTAAAACCGACTTCCAAAAACACAAAACTAAAAAACTAAAAATAAAAAGCTAAAAATAACAAAATACCGATTTACTTAATCCAAAAGACAAAAACACACGTAATATTATTATTGGTTTGTGCTACCACTGATCGGTTTGAATTCGGTGACAAGCTGGTGTCTGCCCACTTGGGTTGTTCTGCTCACGAAGAGCTGGTGGCGGGAGTCGACTTAGCCCATCTTCCCCCTCCATATCTGGCTTGTCACCGACTTCATACCGATCAGTGGTAGCACAAACCAATAATAATATTACGTGTGTTTTTGTCTTTTGGATTAAGTAAATCGGTATTTTGTTATTTTTAGCTTTTTATTTTTAGTTTTTTAGTTTTGTGTTTTTGGAAGTCGGTTTTAATTTTTTTGTTAAAAATTTGTTTATTTCTTGCTTTTTAGTGAGTCGGTTTGTAATTTATCTAAGTTACAATAGCCTAATGTCAACTACTCATAACCTTTTACAAAATATTGCTTTTCCCGACGCAGGGACGTTAATTGTTGAGGAGTTCTCCTAGTACATCACCATCAGTTCCACTTCACCATATACATTGTGACGGGCATAAATTGTTTAGAAACCATATTAAAGTTATCGATTCGGAACTCCTGAAATACCCATTATTGAGTAGTTCCGATGACCATCTGTGGTCTTCATCATCAGTTCCTCTTCTTCAAATTTTGCTTTCCGAAAGCAAAGAAATGTTTTACTATAAAAAATACAAAAATCGCTATAAGTGTTCTCATAATTTTTGAAGAGTTCCCTCGATTACTCCAAGATCCCATCATCAGATCTCGACTTGGTGACAATGGAATCAATTTGGGAGTATCCCCTTTCAAACAAAAAAACAATTTTTGAAATCGCTTCAATCGGAACCCGTGAAATACGTATTATTTTTGAGTTGTTCCGATGACCACCTGTGGTCTTCATCATCAGTTCCACTTCTTCAAATTTTGCTTTTCGAAAGTAAATGAACGATTTACTATCAAAAATACCCAAATCGCTATAGGTGTGCCTATAATTTTTGAAGAGTTCCCTCGATTTCGCCAAGATCCCATCATCAGATCCCGACTTGGTGGCAATGGGACCTAATTGGGAGTAAACCCTTTCAAACAAAAAAAGAATTTTTCAAATCGGTCCAACCGTCTTCGAGTAATCGGTGAACATACATAAAAAAAAAAAAAAAAAAAAAAAAAAAAAAAAAAAAAAAAAAAACATACATACAATCGAACATAGAACCTCCTCCTTTTTGGAAGTCGGTTAAAAAATTGCAATCAACTGACATGATTTTTAAACTATGGTATCGAATTGCAGATTCGTAGAAGTCAGTAGGAGTGACAAAATTTGAATAGCCTATAGTTACTGGCAGTTACTGGTGGCACTCGTAAATCCGCCGAGTGGCAACCCTGCAGATAACTCAAGCGCGCAAGTCGCAATGTATTGTATTAATAATAGACCGGGACTCACCACGACTTGCTACTTCTGCCGATAAAATTAAGGAAAATATAGGTACCTACCTACTTAAAACTTTTCACCTACCTATTAAAAATATTGTTGTTATTACGTCATCGAAATCTGTAATTTGCACGTGTATTACAAATTGGACCACCAAGTGTTTTATAAGGCACAGCACAAATAACTTTTTGACCACTCCGTTGTAAACTTCACTAACTAATTTTGCTAATTCACATAACAACTTTGGTTAGAACCAGGTTATGGTATGATTAGATACGAAAACAACTTCTAATCGACCAGCGCGACTAGATTAACGTCCATCTCCAGCCGCTATCGTAAACATACTGACATTACTGACTGATAAATTAAAATAAACATCGAAGTTGGAACAGGTTTCCAAGTTTGAATGTTGGACAATCTGGCGTCTGGCTGCTGTCTACGAGTGAGACGGAATGATATAAAAAGTTTGTTTTCAGATACAATGGAGCGAGATAGAATGCTTTCAGAAATACAGGCAATGGTTAAATTAGCGTCTATTATTAGAGGCCAATTGCCAGCCAGTGCCCAGTGTAACTGCACCACCGTTAACACAGTTATAGGTAGTGAATAACTGTTGCTCGTAAAAAAAAAAACTTTTATTTCGCCCGAGCAATATTATCTGTGGTCCGACTTCCGAGGCTTGTTACTTCCACCCGCCTATAGATGGGCAATCGACACGGCTTAAGCCCGGTGCTTGGGTCGCAAAAAAGCCCTAATCGCCCAGGCCTTTACGGGCTGAAAATGGGATTAAATTGGGTTTAAACCTAAGCACCTGGTTTAAAGCGCCGCCGGCCGCCGGCCGGTATGATGGGTAAAGATGGGTGGAAAACGAAAGTAGGTACAGCCGCCTGAAATTTAGCACCCCCTCTCGGACCTCTCAAGTCCTTTAACATACCGATATTAGAAATAGCCAAGGAACATACATTATATCACTCAGATCCGTGGCTACGCGACGAGTTACGAGTTACGACGTGAAAGAAGTACTAAAACTAATTAAACATTTTCACCTTTGCATAAAGTATACAGTACCTGTATACAGAATGTACATTTAAACGACTTTAAACAAAACCTCGACAGTTCATATGCTTACCATCTCAGACCAAATAAAAACTAAAGACGGAACGCGTAGAACAAACAAGTGAAGCCAGGAAAAAGACACCATCGCCGTGCACGTACACAGAAACACGCACACACTTACAAGAAAAAGACACCATAAATCCTAAGTAAACTTTGCAAATCCATACACTTTCCTAATCACCACATGCATACGCAACCGGCTTCACTTCGTTGTTCGAGACGTTCCGTCTTTAGTTTTTATTTGGTCTGAGCTTACCATAATAATAAAACGAACTAGTCCGCCATCTTGAGTGTTCCGCCATATTGGATTTAGAATGGCGCCTCACAGCTAACCATGCGTTGTCATCCAAACTACACGTGTATACAAAAATTTAAGCTTAATCGGTTGAAGATAATTATCTGCTTCAAAATTGAGTTGCAAGATTTCACCCGAACAAACATAGTAACATACATATACTACCTACATACCAAAAAACAATTACTTTTATTGAAATGCATGCGAATGTAAGTTCTTTTTGTACGCTTTCACGCCATAACTATTCAATTGATAAAATTTTGCATGTACACGTTGCCAGGCGTACAGCTAAAAGGACATGGGGTATTTTTTATCTAGGAAATTCCGCGGGAATTGATGTGTATAGCGTGTGAAACCGCGGGGAACAGCTAGTAAGAAATCCTTAAAATGCGAAAGCGAGTTTGCTTGTTTGTTTATTTAGTTTTTGGTTGTTTGTAACGCTTTCACGCTTTAACAGCTCAACCGATCACCATGAAATTTTGCATGCATATTGTCAGGGGTACAGAGAAGGATATAGGGTACTTTCATCCCGGGATTCCCGCGGGAACTCCGAAATTGACGCGGGTCAAAGTTGTCAAGAGTAGGTACAGAAAAAAATATGTATAAAGGGTAGTACATTTATCTCTGAATAAATCTCCTATTTTTTGTTAAGTTTGTGTCATGAACAAAAGTTTCCACTTTCCAGCGTTGTCTATACTATATAGTATCTACTATCTATATGTATTATGTAATAACTAGCTGTTCCCCGCGGTTTCACCCGCGGTAATTTCAGAGTTCCCGCGGGAATTCCGGGGTGAAAAGTACCCTATGTCCTTTTCTGTATCTCTGACAACATGTAGTATGCAATAATTAACTCTATTTCAACTGCGTTAATTTCGGAGATCCCGCCGGAATTCCGGAATAAAAGGTAACCTATGTTCTTTTCCATGTCAAAGGCTACATACATGCCAAATTTCATCCAAATCCGTTCAGCCGTTTTTGCGTGACTGAGTAACAAACATCCAAACATCTTAACATCCAAACATCCACACTTTCACATTTATAATATTAGTAGGATAATCTTATACATGTATGAACGCAGATAAGCAATAACATGTTAATCCACAAAATGAAGTTATTGATTCAGAACGATTTGTTGAGAGTTAGGGAACGTTTTTTAATTATGTGTTTACCTTATTACATTGCTTAATACACAAAAATGCGCTACAATTTTAAAACTTTAATTTAATCTAAATTTCTCCAGTGTGGGTTAACACACTATTGCTTATCTATCTAATATATATAAATCACGTGTCACGCTGTTTGTCCGCGATGGACTCCGAAACTACTTAACGGATTTTGACAAAATTTTGTAACCATTTATAATATGGTCCAATTTAAAAGATAGGATAGTTTTTATCCCGGAATTCCCGCAGGAACTCCGGAATTAATGCGGGGAACTGCTTATCACCGTAAACTAAAGCACTTTTTTCCCGGAATTACCGCGGGATCTCCGAAATTACCGCGGATGAAATCGCGGGGGACAGCTAGTTATGTATATTTATCACGTGTTGCTCGGTTTCCACGACACAAGCTCATAGCTTAGTGTGGGATCAAGTTGATCTGTGTGTTGTGAAGTGGATTATTATTATATCCCTACTGTCTTTTCATAATCTTGGACTAGTCCGGTCACTTGATAGGCTTGCATGAGGACAAAGGCTCTTGAGTCAAAGTTTGATGTGATGTGGCACAGATGCTTTCCTGTGCTCGCTGCCACTCGCTGCCATTACCTTCTCTCTGAGCTCTGCTAGTGACAGCTGCTGGGAGTTGGGACTGTTGTAGGATTATGAAAAGGAGTATGTGTTCTATATTAAAACTACTATTTAAGTAATCTGTGGTTACCGGTGCTGGTTGCACATAGAGTTATGATTATTTTGTAGGCAATGGGCATGTTGACTAATTTTTATTTTTTAGTCCGTCTTGTTGATTATTATAAAATATTGGACACGTATTTTTTCTTTTTTTACGTAATCAAAAAATAACGGCGATATATTGAGTTGAAATTTCGCGTGACGTCACTATTCTGACAGTTTGTATGGCTGTTTTGCGGTTAGTGACGTCACGACCTCCTCATCCTAAACTCTAATGCGCTTTATCTCTGAATATTTTAATTTATTTAAAAAAGCAAAAAATATGTGTCAATTGTTTTTTTATTTTCTAACTGACGGACTAATTAGAATTTTGATTTTCAAAAGTAGTCAACATCCCTTGACCCAAATAAATTTAAAAAAAAAAAAGCATTCACTCATAACCGTGGCCTACATTGCCTCTCCAGTTAATATGTATCTGGGGGCACGGTAGTGCCCCCGCCAAGACGAGCCAGCAAAGCGCAAGGGCACTACCTATCTTTTCTCGAAGCGTTTCGTCGTTTTTTTGAACCCTTGTAACTTGGGTCTGGATTATACCAGATAAACAAAATTTTTGGAATATGTTGTCAATAGCAGACTTATTAAATGTATAAAGTTTTAATTGTATAGCTCCCATCCTTTAGATTTTATTGATATCAAAAAAACCTCGATTTCGTCACTGACTCACTGATGATCATCAAAATTCTTAGGGTACCTACTTCCTAATGTCCTAGAAAGCTGAAATTTGGTATGTAAGCTAGTATTAGTAAACAAACAACAAAAAAATTATAAAACTTGTAACTTTTATCTCCCAACCCCTTAAATTAGGGGATGGAAGTTTGTATGAGACTTCTGCAATTTTGACTTACAAAAAGAAATGAAATCCCAACAAAAACATTTTCATGTAAAATGTTGCCAAGACGAGACCATATGCCAGCACTTTCAAAAAGTTATCAGATCTTATCTAGAGCCAAGGTTCTAACTCTACACGCCTTAACTCTACAAGGTCTAACTTCACAAACTCTACACCTTAGCCAAAATATGTGGCTTGGCCGTTTCGTTACTACAAAGAACTATTATTATATAACAGAAAAGTAATGAAAAATGGACCAATTTTTCACCTTAGGGCCTAAGGGCCATGTGAATGTAGCGTATGGTCTCGTCTTGGCAACATTTTACATGAAAATGTTTTTGTTGGGATAATAATATATAGTAATTTACTCTTGGGAGTTGCGGTGCTAACAATGGTGCTAAAATTTAACGGTCGTTGGGGACCCAGCGCCTCTGATTCTTACGGTACCTACCTACTTTTCTTGTAAGATAACAAATTCTATAATTTTATTGTTATTAAGAGTTTTTTTTAAACAAATAAGCTGTCTAATATAGAGTACTTAGACTTACCAAAATAAATGCCTATTTCCCTTAGTCACGACATCGACATGGTCACGACTCACGGCATCCGGCGTGAACTCGGCTTGGGCTAGGCGGCGGCTTATCTATCTATATATAAATAAAAGTGAAATGTCTGTTGGTAATTTCAAATTAACAATTTTTCACTAATTGCATGTGAAAGTATATAGGTACGGTACTTACGAGTAGTACTTGCGTAAAAAAAATAAAAGTCTTTTTTTTTCTCTGTTTGTCTGTCGATCTGTCTGTTTGTTCCGGCTAATCTCTGAAACGGCCAATTTTAACAGGACTTTGACTGGCAGATAGCTGATGTTGTAAGGAGTAACCTAAGCTACTTTTATTTTAACAAAACAGTTCCTGCGGGAATTGCGAAACTCATAGGCATAGCTAGTCTATACTAATATTATAAAGCTGAAGAGTTTGTTTGTTTGAACGCGCTAATCTCAGGAACTACTGGTCTTCAGTAAAGTAAAACTATGAAAGGTTGGTTATTGAAAACAGCCATCGACATTAATCGTCTTTATTTTTAAAACTATATATACTCTGCTGGGCTTCGATTTCACATTGGATTATGAAGTTTGGTTATTACATTCGACTGTTTGTGGTATCTACGTTTTGTTCTGAGTTCAGTTTCTCATCAACTTCTTCACCAACTCAATGAAGAGCATTGTGAAACTTCAGGAGCTATCCGTAGTTTAGCTTTGTTTTCTTTTTCGTTTACAGTCCTTCCTCTTTTCTAATCATAACCATAATTACTAATAATCATTAACAATTATTAAGCATTTCTGCTTGCATTTGATGCCTTATTGGAGTAGTTTTTACTGTCAGCAGACGTATTTTGTTCGGAGCTTGGTTGCTCATCGGTTTCATCTTCACTTGATGAAGAGCATTCTGAGAGATCAGCGTCTATCCACAGCTTAGCTTTCTTTTTTTTCATTTTCAGTTCCTCTGCTTTCCGTTTAATGCCAGTATTTGAGACGCTTCCGGCAGCTTGCCAACCAGCTTCTACTGCAGCACTGACTCGATCAGTCAAAACTTCTCTCTCTTCAAAGTATTCCTTGCCTAAATCAACATCGACCTTCGGCTCGGCCATTAATCGCTCCAGCTTTTTCTGTTTCCGTGCCACTGCCTCCTTGTCACGATCTTGCTGACCTTCTAACCACTTCCTGAGACGTTTCTCCTCATTAATGTCTCTCACTCGACGACCAGAAAGGTCTCTGCACGCCTCACGGTTCGTGGTCTTTTGTATTTGTGCACCAATGCTGCGCAACATCGAACCGAAACCTCCTTTCCCGCCGACCAGCCTCATATAAATTCTCACGACATTATCACTTGTCTTGGATTCGTAATCGCTCCGAGGAGTTTTTCCATTTATAGTTACAAATAAATCTTGAGTAGAAATGCCATATCTTTGTGAAACCGCATTTTTCATATCTGATATTTCCACAGCGCTCTCCATGTTAGACAGATACATATTTTCAAAATAAACTTGGCGCGGCATCTTGATCCTTGTTGCACTCACTTAAATTCTTCAAAGTTAACAAATCAATATACTTAATACTTTTTATCTGCAACTCACGGCGACAGTAGTGTTCATAAACTTCCAAACAACCTTTCACTCAAGTTATCAGGCAGCGAATGACTGACTGATTCTTGACTAGACTACTTATATAGACAGTTAAGTCCTACTACCAGGTGGCTGGGGAAGGGATGAGGGAGCGTCTGCACTCAACACAAAAAAGGGTAGGTACATTATTTTTAGATGTAGTTCGGCATTGATTCAGTTTGAATGAAAAACCAACCGGTGTCCGGTTTAGACCTCATTATAAAATGCTTATCTTATCTCAAAACGTCCTTTAGGTTACCTAGGTAGTAGATTGTTAGTTACCTACTGATTGCCTAATGTTTTCTCGTGTTTTTTTCCCGCGGGAACTCCGAAATTACCACGGGTGAAACCGCAGGGAACACCTAGTATAATTATAATAGATGACTACGTATCCCAATGTCTTGTGTAGCAGGTAAAGTCAGCCAAAGGGGTCTACGGTCTACCTGCTAAATCTGCAGGTATAGTTGAAGATATTGGGTTACGAAATTAGTGAGTTCGTTTGTTTGTTTGTTACGCTTTCACGCCTTAACCACTCAACTGATCATCATGAAAATTTGCATACACGTTGTCAGGGGTACAGAAAAGGACATAGGGTACAATCCAGTTTGTAATTTCGCACTGTCTCGTAACAGTCGTAACTGCTCAACCGATCATCTTACAAATTTTGCATACACATTTTCTGGAGTAGGTACAGAAATGGACAGGAAGGAAGGAAGAAAGGATAGGGTATTTTTTGTCCCGGAATTCCCGCGGAAACTCCGAAATTAATGCGGGTGAAACGGCGGGGTATAGCTCGTGAGGATAATCATCACTACATAGTATAGAACAAAGTCGCTTTCTCTGTCCTTATATCTCTACGTATGCTTAAATCTATAAAACTACGCAACGGATTTTGATGCGGTTTTCACCAATAGATAGAGTGATTCATGAGGAAGGTTTATAACTATACTTTATCCTGGAATTCCCGCGGGAACTCCGAAATTACCGCGGGTGAAACCGCGCGGGTCAGCTAGTAATAATTAATCTCATCAAAAACATAAACGTGAAAGTGGAAGCCAAAGTTAGTGCTTAGTTGTCGACTTCGCCGACAAAAGAATTGATAACTAAATAGGTGCCAAGTTCTGTAGATAATCCTGAAATATATTCAAAAGGAGCATAGAACTTGGCTAGTTTTCACACACCAGTTATCTTATATTTGGCTAAAAACTATAGTATAAATATTTTTGATATTGGCTTGTTTTTAGCAGCAAACTAAATATTGAAGGGGTGAGATCTATTGACCTTACAGTATAAAAACAGTAATTTGCTCATAATAATATAAAAAAAGATACATAATTTGACTAGCTAAAGATAACTTTAATGTGAAAACTAGCCAAGTTCTATGCTCCTTTTGAATATATTTCAGGATTATCTACAGAACTTGGCACCTATTTAGATATCAATTCTTTTGTCGGCGAAGTCGACAACTAAGCACTAACTTTGGCTTCCACTTTCACGTTTATGTTTTTGATGAGATATCACTACTTTTTGTACAGAAATTACTAGTAGGTATTAGGTACTTGTTCATAATAAAATTAATACCAAATGGTCTCTGTTAATCTATTGTATTTCAATCTATTTACGGGGTAGTAAGTATCTACTGAAACTAATATGTTTGGATTTAAAACAAATCAAGGTTGGTATGTAAAGACCATAACACATAAACATATACATAAATATTTAAAGACCATAAAATCCAAAGACCGGCTGTCATCAATTTTGATTGATGATTCTTACATTACAGGCAGAATAAGTAAGGGTTCGTGTAATATTACACACAGTGCTGCTCGCCAGTTGTCAGCTTGAACTCGGCTTAACATGCTACAGCGTGTCTAGATTCAATAGATAAAATTCAATAAATAAAACAAACACGAATAAATATAGTTACATTTATAATTAAAACGTATTTTGCTTACATTTAAAGAAAACACCGCATGCAGTAAAATATTTTGGAGACATGACACTACAACTCTTGTCGACAGACAGCACCTGTATAAACGATTATATTTTTTTCCCCTGATCCTGCATCGCTCCTATCGCGTAACGTACTAACGAGTGAAGAATCAGAGCTTCTATTTGAGAATACGTATTCATATTGACATGTTTATGTGAAATAGTTTTTGAGTTACGACGGGGTCAAAAGTTACACACGGTACTGCTCGCCAGTTCTGTTAGCCTGAACTTGGCCTGACACACTACTGCGTGTCTAGATATATAGGTTACCATATTATTATTATTATTAACAGAAATGGATAAATGAATCGGAAAAGAAAAACTTTTTACAGAAATTATTAGTAGGTACTTATTATTCATAATAAAATGGTTTTTGTCAATTTAGTTTATTTTCCTACGTTTCCGTGGTATAACTATCTTTTTTTTGTTTTCTGTATTTTCTTGGACGTTTAAAATGTTTGAGTGAATTGCCCATTCAGTATCCGGTTTTTTTTTTTGCGCGTTTTCTGTTTATAGTTAATTTGGCTAAGTCAGGGCGGTATAACGTGCGCAGGCGGTTGTACTCTACAATAGAGCTCTCTTGTGCCTTGATTTGACTTGGATCTAAATTGATAAGATGTACTCCATCTAAGGTTTTAACTCTGGAAAGTCCAACGTAAATGATTTGGTGTAACGTAAAAGTGTCAACCACCAGTAATTCGATTGTACCACTCATTGTACAATGTAGGTACCTACGTAGTAAATAATTAATATTTAAGACGATCAAGACGAAGACGACACTGAAAGAATACACTAGAAGACCCGGTGAACTTCGTATCATCTACAAGACAACCAAGTGACACTATTTTTTATTTCTAAAATGATAAAAGAGATCGGACTTCACTTCATCAATTCTTTTGCGACAAGTCAAAATCAAAGTCATAGTCAAATCGTTTAATCAAATTTGGCCAATAATGTGTATCTTATTGACGTCAATAAAATTACAGTTATTATGACAGCAGCCAGCACCCATAAAATATCCACCCTTCACAGCTTCCTAGCGCTATGGCTGAAGAGAAAAAGCTGCGCAACAAACTCCAGTAGCACGATATATTACGTCACCATGCGCATAAAGGAGCATATTGAGGACTTAAGCCTCCTAGAAGTCGAAGTGGAATCGCAGCTATTGAAGCATCTTCCATAACTTTGCCTATATCGGCTAAATCTTGCACAGTATACATGACTGCAATTATACAGCTGCCTTTTAAATCCATGTTGCCATTCCAAGTGAGAAGAATTGCTGGATTATGCCGTTAATGTAACGAGATTCTTCTGTACTGTCGCAGCCTGAAATTTTTGAGGAGGTCAAAAATTTATTGCACAATACACAATTTTATTGCACACTAGCTTGCCCGCTGTTTCACCCGCGCTAATTTTGGAGCTTCCTTAGTAATTCCGGGATAAAAACCCCTACCCTACCCTACCCTATGTCGCTCAGGAAACTCGCCTACATGTATATCTCTATATTGCAGTCAAAATCATCTAGACAGTACCTGTACAGTTTCTGTTCGAGGATTATACGTCGCACTCGTAGGCGGACGAAAGAGCCAAATAACCGTCTCTATCCAGAAGCAGTTTTATTCTTGAAAAAGAAATATTTATTCATCATTGTTCCATACAGAACTTTCTTTGTCAAATGTGAATAATATGTAATGGATATTTGTGTGAACTGATGAAAATATTCACAGATATTCATAAATTATTTACGTCGTACGTAAAACAAACGCTGATTTACTTTTAACTTGAGAATAGTTAGTTTTATACGTAAAAACCATAGAAAAATTCGTGCTGATAACGAAAGTATTAATTGTCAATGTTACACTCAGTTTAATGGAGTGACGTAAAATACATCATTAAAAATACTTCAAAATTTTGATTAGCCAGTTATATACTTCAATACTCGACTTTGTTATATTACCTTCTTGATAAGGATATATCTAAAAACTGAAGATATTGATAATTATCAATTTTTTTTTAAGTTTTTCCAGTTTTCAGATTTTTCCCTTTGTTTACGCCTAAAAGTCTACCTTGATGCCAAATATCAAGTTCCTAGGTCATCTGGAAGTCGGTTATAATTTTGGTCTATAGGTCAGTCAGTGATAAAAATCACGATTTTTGGACGTTAATATCTAAAAGCCCGTATGGAGCACATGTTTATCTCGCGAGTCTTAATACATGAGCTAAATTTGACATGTTTTTGTTAAATAGTTTTTGAATTATGGGGGGGTGAAAAGTGGCTCCAAATGGTTCGTGTAATATTACACACGGTGCGGCTCGCCAGTTCTGTCAGCTTGAGAACTTCGGCTTGACACGCGCCCGCGTGTCTAGATGTAGTTTTGTTTTTCGTTACCTACCAATACTAAAATACTAAAAATGATTTATAACTGAAAGTTTGAACTTAGCAAACCATTTATAATGTAGGTAGTTAGATTTTAATCACAAGTAAGTAACTGTAAATGTTGAGCAATTAATTATGCATTAATTATTTAGCCGTGGGTGACCGAAAGTCAAGTTGACGGCGATGTTAAACCGATAAAATCGTGAAGGCAGGAGGAATGAAGGGTGTCACCAACCCCACGTGCGCCATACGCGTGTGGGCGGTGTACAGTCAGCAGCAGCAATATGTAAACACTTCGGTCAGTCTTTGAACTTTATTACTATTGCAATAAGATGTCTTGCAATGGCTGTCAAAAATGTTTACATAATATATTTCTGACGCTGTGGTACTTACTCAAAAAAATCGCAATAACTAGGTGTGCAGTGTAGGCTTCAGTGTAGACTGTAGGTACTAGGTTGATAGAATATAGTAGATACAAGTAATAATGACACTAGTTTCATTAAAATAACTTAGACATTTTACTACATTATAGTTTTAAACATAAAATTACTTAAACAGCTCACAAAACTAAATTATACCTAATGAATCTTTGGTTTTTAACAACGAATTGAAACTAACGTACTTGTAGCGAAGTAAAATACATAATATAACTAAGTAATTGATAAAAATGCATTCGATTAAAACTAAAGTTATTAAACTTAATATTATTTATTGATCATCCGACGGTTGCTTGACCCAGAAGCCCCATGGCGCGTATCCGTCGTTCTTTGTCGGTCCCCGGTACACTTTTATTTGAACTCTAGCGACGTCATCTGAAAAATTTAAGGCGTAATTAAAATTTATTTAAACAGACTTAAAAAAGGAGGAGGTTCTCAATTCGACCGTTTTTTTATGTTTGTTACCTCAGAACTTTCGACTGGGTGAACCGATTTTAATGATTTTTTTTTTTATTTGAAAGCTGGTGCTTCCCGCGTGGTCCCATTGTCATGAAATCAGGATCTGCTGATGAGATTTTGGAGAAATCGTGGGGAACTCATTAAATATTATAGGCACACCTATAGCGATTTGGGTATTTTTGAGTGTAAATTGTTCATTTTCTTTCGACAGTCACCAATTGATGAAGTGGAACTGATGATGAAGACCACAGATGGCCACCGGAACTACTGAATAATAAGTATTTCACAGTTTGCGATTCGATTACCTACTCTAAAATGCTTGGTAAGCAATTTATACGTAATAATGCATATAGTGAAATGGAGCTGATGGTGAAGTAGCAGGAGAACTCCTCAACAATTAACGTCCCTGCATCGAGAAAAGCAATATTTCGTAAAGGGTGATGAGCTATTGATGTTAAGCTATTGTCACTTAGATAAATTATAAACCAGCCCACTTAAAAATTAAAAATAACAAAATACCGATAAATCATCACCATATTGATTGGTATTTAGAAGATAAAACTACCTCTCTTGTCGGGTCCGCGGTCGCTATCCTCGTCGTCGTCTACATCCTGAGGTCTCCCGGCCACCAGAGTCATCAAGAGGGTCACCAGCAACGCCAAACACCACAAGTTTCTCTGGTGAAATCACAACGTATCATATTATTAACTAGCTGTGCAGTGTGCGCCGCGGTTTTAATCCCCGCAGGAACTTATTTTCTTCTAAAATAAAAGTAGCCTAAGTTACTCCTCATAACATTAGCTATCTGCTATATGAAAGTTCTGTTAAAATCGGTCCTGCCGTTTCAGAGATCAGCCGGAACAAACAGACGGATAGGCAAAAATTAAAATAAATTATTTTTTTATGTAGATAATGTACCTACCGTATAAATAGGTACTTTCGTAAATGCATTCAGTGAAAAGCTGTTAATGTGAAATTACAAACAGACACTTGTATAGATAGATGTATAGATAGATGTAAAAAACATTTGAGTAGGTATAGGTTAGGTACAGTCGAACATAGCACCTCCTCCCTTTTGAAACTTTTGAAAGAAGGTTAAAAATGGAGAATCACAGAGACCCATGCCCCATACTCATCACTCATCAGAGATACATTGATGAATATTGTTAAGTAGGTAATTAATTACCTAATAACTTTAATTTGTAACGGTTTTATGCTAACTGATTTTTAATGATTAAATAAATGTATTGCAGATTGACTTATTTTATGATTAAAAATTAATTAGCGTGCATTAGTTAAAATTTAAATTATTAATAATATTAGGTATTACGTAATTAGCATGTTAATTAGCAACTTTACCTTTTTATATTAGTATAGATAGTATAAACGAACAACCAATCGTGTGGTAAGAGGGAAAGGGAGGGTCCTTACTTACCTCCGCAGTCGGAGTCCTATGTTGTCGCATCGCACTCTCGTAGATTCGTAGGTACAGTTAATACAAATGTTAATGTTAATGTAAATTTGTCAAACTCATGACCTATTCCATTCAGACCAAGTAAAAACTGAGCTATTCCAGTATCTTGTGGAAATACCCATACCAGCTATTATAAAAGCTAGCTGAAACCTAATATTATAAAAGCAAATGTGAGTTTGTCTATATTCACACAAACTACTCAACCGATCTTTTTGGAATTTTACATGTCAGGGGTATTAAAAAGGATTCATTATTGTACTTTTATCCCGAAATTCTCGCGGGAACTCCGCAATTACCTCGGGGAAAAAGCAGGGAGTAGTCTCCTTACTAAATAATAAATGTGAATGTTTGTTCGTTACACTTTCACATCTTAACTACTCAACCGATGATGACGATTACACATTATCAGGGATACAGAAAAGGAGATAAAGTATTTTATACTCCAGATATGAAAACACCTTGTTTTTACTAATAAAAGTTTATCTATAAAATATACAAGAGCTATGTATATTTATTAAATAATCCAGTATCATTAGCTATAAATTAATGAAAAAAAAAAGGGAATTGTACAGTAATTAACCATCATGACATTCAGACTGCTTAAGAGTTAAAAGTAATTATTAACTTGAAGTTATTACAATTTTTAACTGACTTCCAAAAAAGGAGGAGGCTCTCAATTCAATTGTATATTTTTTTTTCCTCAATGTTTTTAAGTCAAAGTAACCACTTTCATGTTAGTAAAAATATGATAAAAGTAATACAATAACTATTATAACTCAGTAATACAGCTTAATATTCACATAGGCCTTCATCATTGAATCTGGCGGTAGCATTCTGCCTTACTAGAGTGACCAATATGTTCAACTTAACAAAAATAATTGATACACTGATAAATTAATGGATAAAATAACCAAAAATAATGATCATCTACATTTGTTAAGCATCACTACATGCTTTTGATGCTTTATTGGATTCATTTCCACTGTCCGCGGACGTACTTTGTCTGGAGCTTGGTTGCTCATCGGTTTCATCTTCACTTGACGAAGAGCATTCTGAGAGATCAGCGTCTATCCACAGCTTAGATTTCTTTTTCTTTGTTTTAACTTCCTCCCCTTTCCTTTTTAAGCCAGTACCCGAAGAGCTACCAGCGGCTTGCCACCCAGCTTCTACTGCAGCGCTGACCCGATCTGGCAAAGCTTCCCTCTCTTCAAAGTATTCCTTGCCCAAATCAACCTCGATCTTGGGCTCGGCCATTAATCGTTCCAGCTTTTTCTGTTTCCGCTCCACTGCCTCCTTGTCGCGATCTTCCTGCCCTTCCAACCACTTCCTGAGCCGTTTCTCTTCATTAATGTCTCTCAGTCGACGACCAGAAAGGTCTCTGCACGCCTCGCGATTTGTTGTCTTTTCGATTTGTGCACCAATAGCACGTAGCATCGAACCGAATCCTCCTTTTCCGCCGACCAGTTTCGTATAAAGTCTCACGACGTTATCACATGTCGCCAATTCGTGATCGCTCCTAGCAGTTTTTCCATTGATAGTTACGAATAAATCCTGAATAGATATAGCGTATCTTTGTGAAACTGCACTTTTCAGGTCTGATATTTGCACAACGCTTTCGATGTTTGGTAACAACACATTTTCAAAATAAACTTGGCAAGGCATCTTGAAAGTTAGTGTAGAAGTCACTTAAATACTTCAACTTGAATTCTGCACAGCAAAAGCGTGTGTACAAAGCAAATAAAATCGCGTACGAGACTTTTTCTATAAAATGGTCAGCAACATTCAACACGACACAGATTGGGTCGGGACACGGGAATATGGACAAACTACCTACAAAGAATAAAATCACCGAATATGGATTGCTTCTTCTTTTTTAACTACTCTATCCTGCAATTAATAATTACAAAGAAATATTTATTTCGTTGATGTCTCTGATAAAAATATAGGGTAAAATCTATAATGATTGGCACCTTAAGCGGTTCAGCTAGATTTTTTTTCATTTTAAGTATTGCCATCTACTAAAATTGGTTAGAAAACTACTAAAAATATAAGTAGATATTATATTCGAGGAGCTAAAGGAAAATTTTATTGATTTTTTGGTAGTTTTATTGCTCAAACATAATATCAAATTAAATGTTAACTTATACTATAATAATTGGCACTTAAATCTAAACATTGGCACATACATTTACTATAATCATTGGCAAACATTACAGTCATTGGCATGGAATGGTTTAATAATTGACACCTTAGAATTCTAGATTTATCTAGGTAAATCGGCTACCTAGTTAAAGTCATTGTCCTCCAACAATCTCGAAATATCTGTTTTGGACAGGTTCTCCTTTTTTACTACATATCTTTGCTTGGATTCTTTAAACTTTGAAGCACTTTCAGCAATGTTCTCCTTTTTTATCGGTTTTTCCAAATTAGACTTCTGTATTTCATCTGTTACTTTTATATCTTTAGTATAAAGATCTGAATATGTGGTTGTCAATATGTTGTTGTTGCATATTGTTGAATTTACTAGTACATTCGATAGTATTATGGGTTTGTCACTGGAATTTGGTTGTGAATCTTTTGATTCTGATAAGTCATGTTTATTAACAGCCCGATCTTTTTCAATCGTTACAGAATTTAAGTTCTTATTTGTTTTTTTAATTAGAGTAGCGTTCTTGGCTTTATTCTTTGTAGTTATAGTGTTTTCGTCTTTTTTCTTTCTTTTTGCTTCTATTATTTCTTTTCTCTCGCGAGATTTTTCTTCCCTTATACGTTTTCTTTCTTCTTTTTCCATTATTATTTTATTTTTCTCATCTTGTTTGTCAGTTTGAATCTTCTGCCAGACTTTGCTAGTTAAAACAAAAGGTTGCTTTATAATTTTCAATTTGCTGATTCTAATAGGAGTTTTGGGAATAATTAAAGTTTCTCTTAATGTAGTTGGTTGCTTTTGTGGTGTTTTCTCATTGGATTGTTTTATGAATGAACAGCATGGTTCTGGAATGAACTCTGCTGCAGAAGTAGCTGCATTTGTATTCGTCACAGGTGATGTTGTCCTGCTCTCATTTGAGGTATTCACTTCTATACTATTCTTTATAGTTACCTCTTCTGGCATACAAATTGGCACATTATCAATGGGTACTAATATCCCATTTATATTAAGATGTGTCATTTCAGTGACATCGCCGGTAATGTTGCTGAGTTCGTTTATGTCTGCATGTGTGTCCACGAAGATATTTTTAATGTTTTCGTGTAGTATCTCTTCTCCATCAGTATTTTTATTAAAATTTTCTGTTATGTTTTCTCTTTCTTTATCGAATTCTTTATTCTGGGTCTCTGCAATGTTTTCTCTTAGTATCTCTTTTCTATGGCCTTCTTCACTCTGAGTTTCACTGATGTTTTCGTCTACATTGATGTTAGAGAGATCATTTTCTATAACATCAATGTTCACAAAATCGTCATCGAGCTGTTCTTCTTGTCTTGTTGGATTTGCAAGAAGGAAATATTTATAGACCTTCAGCAATGCCTTTCCTTCACTCGATTTTCCAACATTATCATTTTGTAGTCGTCGCATCACTGTCGGTCCAACAATATTTTGGAAATTGGCGAAGCTTATATTGAGATTATCTGTTGAAACCACGTTTTTATTATTAGCTTGTTGCATCCGAGTTCCGCCCAAGCACTTTGAATAATCAATTGCATCTGGGTTCCAGGGGACAAGCCCGCATGCACGAAATCCGTTCTTCACAATATTTGGGTTTATGTGATTGTCAACTATTTTCACTAAAATTGGACCAAAATCAACTTTGGTCAGAGTTTTCGTTAGATTTTCTTTTCGCCAATCCAAAATAGCCTTTTTCCACGCTGACTTAATCGGACGGAAGGCAGCTACGTCTGCGGGTTGTAAGATTCTGGTTGCATTTGGGTACAAAGAAATCAGTATTATACCTAACTTTTCACACATTTGTGACAGTTCCAATGTTGTATGTGATTTATGTCCGTCGACAAACAATATGATTGGAAATTGTGTATTTTTGTTCACCAGAAACGGATAAAGCACATTTTTTATATAATTGTAAAAAGTCTCAGCTTTCATCCATCCGTTTTCAGACATTCCTACACCCCATGACTCTGGCACAGATTGTAATATCTCTTTTCTCATTCTTTTTAATGGATACACGACCATAGGTGGAGTAGTAACCCCGCTCGCGGAAAATGTAAACATTACAGTTAGTGAAGTCTTGCTTGGAGCGTGCTCCACCTCGTAAACGTTTTTGTCACCTTTTGGGGCGATAACTCTAACGTTTTTGGGGTTAAACAAAAACCCAGTCTCATCCCCATTGAAAACCCTTGAAGGGTCATTCAAGATTTCATCATACTGCATTTCTTTTAAATAGTCTTTAATTTGATAAAACCAGTTTCTTATATCAGCTTCGCTTATTTTAGAGCTAGCTGATGTAACAGCTTCCGACTGTCTTAAAGAAAGCTCTGGATGTCTCTGTAAAAACAATTTGAACCACCCTTTTCCAGGACGATTGTCAATAAAAGAGTTTTCTCTTGGGTTCTTTACGAGAAACTCTTGCACCGTGTCTAATATATCGATTTTTCTTCTTGGAAACCCCTTTCTGCTACTTGTCATGAGCCATCCTACAATTTCGCTTTCTTCTTGAGCTGTTAAAACAGTGCTCGGACCTGGTCTAGTTTTAATAAAATTGTTACTTAACCTAAACTGAATGGTTGCCCTAGGCACATTAAACTTTGCAGCAGCCAGTTTTTTGGACATTCCATTTTTGACAGCTGCCAATGCCTTTTGGATCTCTTCCTCCGTATATTTTTTTAGGTAGGGTTGGTTTTCCGTTGTTTTCGGCATTTTCGATGGAGATCTGGCGAAAAACAATCAAAGTATAAGTAATTACACAGGCCGATACTTTTGAATTTTTACGTTTCATTTAAACTTTTCTCGGGTAACACAATAATTGTCACATGTACTGAATATAGTTATTGGCAGTGCCAATCATTCGGTTACAGCCTTCCTGGAACGTGTTCTGAGTTTATTAATTACGTAAACCTTACAACACTTTTAATAATGTTGTATTTAGACAGTTTGAAAAATTTTGGTGATATTATAATGATTGGCATAAGGTGCCAATGACTAGATGCCAGTACAAAAAAAAAACTAATGATTGGCACTGGCAAAAACAGGCGTTAAAAGAAAAATAATATACTGACATCATGAAAAACCTCCTTTTAAAAACGGACTTTTATCATAAACAAATAAAACATATGTATTAACTTACCATTAGTCATGAGAAACGTTCCACAAAATGAGAGCTGCCTTCTACTTTTCTTTATTTTTCTCTATTAAATCCACTCACGACCGACGCCAGTTTAGAAAGATCAGCTGAGACAAAATGATGGCCAATATTGGTTTGACCAATGTTGCCATTTCATAACTAACAAATTCTTCTATGTAAATATAATATTTCCATAGGTAAAAAAGATTTGTGTGCTTGAAAACAGGCATAATAAAAAATAGGTGCCAATCATTGTAGAGATGCCAACAATAGTAGACCTTTACGAAAATCGAAAGGAAGGAATTTTCTTTGCTCCAAAGTGTCAAGTTGTCAACTGTCATGTTATGTCTTCTTCTTCTTCTTCTTTTAAAATATGGCTTCCACTATGTTTACTCACAGTGACTCCGCCAATGTCACGTAGTTGAAAGTAAACGAAGGAGGACAAGTTTGTTCGGTGGGAATGATATTACCAAGAGCCTGAGTTTACCTACAAAAAAAAAACGACAACACAAGAGTTAGTATATAGTTAGTGAGGGTAGGGATGTTATAACACAGAGAGGATGTTGAGGGTGACAATTATTTTATGGTACTAACTACATAGCATTACATTATATACATATACACAAATAGCCCACTCATAAATATAAATTGTTAGCCTCTATAAATTTTGCTAGTATCCTAACAAATGGGGAGAAAGAGAGAGTAAGGAGGCTTTTCATATTTGTTGGGCGAGGGATCTCTGTCGGAAGTGAGTCATAGAAGGAGGATATAAGTTTAGGACAATTAAAGAACATATGATCCACAGTTCCTTCGTCTATGCCACATTCACAGAGGGAGTGATCCCTAACCCTGATTTTGTTTAGGTGAACAGGGGTACAACAGTGACCCAAACGAAGACGGCAAATAGTTGACACTGTTTTTTTATTTATAGTTCGGAATTTAAAAAACCATGGGGAGCTGGGTATATCGGGCTGTATATTGCCATAATGTTTTGCCTTCGATTTGTTTAAGAGCCAGTCCTTGTTCCACTCTCTTAGAAGTTCCAAGGGAGCTAGGGTACACAGATCATGGGCGTAAATGCGGTTATATTTTACAGAGCCTCTGTCTATTGCAGTCTTAGCGCATGAGTCGGCTGTTTCATTGTCTCGAATTCCGCTATGGCCTGGGATCCACGCAAGTGCCACTAATAGTCCAAGTTCTTTACACCTGAACAAACTTTCTCTAATTTTGAGGATTATGGGGAAATTTGATTTTGATTTAAAGGGATTAGCAAGGATAGCCTGCAAACAGCTTAAGGAGTCAGATAGTATAAGGATTCTGTTTAAACTATGGGAGATTACAAAATCAATAGCTTCCTGGATTGCTATTGCTTCGCCGGAAAAAACCGAATAGGTCGGGGGGCATTTAAACTCTAGCACTATTTTGAATTTAGGAAACCAGACTGCAGCTCCGACATAGCCCGCAGGGCACAGTTTAGATGCATCGGTAAACATGGCAGACCAATTTTGCCAACTTCGGTTTAGGATGTCTTGGACTACTTTGTCAGCTCCAGGGGAGTTTTTATTGACACCGAAAAAAAGTTCAATATTAGGTTTGAAAGTGAGGGCATCAAATGGAGTTGAGAAGAGAGGATTGCAAGGAGACTGATGGAGAGGGAAAGGAGAACGGGAAAGTTTAAGGTAGCTGGAAACGATGCAGGGGATTGAACGGTTATTTTGGAAATGAGATAAAAGTTCAACCTTGGGAAGAAGAGGGTGAGAGGGAAGCTGAGCCGCTTTAAAAAGGAAACGGTCTGATAATAATTGTCTGCGGAGATGAAGGGGTGGGTCGCAACACTCAACACGCATAGCAGAAACCGGAGATGACTTCATGGCGCCCAATATAATTCGCAGGCATTTTGATTGTATTTTGTTAAGTCTTTCTAGGGCTAATTTATTACAAGGGTCTAATAGGAATGTACCGTAATCTAAATTACTTCGAATAATGGCATTGTAGATCAGTTTGAGGTTGTAAGGGTGAGCACCCCAGCGGACACCACAGAGGGCTCTAAGGACATTAATCCCCTTTTCACACTTCTGGACGACATAATCTATGTGTACAATTCCTGTAAGTCGACTATCCAAGATAACTCCCAAGAATTTGGCTTGATTTGAAATAGGAATGGCATGGTTATTCACCTGTAGGTTGATATCAGGGATTATTCTTATGCGGGTGAATATTACAGCACAGCTTTTAGGGGCTGATAGGGAAAGACCATGGTTGCAAAGCCATTCATTCAGATACCTAAGGGATGAGTTTAAATGCAGCGAGGCAGAAGAGATCGAATTGGAGGAAATATATAGTGCCAGGTCGTCGGCGTACTGAAGGAGATGGCAGGCTTGAGGGAGGGATGTTTCAAGATCGTAGGTATATAGACTATATATAAGAGAGGGCTTAGAACGGATCCTTGGGGTAAGCCTTTCCAAACGGTTCTGTGTATAAGTGGCTCATCTTTGTTTCTAATTTGGATAGATCTGGCCATCAGCAGGTTGCATATGAACTTAGTGATCCTCACAGGGATGCTCAGCTGTTGCATTTTCTGCCTGAGTAGTGGAAGAACAACGTTGTCGTATGCTGCAGTAATGTCCAGGAAAATACCAACAAGGAACTCTTTTTGATTGAAGGCCAAACGGATGTCAGTTGTCAGGATACTCAGACTATCCATAACACTTTTACCTTTTCTGAAGCCGTATTGGGATTTTGCTAGGATGCTTTTGTTTTCTAAGAGCCATTCAAGACGGTTTTTTACTAAATGTTCGGCAATTTTGGCGAGGACCGATGATAAAGCGATAGGACGGTAGGAAGAGGGATCGAGTGGATCTTTGCCAGGTTTTAAAATAGGGAGGATTATTTGAGACTTCCAATCGTCCGGGATATTTGCAGTTTCAAAAATTTTATTAATTAGTTCCAAAAAAATTATATGAGTCTTGTTGCCAGCTTTACATAGGAAAGAGAAAGGTATGCCATCGGCACCAGGGGATGAATCCCGAAGATCATATAAGACACAGTTGAGTTCGTCAAGGGAGAAGAGGCTATTCATTCTATTTGAATCCGAAGAGAAATGTTCAATGGAAGGATTGGGAAGGGAGTCAAAGTGGGGAGCTAAAGGAGGGGCTAAACGGTCAGCAAAATCATTGAGCCACGAAGAATTGTCAGATGAGGTCACATTTTTGTCAATGAAAGATCCGCGAAATCTCTTTAAATTTTTCCATACAAGGGAGGGGGGGGAACGGGGGGATAAATGTTCACAGAACCGGGTCCAGCCTTCTTTTTTCTTTTTGGAGAGTAGTCTTCTCGATTTTGCAGCGATTTTTTGGTACTCAATAAAGTTTTCTATTGACATACTTTCACTGTACCGGCTTTCAGCTCTTGCTCTAAGTTGAACCATTTCTGTGCATTCTGCGTCCCACCAGGGGGGCGACAATCTCCTATTCTTATTACAGTTTTTTAGCGGGATGTGAGAATCGGCCGCATCTAGAAGCGCTTTGACAAATTTTTCATAATTGCTTGAAAGGGTAGAGTGAGATAGGGGAGGGATTTGATAAATATTTTCTTCTAGAGTTGATTTATACTTTTCCCAGTCTGCCTTACCGAGTCTGTATTTTAGGAGAGGTTTAAATCGGGGGTTAGGGGAAGGAAAGCCTGATAAGTTTAAAATTAAAGGGAAATGGTCACTGCCATATGAACTAGGAAGGACCCTCCAGGAGGTGGAAGAGGCTAAGGATGGCGAACTGATGGAAAGGTCAGGGGCACTCATAGGATTCTGACCGGGTAAGACCCTCCTAGTAGGGGACCCATCATTGAGAACACAGAGATTTAGTTCATCAAATAAATCCAAGAGGTAAGAGGAGAAAGAATCGCAATGGTGCGAACCCCATGATCTGTGATGGCAGTTAAAGTCACCCAGGATTATAGTTGGAATTGGGAGTGTAGAGAGGATAGAACGGAGTTCAGGAACAAGAGAAGGCCTGGGGTGGGGGATGTAGACAGAGAGAATAGCAATCCCGAAAGCCCTGGCAGCTACGGCATTGATATCCTGACTGTGTGGGGGAAGGGGAATTTGGGAAAAGGGGATGGAGTGGCTCAGAAGGAGCGCACTCCCAGCATAACCATCGCTCCTGTCGTCCCGGAGGCATGAATAACCCGGCACCCGGAAACGAGAACCGGGGACAAGCCATGTCTCCGACACTGCAATAGCGGCTGGATGGAATTCATTAATTAAATTCAAGATTTCATGCTTTTTGCGCCGAATGCTCTTAGGATTCCACTGAAGGAGATTGGGGGACATCTTTAGGGAATAAGGAAACAATTTCAGCTATTTTGTGAGCAGCGTTGGGCGGTAAGCAATCACTATACTTGGTTAAAATATTCATGAGGATTGAGATTAACAGTTCAATAAGATTATCATTAGGGGAGAGAGAAGTATTAGGTGTTTGTAGGTCCTCTGGTTTTTTGAGGGCACTACCATTAGGAAGAGATGGGTAGTCGCGAAGAGTAAGTAATTTGTGCGCATTTTGATCATATCCCTTAATTAAAGGAGGACGGGATTTGGAGGGAAGGAAGTAGGTCCTTTTGTATGAGGAGCCTTGTGTAGTATTATGGGAAGGAGAGGAGATTTCCTGGGTGGTTGGGGGAGGGGGGGAATATAGTTCCCTTGAAATTTCTGCATATGACCTGCGGACAGGGGGAAAACGTTGGGAGGCTTCAATATAGGATATAGAGTCATGGGACATGGTTATTTTAATAGCCCGTTGACGGGATTGTTCCGGGCAATCTTTATCTGTGGCGAAATGTTTGCCTGAACAGTGGATACAGGTAGCGGAATTCGGGGCAACCACACAGCTGTCTCCTAGATGTGGTTGAGAGCATTTGTAGCACCTTGGTTTTGATCTACACTGTGTGCGGACATGTCCAAAACGGCAGCAACTGTAGCACTGAATTGTGGGGAGCTGATAATGTACGACTGGTAAGGATGTGTGGCAGCAGTATACTCTGGGTGGAAGGATTTGCCCTTTAAAAGTTAGTACGACCGACTGAGTAGGAACCCATGTAGTTGTACCTTCAGTAATATTTTTCCTATTAAGACGGCGGGCTTTTAATACGGGCCCACAATTATTTGGGAGATCTATAGACTCCACAAACTCCTCCATAGACCAGTCCACGGGGACTCCTTTTACAAGACCCATCCTAGAAATATTATAGGAAGGGATAAAAGCCTTGTATTTGAATTTTATGAGGAGGGAGTTTTCTAGGAACGAATTGGCATCTATTGAAGATTTAAATTCTACAGACATTCTGTTACGACCGACGCTTTTGACACCTCCACACACTATATTTTTAACATTGCAGTCAACCAGTAGTTTACCAAACTTAATTGGTCTAATGGAAGTACCAGCAGCAGGGTCAGGTTCTTCGCGAGTGACATGTACCAGGAAGGGGCCAGCATCTTGTTCGTGATATTTTTTAGGGCCATCTTGGTAACTAGGGTTTAAATATATTGAAGCGATGGAAGGGTTTGCATTTTGAGGGGAAATAAATACTTTTTTGTTTTGTTCGGGGATGGGATCTTGCGAGGGTCTTTTGCGCGAGTCATGGGAAGTCTCTATTTGTGATAAGGAGGGGGATAGCTCCATAAACTCAATCGGACTATCAGGGGGATCAGGGGGTTTAGGAGGGATAATATTGTCAGCCATTGCTATTCGCAATGATTGACCACTATGTTAATTCTAGGTTAAAAACTACAACTATCTACGTACTTACAGATTTAAATATAAATACACCAACACCACACTAATTTAATAAACTAGGCTATTTGATCGTAATGAAAACAGGTACAGCGCGATTTATCACTTAAATACATGAAAACTCACTTACACGTGTGCTACACAACAAACGAGAAAGCGGAGCGTCATGTTATGTCTCTTCACTCTTGACTTGACAGATAATGTTTTTAAATAGTGACCAAGCTATTTATTTTCCGAGGTCTTTTAGCGGGATTTTATCAGAATTGGACGTCAGTTTTATTTATTTGTTTTACAATTTAGTTTATCGTGATTAATTTTGTGTTAATGTGGTGAATTTTGCATAACAGTGATCTATTAGTGATCAACAGTGTGTGGAAACAGTGAAATAAGATGAAATGGGGCGTTCACCGTGAGGTTGACGTTTTACTATACAACTTGCCACAGAGCGTCCTATTAAAGTTAAACTGTGAAGAGTTGCTGCCAAAAGTTCCAGCAAA
This sequence comes from Zygaena filipendulae, assembly GCA_907165275.2. Lineage (NCBI taxonomy): Eukaryota > Metazoa > Arthropoda > Insecta > Lepidoptera > Zygaenidae > Zygaena > Zygaena filipendulae. The sequence continues at coordinate 417,852 of OU015672.1, forward strand.
GCATCGAAATGCATCTCACCAATGCATTTCGATGTAAATAACATCAGAAGTAGAAAATACAACTGAATTGGCTTTATGGACTTAGCTTCCTTTGCCTTTCCTAAAAGGGGTAACTATGGATACAGGTTCTTCAGTCGGTTACTCTGTGGTTTCTAACTCTTACTCATGATGAATCATCGCGGCTACTTTTACTAAAATACTAGCTGTTCCCCACGTTAGTGCGTTAGTCTCGGAGATCCCATGGGAATTCCAGCATAAAAGTACCCTATGTTCCCTTGACAACGTGTACCTATGCAAAATTTCATAATGATCGGTTGAGCCGTTGAGGCCTGAAAGCGTAACAAACAATTAACAAACAAACTCACTTTCGCATTTTTAATAGTATCTAAAGGACACCTCATTTTTAATACTAATTAATATTTATTCATATCGTGTGAATTAACAGATGTTACCTATTATGGAGTAAATTAGGCTACTTGTAGTTTAGTTCCTGCGGCAAGTCAGAAACTCACGCGGGTGAAACCGCGGGGCAGTCTTATTTAGATACCTACCTACTTATTACTTAACCATTAACCACAGATAACTTATCAATGTTAGGTAGGTATGTACACTGTACTCACTTTATCAAGCATATTTTCACTGTGCGACTTTAAAATAATTTCACTGCAAAATTTTAATTGAAACTAAACTACCAAAGATGTGACAGAATCTTAAATAGACTGCATTAATTTGTCTTTTTTTTCGATTTACTTGCCTTTCTAACTTCACGGTTGATCGAACAGTTATCTCACCAACAAAAGTGAAAGTAGGTAGGCAAATGCTGCTTATTTCCTTTGTGATACGGAACGTAACAAAACGATTCCATGGCATGGAGGCAAACATCAAACTACTAACCATGCCAATTCGAAAGTACAGCTTTGAAGTCGATATACTTATTAACCGATTTCAAAAAAGGAGGAGGTTCTCAATTCGACGCGTAGGTATGATTTTTTAACCGACTTCCAAAAAGGAGGAGGTTCTATGTTCGATTGTATTGTATATTGTATTGTATGTATGTTATTTTTTATTTTTTATATTTTTTTATGTATGTTCACCGATTACTCGAAGACGGTTGGACCGATTTGAAAAATTCTTTTTAATACAGTTGCTCAAAAAGTGGCGTATTGCAGGGACGTTTAGCGTTCGGGATGTGGGCTATTACATACTCGAGCTTTTTGTTTACCTTTCCCGAACTCGTGCGTTCTCTTTGCCAACTGTCAAAAATGGCGACACGACTTTGACACACTTTTTGCATTGCGAAACGTAGGTTTCGCATTACTAATACGACTAGCGCCATCTCTTGATCACAGTTGGAACTTAGTTGAGTTTGTTGTGTTTTTGATATTTTATTAAATTGCTTAATTTTTTCGTAACTGTATTAAAAATAGTTGTTCAGTACACGTGCGGAACCGTCATTGCAACTAGTTCCGACTGTCAACCCTCACCTTCGGCTGCGCCTCGGCTCGGGTAGACATTTGTCGGAACTCTTTGCAATGACAGGCTTTCCGCACTTGTAATGAAATATACTATTTTTTGTTTGAAAGGGTATACTCCCAATTAGGTCCCATTGCCACCAAGTCGGGATCTGATGATGGAATCTTGGAGAAATCGAGGGAACTCTTCAAAAATTATAGGCACACCTATAGCGATTTGGGTATTTTTTATAGTAAATCGTTCATTTGCTTTTGGAAAGCAAAATTTAAAGAAGTGGAACTGATGATGAAGACCGCAGATGGTAATCGGAACTACTCAACAATAATACGTATTTCACGGGTTCCGATTGAAGCGATTTCGAAAATTGTTTTTTTTGTTTGAAAGGGGATACTCCCAAATTGATTCCATTGTCACCAAGTCGAGATCTGATGATGGGATCTTGGAGTAATCGAGGGAACTCTTCAAAAATGATGGGTACACCTATAGCGATTTTTGTATTTTTTATAGTAAATCGTTTCTTTGCTTTCGGAAAGCAAAATTTGATGAAGTTGAACTGATGATGAAGACCACGATGGTCATCGGAACTACTCAATAATGGATATTTACTTAACGGGTTCCGAATCGTTAACTTTAAAATGGTTTCTAATCAATTTATGCCGGTCACAATGTATATGGTGAAGTGGAAATGATGGTGATGTACTAGGAGAACTCCTCAACAATTAACGTCCCTGCGTCGGGAAAAGCAATATTTTCTAAAAGGTGATGAGCAGTTGACGTAAGGCTATTGTAACTTAGAGAAATTACGAACTAAGTCACTTAAAAGCGAGAAATAAGCAAAATTTTAACAAAAAAATTAAAACCGACTTCCAAAAACACCAAACTATAAAGCTAAAAATAACAAAATACCGATTTAATCCATCAGACAAAAATAAACGTAATACTATAATTGGTTTGTGCTACCACTTTTCGATATGAAGTAATGATAGAAATATATAACAGAACTAGCTGTCCCCCGCGATATCATCCGCGGTAATTTTGGAGTTCCCGCGGAAATTTTGGGATAAAAACTATCCTATCTTTTAAGTTGGACCATTTTATTAATGGTTACAAAATTTTATCAAAATCCGTTCATTAGTTTCGGAGTCCATCGCGGACAAACAACGTGACACGTGATTTATATGTATATACTAGCTGTCCCCCGCGATTTCATCCGCGGTAATTTCGGAGTTCCCGCGGAGGTTGCGGGAAAAAAGTACTCTATGTCCTTCAGTTCCCGAGGGAATTCCGGGATAAAAACTATCCTATCTTTTAAGTTTTACCATTTTATGAATGGTTACAAAATTTTATCAAAATCCGTTCAGTAGTTTCAGAGTCTATCGCGGACAAACAACGTGACACGTAGACTAGCTGTCCCCCGCGATTTCATCCGCGGTAATTTCGGAGTCGGAGTTCCCGCGGGAATTCCGGGATAAAAACTACCCTATCTTTTAAGTTGGACCATATTATAAATGGTTGCAAAATTTTATCATAATCCGTTCAGTAGTTTCGGAGTCCATCGCGGACAAACAACATGACACGTGATTTATATATATTAGACTAGCTGTCCCCCGCGATTTCATCCGCGGTAATTTCGGAGTTCCCGCGGAGGTTGCGGGAAAAAAGTACTCTATGTCCTTCAGTTCCCGAGGGAATTCCGGGATAAAAACTATCCTATCTTTTAAGTTGGACCATATTATAAATGGTTGCAAAATTTTATCAAAATCCGTTCGGTAGTTTCGGAGTCCATCGCGGACAAACAACGTAACACGTGATTTATATATATTAGACTAGCTGTCCCTTGCGATTTCATCCGCAGTAATTTCGGAGTTCCCGCGGGAATTCCGGGAAAAAGTACTCTACGTCCTTCTTTGTACCCCTGAGTTCTAGAGTTCCCGCGGGAATTCTGGGATAAAAACTATCCTATCTTTTAAGTTGGACCATTTTATGAATGGTTACAAAATTTTATTAAAATCCGTTCAGTAGTTTCGGAGTTCATCGCGGACAATCAACGTGACACGTGATTTATATATATTAGAATATATTGGATAATAGAAAACAATAATAATATTACGAGAATTTTTGACTTTAAACAAAACTAAACGTGATTATACAAAAAAAAAAACAACATACAGACAAATTGAGAACCTCCTTTTTTTGAAATCAGTTAAAAATATTATTAGTCCCATACTCTATGGCGCATAGAATGAAATGACTTCACTGAAGATGATGAGCCTAACTCGAGTACCAACTCGAGTTCGAATAATAGGCTACTCGAGTGGCAACCGGCATCTTGCTTCTATGACCGGCAGGATACGGTAGTTTTCTATCACAAACTGCTTAGAGATACTGCCGTTCTCTATGTAGTTTTTCGTGGAAAGCTACTTGTTACATTTAATTACTCCAAGACACGTACTCGAGTTAACTCTTTTTATTTTAGATTATTTATTGAGTAAAGTAACTTGACTCATCACATCACTACTTTTGTTGCCCTACGGCCTACTTCGACCACGGTTCCCAACTTAGGGGTTTTCCCCCTAAATTTAGGGGGTAAATGAATGCGGTGGGATGTTTTTAGGGGTATTTTAAGGAGTTTTTTGGCTTCTTATGTTTTTTCTAATATTTGTTTCTTATTTTTTTGTTACTAATTTTTATTTATTAATTATTAAGGCCAGGATTTATGCCGCAATTTTTAAATAATAATTATTAATAATGTCGAATATTTGATATTAAATAATTGATCTTAAAAAAATGTAGAGACTTTCGCTTTTTGCCAAATTGTTTTTAAGCACAATATTTTCGCCCTAATAATTTTGAATTTCCTATTTTTTATAAATTTTTTTGTAATAATATTATTTTATTTAAGTCAAAAACTTTATTAAAACTTTAGGGGTAAATGTTTTCGAGAGTTGGTAACATTGACTTCGACACTTTGCCCCAGTATTAGTGTTCTGTGCTTTGCCCGGAGTTGCCCGCCATTACAAGCTCATGTCAAACGAACTTCGGTTGGTGAATTGATTGGAGAATTTTTGAAAAACAGGATTTCGTTGTAACGTACTTATTAAAGTGTTAGTACCCGAGCTTGATATATTCATTAAATAATGGCCCAGAATATCAATCCGCATTACGCGTCGACGTCGAATCCAGCAAAACAGAACGATGACACGATCAGACTAAAAGACAATCACGCTGTGAGCAAACGGTGAGTTTTTATAAAAATAACATCTAAAACGAATGTTTGCTATTGATTTGTGGGTTTGATTCTGTAATGTTTGTTGCAGCCTGCAAAAAGAGTTGATGGAGCTGATGCGATGCGCTGACAAAGGCATATCCGCGTTCCCCGAAAGTGAAAACTTGTTCAAATGGATAGGCACCATCAACGGCCCACAGGAGACTGTGTTCGCGGGGCACAAGTACAAACTACATCTTGAATTCCCCAATTCTTACCCTTACGCACCTCCGGTAGTCAAATTTATAACGCCATGCTTTCATCCAAACGTAGACACATGTGGTTCCATATGTCTAGACATTCTGAAGGACAAGTGGACAGCTCTGTACGATGTGCGCACCATTTTGTTGTCTATACAGAGTTTGCTTGCTGAACCCAACACTCAGAGCCCATTGAATCAGCAGGCTTCTTACCTATGGCCCGATCAGGCTGCTTATAAAAAATATTTAGACGAATTTTATAATAAACACAAGGATTCGTAGTGTCGTTAGTGTAAATTGGTAACACATTTTTTTTCTTTGTATTATTGTATTATGAGTGTTCTGAACGGGTAATAGTTATTTTTATGGTGAGATTGTGACAACACTATAATGCTATTTGTTTGTATTAAGTTATTTTATCTTCCTCTAATCTTGCTCGCTCTGATTGAAACTGATTTATTTCATCTTCCAAAAAACTACTAAATATTTTATTCTTTTAATTTCATCTCTGAATTTGGTCAAATCTATAACTAAGTATGAAACTTTCTGAAAAAATGATAGCTTGCTTTTTTAACCAACTTCATTAATGTCACTTCACATCTCAATTGTATGTATCAATTTTAATTATGTTTGATGAGAGATAACTGACAAAATATAATTATTTAGTTCAATTAGTCATGTGTTTTTATTATTCGGTTTTATCAACTATGCCTCTGACTAGTTGTGCCCTGCAGTTTAACCCACGTTAATTTCAGAGTTCCCGTGGGAATTCTGGGATAAAAGTACCCTATGTGTTAATCTGATGTATAAGCTATATTATTGTAAAGTTTCATTTAAATCCATCCAATAGTTTTTCTAAAAGGGTGAAAGAGTAACAGACATCCATCCATACATACTTACAAACTTTTACGTTTATAATATTAGTATGATTAGGATTGCGAGTCATTTATCAGCTACCTTGCTAAGAATATCTTGGGGTTTACTGCAAATCAAGATACTATAAATATACTGCTCATTTGAAACTTGAAACAAATAGTGGTGAACTATTCTTCAGTCATTCACTCATTTCTAGTTGTCCCTGTTGTGATGGATCCGACTTGAAGAGGGCTGGAAATGTAGGCAATGTGGTGAGGATCAGAAGTAAGGATAAATACCTTTGAGAGCAGGTGCTGGTTTCATTTTTATCCATGTTTTCAGGCAATGAAAAATGAGGGTTAAAGTATAGTATATGGACCGTTGATTTTCGGGGTCAGAGGGAGACGGGGAGGGGGGGAGGGTAGAGGGGAAGTCTCCCTTAAAAGGGGGAGTTGCGGAAACGCGTAGTTTTTTTTTTATGAATTTTTGAATGTTCTAACCTAACCTAGCCGTTCCTTTCCAAAAATGTAGGATTTTCATCAAATTAAACTACAAACCGCTACGCAAAGTGTTTCTGGCGCTTCGCCGGCCGCTGCCGCGGCACGCTGCGCTCGGCTCGCGCGTTATCTTACATGTTCTAACCTAACCTAACCTAGCCGTTCTTTTCCAAAAATGTAGGATTTTCATCAAAAACTACAAATGCTACGCAAGGTGTTTCTGGCGCTACGCCGGCCGCTGCCGCGGCACGCTGCGCTCGGCTCGCGCGTTATCTTACATGTTCTAACCTAACCTAACCTAGCCGTTCCTTTTAAAAAATGTAAGATATTGTTTCTCAGTACAAGATGGTGCCGCGTGCACGCACAAGTTGTAATATAAGAAACTGTATTAAAGATGCCACACCAGTTGTCACGCATTTGGTGTGCCATTTTGGAACGCATGCAATGACGTCTATTGTAATAAAAAAAAAAAGTAAACACAATCACCTCAATTTACTGGTTTATAACCTCAATTTAGTCTAAAAACTTAACTTTTTAATATTTTTTTTTAGAAAAACTATAAGGTTCCGCAATTTGAAACTTTGCAGAAATGTAGCTTAGACTGACGCCTTTCAGCCTAAAAATTCTGATTGCCCAACTCGACGGTCCATATACTATACTTTATCCAAAATGAGTGTTTGGTACTGCGTTTCTACTTAACAACAGATGCGCTTAAACAACAAGTGAAGCTCAGTCGAGTTGCCTAGATGTTTATGATAAATCTGCAGTGTAGCAACATAATAAATGTAACCATTTTTGGCACCAGCTTTTTGTCCTAAACTTGATATCAATAGTATTCTAATGAAAAAAGAAGATTGGAATAGAAAAAAGTAAAAATAAAATAGGTACAAGCGTGAGTCTTAAAGTAGTATAGGTACTTGGTACAAAATTTCACGATAAAATCCTTCCAGATGTATAAAATTATAACGACAAGTCCTATGACTATGAAAACTAATGCACCCAATATATTGATGAAAAGTATTTTTTTGCTAAAATAACCTGTAATTTTGTATTGTATGAAATTTATTTTAAAATATCAACTAAGATAATAGTTTCGAGGATACAAATTAGTGAATGGATGCAAGTGACATTATTTTAGGCCAAATATTTATAACCTTTCGATTGCTACTGCTGTAAATTTATATTTCACTTGCACTAGTATACGTAGGATCAGTCAATATGATCTTACCTACCCTAATTTACATAGGTATTCTCCTATCGATCTATCTTTTCGCTCGTCTGCGGGTATTCTCACATACCTACCTACCTAAGGAACATTGTCATTTTCAATAATGTCAAAAACATTCTCAACATCATAATTTATTTCACATTTTGATAATAATCATTCAACAATGGAGTAATAATATAAGTTTACACTTAAAAATATTTAAGTAGATTCTTCATAATAATTTAAAATAAATTACATAATTATATCTAAAAACATTAGTAGTTGCTTTTGGTCGTAGTTCACTCACGCAAGTTAAGAGATCCCTCGGGAACTCTATTTAGTGCTAGGCTAAGAAGAATTATATACAGGGTGACTAACCATTTCGTTCGTCGAAGCTTAGGCACATTGTTGTGCTCATGGTAACAAGCAACTTTGCGAAATAACATGAAAACAATTATTGTATTCCAAGTTAAAATATTCAGTTGCGCTTTCACAGTAAATACAGACATTACTAGGTATTTAATGGCGCCATGGGTTCTGTGTATAGTTGGCATCAGCAGGGCAATTATGTAACTTTAGTTGAAACTGAAATATGACAGCAATGACTATGATGTTCTATACTATATAGAACTGCAGCTGTTGACTAGACACGGCATGTTCAGAGGGAGGTAGCAGGACCTTGCCCTGAGTGAGACTGACCTCTGTCATTGTGGGGTCACCGACGAGTACCGGAACCACGTACTGTGGGATTGCCGGCTGTACGCGCGGGAGCACCGGGCATTGCTTGAACAGGTAGTGAGGGCGGAGGCGGGTCCGGTCTACTTTGCGGATCCGGTAAGCACTGGGGGAAACTTCGGGGCACTGAAGATATTTGCGCGTCGATGGCACAAAAAGAGAAAGATGGTAGAAGAACAGCAGCTGTGACCTGGCGGCAAAGTCATCGTGCTAGTTAGTGTACGTCAAGCTTCAGAATAGAGAGAGTGGCCTCATAGGGACGGGTCTAGAGCCAAAAAAGGATGTGTTAGGTGTGTCCTGGGTAACCGGGGCGCACCTTCCCGTGTTTTGGTCCTAACCAAGATGGAGATTGGAGGAGGGATGTCCCTATCTACTATACCGATAAGTCACCGATTAGTGTACTAGTGTAACCGAAAAGTCACGAATACTGAGGCGGCAACAAAGCTAAAGCAATCGCTACCGACGTTGCTTCGGTGTGTGGAGCCTAAGAAGCGCAGGCCACTTGTAGCTCTGCACCGGGTGGAGGGGGATCCGGCGCATGAGGATCTGGTGGCGGCGGTCTATGACCAGAACTTACGGAAAGATGCCACATGGACATGGACATGTCTGTAAGTCTGAAGTTGTGAGGTGTGCGACGTGCAAAACACATAGTACAATGTCGCCGGAGTGTCCAGCGCGCAGGTACGCTGAAGAGCGGTACGTCGCCACTGTATTTGATGGCCAGCTAAACTTACAGGGCTCCCGTGCGGCAACCGACGAGCTCCCGCGATCATGCACGCACGGTTTCGACGTCGTTCTGGTTCATGAACATTATCCGAGGCCGTCTATCGTGACCACAGAACAGATAGAAGTGACATCAACTCAGTTTAGTATGGAAACAAACGAAAATCAGTGTCGCCGGATGATTGTAATACACGAAACTATTCATTAACCACAAAAACATTCATTAACGTAACAAAATATATTAGACACCGTTTGGTTAGGTTTTAACTTAGTCTTTGTTTACAAAATTCACAGTTTTGTGAATATTGTGGAAAATATATATACGGGATGCCAACAAAGTTTTTGGAAAGTTAGAGCATTTGCTCTAACTTCCTTAGCAACCGCGGCGCGCCTGCCCCGCCCACATGTCATCTCTAGTAATTTCTTTTCTCTGTGATCGTGACCTTCCAGGGCGCATCGCCAGCTAAGGCCGGCATCGCGGTGCGGAGCGGCGATGTCTTTCAAACGCCCACTGTGCGGTGGCGCACATCAGCGCAAGCGGGCGGAGTCTTCACGTCGTGAGCGCGTACTTCCAGTACTCGTACGAGGCGACGCCCACTCTCCGCTGTGGTTCTGCGAGCGCCGACAGCACGAGGGGAGGGGCGGACACCGAGTATCGCTGAAACCATGTCGAAAACTGAGGGACAGCCGCCTACCTTCTGCGGACCGAACGGTGCGTCCAACGTAAACCTCACCCTTACGCGCGGAAGCATCAGGGTGAGAAACTGGACGGTGCATGAGGGAGCGAGCATGAGCGACCAACAGCTCATCACATTCGACGCAGGATCTCACCATCAGCAAGAGGACCCGCCACACCATGGGATCGGGCGACTTGTGACTAACGCCCGGGCGGAAAGAGTTTGCTCCACCTTCAGTGAATACTCGGGCGTACAGCTGGTGATTGGTTAGGCATACAAAGGGCGAGGAACAACACCGGTTATGAATGGTGGTCTCCTGCCCTGGAAGCGCTTCGCCGAGAGCATGGCAAGGCGCGCAGGGTGTGGCAGCGCACCCGCGCCGCGCCGAGACAGCCCCAACTCTGCGAAACATACCATCAAGTGGGTCAGTTCACTAGAATTACGTAGTTCTGATAGTGTCTGTTGCGGAACTAGACACCTCGCCAGTGAACCTTTATGTTTGGGGGGTATGTGTGGCTCCGCCGTAAACCCCTCTCGGCAGGTCCTTGAACTATATAGCTGGGGGTTTATTGGTGGGTCACTACTCACTGCGGTCTTCGAACGAAGTTCGCGACGTCGGCTACCAGCATGCTGCACTGTACGCTTAATGTGTCACATAGGTGGGATGGTAGCAGGCGGAACCGGCATTCTTCAATGCAGCTCCGTTGGGGGCATCCACTGATGCCCCAAGTCTAACGGTAACCTTTGGGTGGAGCCTCGCGATTACCGTGGTCGAGCGGGGAATTTGGGGCTAGCGCCCCCTCTCTCCTCAATATTGTCGTGCTCCGGGATCCGATTCAAATAATTGTGGTGATCCGTGGTGAGCCTGCATGGATCTGTCCGATCTGTGAAAGACCATTCACCGGAGGCGCGCATCCTCGTCAAAGGCGTGGCGAGGGACATTAACCAGGCCCTTCTAGCTTCTCTTCCTACACTGGATGCAATCAAGGAGCAACGCAAGAGAGCGCAGCTTACAGAGATCTGGTGCTGAAGTACAGAGTCAAAAAAGAGGAGGCTCTCTCAGCGAACCGCAGTAGCAGTGACGTGACGTCCTGATGCCTGCCGACGTCGAGCGAGCTACCGCTGTGCAGCCAACAAGCGCTGTCTCTAACTCGCCTCCATCACACGCCAATGACCTTCCAGCAGCCCCAGCCCCGATAGGCCCGGAAGTGTCGGGTCTCGAAGCCGCACTCCTAGCGAAGAGCGGAGCGTCGTCTGAGGCGAAGGGGCCGGGGGAGGAGAGCTGCTCAGCGGACTCAAGTGACGTTGGTCCAGGGACAGGTATGGAATGTCGACCAGAGCTGGGAGGAGAGCAGAGTACGCAAGAGTACAGCAACTGTACAAAAAGTACAGGGTCAAAAAAAGTTGGTCGTCGACCTCGGAGACGATCGGACGTGTCGCGAAGCTCTGCGTTCATTTATTACTTGTTACAAACTTAGTTGTGCAGTCTGCGAAAATAAATTCTCGCTTCCGTGCGCGCTGGCCCCGTAAGCGGCGCCGCCCCGTCTGTGGAATCAGCCGCAAATAACCTTGTCGCGCGAGTGCGAGTGCAACGGACGAAACATTCGCCGGGCGCCGCCTCCGCCGTGCATCGGTATTTTAGAAGGGCGGACGGTATATTATTAGTTTATACCATTTTTTAGACGTGCATATTTTACCTATTGTTGTAAATACATTTGTACATTTAAACTGTGTTAGGTATAAGGTTGTTTGGGTGTGAGCGCGTTTGTTCGTGTTTTCTGTGTAAACCCATAAATACTGTGTATTGTGACTTTTGAGTGATATTAGAATGGAGGACGAACAGGAGCAGGAGCGCCAGCTTCTCGCCGCCGCTATGGCAGAGAAGGAGCTGGAGCTGGAGATGCTGCAGCAGATGCACGTGGAAGCGGGCTTTAGGCCGCGTTCGTCTCTGCTGAGAACTCCCCCGGGGGGCTTTTCAGCGGGATCGGTATCGGTGCCGGAGGAGCAGAGCCAGTCGCCGCAAGCGGACGACAGCGTAATGCAGCTGGACGCGCCAATGGAGACCCCTGCGCAGGCATCTAAGCGTGCATTGTCCTCACCCGAGGAAGTACAGGAGACGCTGCGTAGGAGAGTGCAGCGTGTGCGTCAGGCTGCTGCGCCCCCCTTGCGGGCCTCGTGGGTGGAGCCGCGGAGCAAAAGCAGCCTGATCCGGCTCCTGTGAGCGATTGCGGACCACTTTCCGGCTTGAATAAGGAGCAGCTGCTGGGGGCCGCCCATAAGGCGGCAAGGGGGATCACTGCGTGTGCGACATCCTACACGGCGAAGCTGAACAAGGCTGAGATCGCCAAAATTGGCGGTTTCAGTCAGGAGCTGCTGGCGGTGGTGGCGACGTTAATCACTAAGCTAGCCGAAGCTGAATTGAAGGCCAAAGATGCCCAGATTGCGAGCTGCGCCGCTGCGGGTGCGTCGCGCGCCTCCACACAGCAGCTGGGGCCCGCACTTAGCTACGCGAATGCCCTAAAGATGCGCAACAATATTATGATGCCGAAACCGGAGCAGGGCCCTATGGTAGCTATATATCCGACCGATGAAGCGAAAGACTCGTTGCCCACCGCGGACGCCACGAAGGCCGCACTAAAGACCGCGGTCAACCCTAGCACCATCGGGGCGCAAGTACGAAGGGTCAGGAGAGTGGGCAACGCGGGCGTGCTGGTGGAGACTACAAACGCGGAGGCAGCCACTAAGTTGAGGGCGTCGTTGCCACCGACACTGCGCGCCGTTGAGCCGAAGAAGAGGCGGCCTTTGGTGGCCCTCAACAGGGTAGACGGAAATCCGCCGCATGAGGAGTTAGTCAAGGCCATTTATGACCAAAATCTGAGAGAGGACCCAGCCTGGACATTGGAGAGTGTCGCCGAGGAGATGAAGCAGGCGTTCCGCAGGCCCATGAGTGGTGGCAGGTGCCAGCTGGTGGTCCTCGATTGCAGCGATCGCCTGAGAGACACGCTCGTGGCCAAAGAGAGATTGTACATTGGATGGGAGTCGGTGCTGGTGAGCGACCATTTGGGCATAACATGCTGCCATAAGTGCCACCAGTATGGCCACCCTGTCAAGTTCTGTAAATCTAAGGACGATATCTGCAGCAAGTGTGAGTGTGCCGGCCACAGAAAGGATGCCTGCGAATCGCCTGTAATGCGGTGTGCGACGTGCAAAACTTTTGGAAAGCCAGATGCGCATGCAACAATGTCGCCTGAGTGCCCTGCTAGGAAACACGCGGAAGCCAGGTACGTCGCCACCGTGTTCTAGATGGCAGGCACACCTAACACAATGAAGTTTGGCCAATTGAACTTGCAGGGCTCCCGCGCGGCAACCGACGAGCTCCCCGCGATTATGCGGGAGCGCGGCCTCGACGTCGTTCTTGTGCAGGAACATTATCCGAAGCCGTCAATCGTGACCGTCCAGGGCGCACCGTCAGCTAAGGCCGGCATCGCGGTACGGAGCGGCGACCTCACTTGTGCGGCCCTACATCACCTCTCGAATGCCCACTGCGCGGTGGCGCACATCAGCGGGGTTGGGCGGAGTCTCCACGTCGTGAGCGCGTACTTCCAGTACTCGGACGACGTCGCCGTGCACATCCACCACCTGCGCCGAGTACTGGAGTCTCTGCGGGGCCGTGACATCATCATCGGCGTGGACTGCAACGCCCATTCGCCGCTGTGGTTCTGCGAGCGCCGGCAGTACGAGGGGAGAGGGCCGGACACCGAGTATCGCCGAAACCAGGTCGAGGGTTTTCTGCTCGGCACTGGTCTCCGTATCGCGAACGTCGAGGGAGAGCCGCCTACTTTTTGTGGACCGAACAGTGCGTCTAACGTTGATCTCACTCTTACGCGCGGAAGCATTAGGGTGAGAAACTGGGCGGTGCATGAGGGAGCGAGCGTGAGCGACCATCAGCTCATCACTTTCGACGTCTCGACCTCTGCAGCCGGCGTCCCGGCACCATCGGCGCGCAATCTCGCGGAGGAACCGAAGACTTATCGGGACCGCGGAGTGGACTGGAAACGTTTTCGTGCTTGCCTACACCATCGGATGGGGCGACTCGTGACGAGCGCTGGAGCTAACAGAGTCTGCTCCCACTTCTGTAACATCTTGGAGCGTACAGCTGGCGATTGTCTGGGCACCAAAAAGGCAAGGGATAGCACCGGGTACGAGTGGTGGTCTCCTGCCTTGGACAAACTTCGTGGGGAGCATGGCAGAGCGCGTAGGGTATGGCAGCGTGCCCGTGCCGCTGGGGGCGACGCTGAGCTCCGTCTCCGCGACGCATACCATGCGGCCCGCGGCCGCTACCGCAGGGCAATGGCGGAGGCGGAGCTCAGATTTAACAGGGACATTGCGGAGACCGGTAACCGCGATCCGTGGGGTTTGGCGTACAGGGCCGCTTCCGGTCGTGTGCGCCCGCCTTCGAACGTGATTTCCGGTACTCGACTAGTAGAGGGGTTCGCCGATAATGACATAGACGCGATGCGAGGTTTGCTGTACTCCCTGTGCCCCGACGATGACATCAATCGGGACTCTGCATACCATCGGCAGTTGAGGCTCGCGGCTGCGTGCCTCCCTTCGGGCAAGGATGCGGAACCGCTTAGTATGGGGCGCGTTTGGTGGCATATCAAACAAATGCCGAACAAGGCACCGGGCCTCGACGGCATCACTGCTCGCATTCTACGGCAGGCGTGGCCTGCCAGTAGTAGTGAATTGAGTTTCGCGATAACATCCTGCATACGCGAGGGTGTCTTTCCTGGGGTTTGGAAAAAGGGTAGACTTATAGTCATCCCTAAGGGCAACGGCAAGCCCTTGACGGATCCGAAAGCGTATCGTCCAAAAACGCTTTTGCCGGTTTTGGGCAAACTGCTGGAGAGGGTGATACTCGATTGTGTCTCGTCTATCGGGACCAGAGTGTCACCGAACCAGCATGGTTTCGTGAGAGGAAGGTCAACGGTGACGGCTCTTCAAGCCGTCCTTGACGTACCGCAGTGCACGATGATGCCGTACGTTCAGAGCATTATGCTAGACATCTCTGGGGCCTTTGACAACGCCTGGTGGCCAATGACCCTCGTTAAGACCAAGCAGGGAGGCTGCCCACCCAATGTGTACAAAATGCTCCTGGATTACTTCGCAAACAGACTGGTGGGTATGTTTGTGGGGCACCAGACGGTGTGGAAGAAATCCACTATGAGATGCCCCCAGGGCTCTGTCCTGGGCCCGGCGCTGTGGAGCGTCCTTATTGATGACCTCCTTAGGATACCGCTTCCGGATGGGTCAAGGATTGTCGCATACGCGGATGATGTTACGGTTTTGATAGAGGGGCGGTCCAGGGCGGATATTGAGCAGAAGGCGGACGAAATACTCAAGGCTGTCGCTGACTGGAGAACAAGAAATCGTCTGGGATTTTCCCCTGCTAAATCCCAGGCGATGATGCTCAAGGGCCGTTTTCAGCGGCCGCCAACTATCCGCCGTCTGGGCGGCGCTTCGGTGAAGTCCGTGACTGAGGCGACGCTGCTGGGTGTAGTGATCGACAACACCAGATCATTCGCTCAGCACGCGAGGTACATGGGCGGGCGTGCGGCAAACTGCTTCGGTAAAATGTCGCACGTCTCGGCGAGTTCGTGGGGCGTACGATATAAAGCGTTGAGTTTTATGTATCGTGGTACGTACGTGGCCACAATAACATATGCAGCTCTGGTCTGGTTCCGGCGGGCGGCGCTTCACGTCGTCCGCAGCCCCCTTTTGCGGACACAAAGACCAGCGTTGATTCTATTGACAAAGGCATACGGCTCTGTCAGCACTGCTGCCCTCCCGGTCCTGGCGGGAGTACTCCCTGCGGATCTGGAGGTCACACGTGTCGGCAGACAGGAAGACACAAGGGCGGGACTGTGCGGCAAGGAGTGGCGCAGGCGTAAGCGGGATGTTCTCGCGGAGGTTGTCGCGGAATGGCAGGCGCGATGGACTAGTGAGTCCAAGGGGCGGGACTTGTTCCGCTTCTTCCCGGACGTGGGCGCGAGGCTAGACGCTAAGTTCGTGGAGCCGGACTACGTGGTCTCTCAGCTGCTGACTGGACACGGAATGTTCAGAGGGAGGTTGCGGGACCTATCCCTGAGTGAGACCGGCTTGTATCATTGCGGGCACGCCGATGAATATCGGGATCACGTGCTGTGGGATTGCGAGCTGTACGTAGGAGAGCGCCTGGCGCTGCTGACGCGAGTTGTGGGTACATTGGCTTTCAAGATCTTCGCAAGTTGGTAGCACAAAAAGAGGAAACTATTCGAAGACCTGCGGTAGGAGGGCGATGGAGTATGTGTGTACGTCAAGCCCCTTATAGGGGAGAGTGGCAACTAGGGACAAGGGTCAGAGCAAAAAAATGTGTAGGGTAAGGTGCTTCCCGGGCGACTGGGACGTACCTTTCCACGATTCGATCCTTATAACCACCACTGGTTGGCAGGACGCTGGGTTGGAGGAGAGTTGTACCTTTGACAACAAGTATGCAAGTTTATATAGTTTAACCCGCGTTAATTTCGGAGTTCCCGCGGGATTCCCTTCTCTGTACCCCTGAAAACGTGTATGCAAAATTTCACGATGATCGGTTGAGCTGCTAAGGTGTGAAAGCGTAACGAACTAACTCACTTTCGCATTTAAGGGTTTTCTCTCGTAGGCTATTTAAACTAGGATTTCAATATGGATACCATATCATTGAGATACTAAATCAATCAATCTACTAAATCAACGACACAAACACAAATCCGAACCCTCAATACTTGTAAGGTATTGTATAGTTGTTGTATACGTGTGCTGTAAATTTTTGTGTTTTGTCAATAAAGTGTTTTCAATTCAAAATCGACCGCCTTTTTTAATTTTAATTTAATTAACAGCTAGCATCGAACAAAATCTATTGTCTCTATGACCGGAATGCAATTTCTGAAGTATGTCGTAGACATATCGAACTTCAGATCACTTTTTGATCACAATCCTAAGGCGCAGAAGCGACAATTTCAGCCTAAATACTTTGGTTCAAAATTGTTCCATATGGTTCGATATGGCTGACTGTTTATTTCTCTTTTTCACGGCTTCTATGTTACAACCATAGAACAGAAAATAACTGATAGAAGGGACATCAACTTAGTTTCATCAACAGGTGAAAACTAGTGTCGCCGGGTGATTTTCGCACACAAAACTATTACTCACACACTAAAACATTCATTAACATTCATAAATGTATTCAACGCTTTTTGAGTACGTTTTTACTTAGTCACTGTTTTCAAATTTCACAGTTTTGGGAATATTGTGGAAAAATGAAAAATATACTTGGGATACTAGCAAAAGAAGTTTTGGGCAAGTTGCTCTAACCGTTAAGCGCTTGCCCCACCTACATGTCATTGTCATTTCTAGTTAGTTTATTTTCTCTGTGGTTACAACAAAGTGCAAACTCCATCGCAAACGGCTGTGAACCAGAGCTAGCGGATTACGACGTAGCTCTGTCATCGTAACGATACTCCGCTCCGTGACCACCGTAGGTAACCAAAGTCTATCCGCACCATATCGCAGCCCCAAAAACTAACTCTTGAC
This sequence comes from Zygaena filipendulae, assembly GCA_907165275.2. NCBI lineage: Eukaryota > Metazoa > Arthropoda > Insecta > Lepidoptera > Zygaenidae > Zygaena > Zygaena filipendulae. The sequence continues at coordinate 435,095 of OU015672.1, forward strand.
GATTATCAACAGTACAACCATGACGATAGTGGTGATTCCCAGTATTAGAATACAGTGCATTTTCCTATTGCCCCGCTGGTATCTCTCAGCTTTCTGCAACTGTTTGTAACCTTCGTGCACCTGCACTTGTGTCTGCTCTATGTTATAATCTATCCGGTCCAGCACGGTGCCCTGCTCGTGGACCATATTGCCCAGATCCTTAAATATATCGTTCAAATCGACTATGGAACGTACAATTTTATTCACTTCCTCCTCTCTCTCCGCTACCATTCTAGTGTTCTCCTCTTGCATAAGCAACAACTGTTTCTGGTTCATCGCTGGCTTTTGGAAGACGTCGTCTATATTCTGGTCATCTTCTGCATAGTTCTGGGTGCCCGATGTGCTGGGCAGAGAGAAGAGCAAGTCTGTCTGGTTGCTCGTCAGTCCCGGCAGAAGTTCTGTGTCGTCTTCCAAACTTAGCTCTTCGAAGTTCGGCAAGTCGAAGTAAGCATTCGATCTCTCCTCTCTGGAGGTAAGGGATTTGAGATAATTGGATTGCGCTGTTCTGAACTTTATGCTCAGCTCCTGTAAGATCGTCACTAGGGCTAGTACTACGTTTACGGTTAGTTTCTGTTCGGTTTTGTTGCCTGCAAACAAAAATACACTTTATTACAGTATATAAAATTCCTGTAAATTACTGCTTAATAGATCTCTCTGCAATAAAACACTTAAGATTTATTAATTTTCTATCAAGAAAGTTTATTGTGATCGTGTTTTGACTTTAATCACAATTTCTATAATACGCTCAGCAACCTCCAAATCTTAAGTTTCAACAACAAATGATAACTACCTCTTCCCTGCAGTTTCAATTACATTAATTTCCCACAGGAGGAACTCTGGGTATAAATAATATGTCCTATTATTTGTCCCTTTCTGTACACCTGACAATGTGCATGCGAGATTTAGGCGTGAAAGCGTAACAAACAAACTCACATTCGCATTTATAATATTACTTAGACTAAAGTCACACTACAAAGAGCTTCGCTTATTGCTAAAAGCCAAGAAACTCGCCGAGTGACCTATCCTAGTGAATAGACATTTATCTATATATAACTAGCTGTGGTGTGGCCCGTGGTTTCACCCGCGGTAATTTCGGAGTTCCCGCAGGAATTCCGGGATAAAAGTACCCTATGTCCTTCTCTGTAACCCTGACAACGTGCATACCAAATTTCATCCAAATCCGTTCAGCCGTTTTTGCGTGATTGAGTAACAAACATCCAAACATCCACACTTTCAGATTTATAATATTAGTAGGATATAAATACTATCGAAGCTGGTCACACTGCAAGCGACGCGACGCGTCTAGGTAGGTGCCTAGCTTAGAATAGAGTAGTTTCCGGGGTATGAAATTCAAAATTCTATTTAGCCCGTCAGTTAGATAATAAAAAAATAATAGACACGTATTTTTTGCTTTTTCAAATTATTGAAAAAATACTAATGCTACTGCTTCACCTGCGTTAGCGTTAACGTTGTAGTACGGGAGATACCGATGCTAATTCGGGAGACACTCGAGCGTCGTTGGGACCTATTGGGTTTTGAAGATTAGGAGATATAAACAAAATAAGGTTATATGATATTTTTTCATTCACCGGTGGGTTTAGCTTCTACAGGCTTTCAAAAATGTAAAAAAAAATAGTAAAATGGAAATACTCGAGCGCGTCAGATATTGTAGTTTAGATACTCCAAGGTGTCTCTGATATCGAAAATATATTCATCTGCCCATTTGCGTGGTGGGGGTGGGCATCCGGAAGGGGAGAAAATGAAAAAAAAAAACATTTACTCGAGCGCGTCAGATATTCAAAGGGGATGTTAAGTGAGCCTTAAAAATGCACCCCTTCGAAAATCTGCCGATTTGGAGGTGACGCAAGGTAGTAGCGAATTTTTGAAAATGCAAAAAAAAATCTCAATTTTGAAATACTCGAGCGTGTCAGATTATTTTACAGAAGGTTCAGCTTGCAGTCCAAGTTATGTTGGCTTAAAATCTGACAATAATTTTGAGGGATATTATTAATCTGACTGCTAGAAACAAAAATTATGATTTATTTTTAATTTTTTTTTATTTCTGATGTAAGTTTAATAACTTTATGAGCTATTTCTTGTTCACAAAAAACACACTTTATATTTCTATGAAATATGTAAAAGCTCACAAAATATTATTCACAAAACTAACTTTAAAGCACAAACAAGCCATTTCGTTTTACATATAATAACATGAACGCGTTGTTTTGTGATGAGCTTTATTATATAATATATATATAATTACATTAAAGTGAAAGGTGAACCTATAGTTTGATGTAATACTTACCTTAACTTATTTTAATATGTATTTTAACCGACCAAAAAAAGTTATAATTCGACACGTTTAGCGACGTGGTATACTGTGATGACGTTATGGCGACGGAAAGTAGTGTGAGGACGGTGCGAGAGAGTGAGAGATAGAGAAAAAGTAAAAGGGAAAGAAAGACAGAGATATGAATAGGTACATGTTTCACTGCAGCTGCTCGTTCGATTCGAAGACGATTTTTGTTTCTTCGGCTTATGAAAATCGGCAGATTATATTTTTCCCGCTATCCTTGAGTTATTTACTTTAAAATAAAAAACAAATCAACTGCGCTCGAGAATGTCGAAGTTGCGTTTTTTTTTTGCAAGTTTGTGATCCTCTAACTCCTTTACGTCACGTTCAAATGGTCAGATTATTCATATACATACTTCTCACTATGTAATTAACCCACCATATCTTAATCTGACGCGCTCGAGTATTTCGAGTTATCGATTTTTTTTTACTAATCTGATCGGTTATTCTAGACGCACCCACCAGTGTAGAGGGCCTATATTTGGTGGAGGTACTCAACATGGTGCAAGGTACCCCCCTTATGTTCATCTGACGCGCTTTAGCTAATCCACAAATCCCCTCTTGGCGGTCCGTACTATTGATGTTAATGTCCAACTACGCGTTAATTAAGGCATTAAAATACGTGTTGGCTACATTTAGTTTGCAACGTGCCGTTAAGCGTTAATTTCTAGTGAAATAACGCGTTAACACCAAATGGTGGTCGAAGCTTCAAACAGCTGTTTTTTTTGCAATGGAGGTAGAAGCAGCTGTAATTTTAAACCATTCCATTGTCTTATTTTTATTGTTCCCGCCAAAACAAAGTAAATACGGTCTTGCTCCGCGCGTGCGCCACGCAGAATGAGAAGGCGTTAATGTAGCCAACACCGCTTAGTGCGCTAAATAACGCGCACAAACCATTTGATGTGTTTTATAAACCGACACCCGAGCTATCGCTTAACGTTTAACGTCATTAGTAGGTACCTAATGCCGTTAACCCGTTAAAATGTTGGCCACATCTACGTAATGCCTTATTTAGCGCACTAATTTACGCGTTAACACGCAGGTGGAGCAGTAGCATTATGTAAAAAAATAAAAAATGTATGTCCAATATTTTTTATTAATCTACAAGACGGACTAAAAACTAAAATTTGATTGACAAGCCCATTAGGATATAGAGGCTAGCCAACAAGTTTGATGGTGTATGAAGATCATGGTTTTTTAACAGCACCCGAATTAGGTTTCTATGCAGCCGTTTGAACAACTCACCGTGTCTAACTTGTGCTCTTATGGCGGTGAGGTGCGTGTGCGCGTGCGCGAAGTGCCTGCCGATCTCGGCGGCGAGCCGGTCGATGTGCTGCTGCTCCGTGCTGTCATCCAGCGCAGGCCGGTTTATGTGCCGCAGGTGCCTTGCCTCGAGATCGGACAGTTTTGTTCGTAGCCTGAAAAATACGTTTTATTATGTTCCTACTGTCAAAGTGAATAATAATGCCACAATAGTTTATAATCATAATTATATTCATTTTAATTAGACTGTAATCACACTTGATCGTTAGTGCCGTTGATTTCGGCCAGTAGCAAATAGACAGATGTCTGATCGGTATTGCCACACTGATCATTCCTACTGGCTGTTCTATGCGTTAATTTTGGAGTTCCCGCGGGAATCCTGGGACAAAAATTAAAATTCTTAATTCCACCTGGTGGCCTGGAAGAGATAATTTTACAGTAATAAGGCCATCCGTTTGGAGTGACTTACTTTCCAACATTTTTTGATTAGTTTTCAGTTAATTCTATTAATTGGAATTCTCAATAGGTTAATGGAAAAAACTTTTTTAAAATCTTTTTATAAAACGAAGTTTTATTCAAATGCGCTAAAAAGAATAAACCATGCATTGTCATCCAAACTAAATGTGTATACAAAATTTCAGAATTTCAGCTCAATTGGTTGAACATATCTGCTTGAAAATTGAAAATTGAAATATTTGTGATAAGTAGATACTTTGATAAGTTGTATTTAAAGTAAGTAGATTTCTGAGTTACCTTTCTCAATATTTCACCCTTCGCTACTGATATTTAGGATATAACACTTTCTTACTATAAGAACTTTAAATGTTGAATACAAACTTTCAGTTGTTTTTTTAAATATAATTTTTAAAAGAGACCTTTGCGCTCTTTCCAATTCTAGAAATTTCGTTTTTGTTGCCCCTCCCCAAAAATTGATTTGCAACATTCCACCCGTACAAACAGTTACATTCAAACATACAATTGCAAGTTAAAAAAATATATAAAAGCTTTTAATAAAGTATTTCATTCACTCATTCATTCATCTACGTATCAGACAGACAAAGGTCTAATGACAGACAAAGGCTCGTCAGGCTCACCATGACTAGTCCTCACTTCCTGAGCTACACTCTTGTTATAAAAATTGAGAGTAAATTATATAGGACATGAAATTACACCTGGTGATAATATAGTGTGCCTCTTCCAATGCATCAGCCCATGGTGGTGGGGCATGCGAGTCCTGCCGGACATCCAAGTTAGCTTCCAAGTCATTGGAGTCTGACCTCATCAGCCTCACACGCTCTGATTCCCTTGCCTGATCAAATAAAGAAAAAATAATTTAATATACAAATCTACCCTACACTCTAGCTTATCAGCATAAGGCATCAGATTTTAAGTAAAACCTATTAAAAAACCTACTTACTATACATTAAAGAAAAATTAAATTTATAGAATTATTTGTGTTTTTGGACACATTAATCTCAGACGAAATAAAAAGTTAAAAAGTTTTTATTTCGTCTGAGACATTAATTTAGTAATATAATTCATAGTAATCTTTTTTTTATCTCTGCCAGAGATCCATAAAATATCATGTTTCATTGCAGAAAGTAGATTTGGAATTAACCTGTATTATAGTAGTATATATAGGTCCCGAACACCAAAAATTAAAAATAACAGGTATTAGTAGGTCGGTCGGTACTAACAAATAATAATATTAAAAATAAAAACCAGAAAAGAGAATTAGTACAGTTACATTACATTACTGAATAAGAAGTAATAAATAGATACTTTAATAATTATTCAGAAAATGCACAAGCATTAGAAAACTTACTTTTACCCGAGTTTAAAATGCTTTCAAAATAATTTATTCACAAAATATACATACGTTCATAGCAACATAGCGTAGGTACCGTAGTACCTACTTATTGATTTAAACTATGGCTTTACCTGCTCTGAAAATATTTGCCGGCTATGTATTGCATTATTGCGCATCAATACAAAAACTTCTGTTAAGCTTCGTGAAACCATAATTAATTAAACTTATTCATTCAACACCCAAGTCACCCAACATTCATAAAAATATTTATTTATAATCACAGCACAGACCACGTAGTGACTAGTGATTATAATCCAAAGAGTATTGCGCTTATTACACCTTGCAATTTCAAGACACCAATTTAGTGCTCTAAATCGGATACAATTTAGGGTCGGTGAGTGAGAGAGAGAGAGCGAGTAATCACACTGCACTAAATTGTACTCTAAATCGACTGCTGTAGGGTACATTTTAATGAAGTGTGATCATTCGCTCTCTCTCTCACTCACCGACTCAAAATTGGTCCCTAATGCGCTTATTACACTTTGTAATTTCAGAGCACCAATTTGGGGCTCTAAATCGGATACAATTTAGGGTCCGTGAGTGTGAGAGAGAGAGTGAGTAATCACTTTAAGGTTCAACAGGGTACTTGCATGATTTTTTTTTTTCAGTCTATTTTAAAGATATATGGCCTACTTAAAAAAGCAAGGAAAAGAAATAAAATATATGCATAAATTAATGAAATAGAGCGTTTCAAAGTTCCTACATTAGACCTTACCGCCGAAACGCGGAATGAGGTCACTAGTTCAAAATTACGCGTTTTTAATCTGTGATTGTAATGTCACTGTCGTATTGACAGGGTCATGTGACACTGACAGACAGATAACTTCAATATCCAAAAGCGAAATTAAGGTTGAACTGTGTCGATTTACTTCCAAAAGTTCCAGTAAAGAATCGAAATGCATCTTACCGATGCATTTTAAAGTAAAAAACTTCAGAAAATGGATAATATGCGTTGACTGTATGCACTTAGTTTCTTTTGCCTTCTCTGAAAGAGGTAAATGTTTCCTAAAAAAATAAAAGTGACGTCTTGTGTCAAGCTTGGCTGTGATTGGTGTTTCGTTGCAACGTTCCGTTACACAAAATTAAAAGTTGAATATTTTGGAAACTATTGAAATTTTTTTAGTAAATCTTTCACGATAACGCTTTTCTAAGGCTCTATATTTGAAATATTGAAATAATTTCTTATTATAAATTTCATGTCAGTACCCTATTATTTCTTCTTAGTCAATAATGTAATGTAACACTGTAACTTTCTTTTTTGGTTTTAATCTCACTATATTTTATCAATGTATGGACTAAGATCCCTTTGCCTTTCCCGAATGGGTTTAAAAAAAAAGATATCTGTCTTAAGTCACTAGTCAGCTGTCAGTTTGGTGGACTTTTGGCGGGATTTTTAGCAGAGTGGACGTCAGTTTTATTTCTTTGTTCTGAAAATTAGTTTATCGTGATTAATATTGCGTGAATATGGTGGATTTTGCATATTAGTGATGAACAGTGTGCGGAAACAGTGAAATAAGATGAAATAGGGCGTTCATCGGGAGGTTTTCGTTTTACTATACAACTTCCCACAGAGCGTCCTATCAAGGTTCAACTGTGAAGATTTGCTGCCAAAAGTTCCGGTAAAACATCGAAATGCATTGGTGGTAAAGAAGAAATATACCACTGAATTGGCTATATGGACTAAGTTTTCTTCTGCCTTCCCCGAAAGGGGTAAACTTCACCAAAAAAAAAAATGTCAGTTTGGTTTGTCATTTGTCAATTGGCAGTATGGGCCCTGTACTCTTAGCCTTTCCTAAATAGGATAAATAAACGAAAAAAAAAAATGTCATTTGTCAAGAAATCTAATCTAAATACGATTTTTTTCTTTTACTTTACTTTGTTTACGTTAGGTACGTGTATCGTGTTCATACGAAAGTGTAATTCCAAAGAGGCATTTTAAGTAACTTTTACATTCATGTTATTTTATTGCCGTTTTACATCGCATATAAATTGTTTTCATTCATAAAAATGGCTATGCCGGCCCCCGAACCGGCTCCGCATTTCCAGCAGTTCCCATCGAACAGGATAATCGTGATTCATCCCGGCTCACTCTACGTGCGCATCGGACGGGCCTCCGACCTCAACCCTGTGAAACAACTGCACTGCATCGCCCGTAAACGACGACCCGCCGGTAAAATATATCGCGATCCTTTCATACCTTCCAGCGTGCCGAAAACGAAAGAACTGATCGAAGAACTCGAAGAATGCAGGCTGCAGATATCGCATTCGCTCCAGTCTTACATGCAGTCGAATGGCGCGAGGAGGTACGCGACGCCGCCGCAACAGATAGCAGCGTTCAACCGTCGGTCGCTGCCTGAAGAGGTCTCGGACGAAGAACCCTGGCCGCAAGTGCAGTGCGACATCGTAGTTGGCGATTTGGTGCTCGATATAGACCCTGAGTTACCTTACAATATACATTTTCCATTCCGTCGGGGCGATTTCAACATGCATTTGGAAGTTGGAGGCTCCATTTCATCTGTTTTAAACGATTTGTACACAATATGGAGCTCCATCATAGAACATAAGCTAGGGATATCCTTGATTGAACTTGTGAAGTATAGATGTGTGTTATTGATACCAGACATTTATTCTAGGAATCAGTTAAAATATTTAATGAGTTTACTGCTCAAAGATTTAGGATTTGGACATTGTTTCCTAGTGCAAGAAAGTGTAGGCGCTACATTTGGTGCTGGTATTGGATCAGCCTGTGTAGTCGACATTGGGGACCAAAAGACTGCTATATCATGTGTTGAAGATGGCATATCACACAAAACAACGAGGCTAAGAATGGACTACGGGGCTGGTGATGTTTGCCAAACATTGTCATGGATGTTTCACAAAAGTGCATTCCCCTATAGAAATTGGAATGAAAATGTGCCGAGAGATGTGATGTTGATGCGTAACCTGTACCAGGAGTTCTGTCATGTCAACCTTGATGTTTGTGGCCCACAAGAGAAGACTTTCCTCGTTGACCATCCTGGTGAAATAGTCAACAAATACACCCTGCAAGTTGGAGATGAGTGCATAATATCTCCTCTCGCAATGTTCTACACAGATTTACTTAAAATAACTGGTGTCAAATCAACTAAGATACAGAACAGACAACCAAGTGACCCTGAAGATCCTTTCGATGCTGAATTCTTGAGAGAAACTGGAAGGAGACGAGAGACAGCTGATCCGACAGTTAATGAAAATCAGACTGAAGCTGTTAATGAACCTCAGCCATCTGGGAATCCAGATGAAGATATTGTAGTGGACACATTAGACACGGGTCCAGGTGATATGTCATCAGCTCCTGGACAAGTGTTGGCTTTAGATGCAGCAATACTTCAGAGTATAGATCGGTGTCCCAATGAAGAACTGAAGAGGAAAATGTACAGCAGTATACTGATTGTAGGTGGTGGTGTGAAAGTTCACGGCTTGGCAACGTGGCTGCAGACGCGGTTGGCATTGCAAATACCTTATACATACAAAACTGAACAGTTGGAAATAGTGACTTCACCAAAAGATATAGATCCAGCGAGCACCGTGTGGAAAGGAGCAGCTGTGATGTCCTGTTTGGAATCTGCTGTTGAGCTGTGGATCACACAGAATGAATGGAAGAAATATGGGTTGAAAGTTTTAAGAGAAAGAGCTCCTTTTATCTGGTGATTTAAATTCACCTTGTAGGCTATTGACACAAAAATATAAGGATTAGCATATGACTGAATGTTGTGGATCCTTTTGGGAGGCTCTTGAACATTTGATGTCTGTGGGCTGGAATGATAATGATAGACCATGGAGCTATGGCCATAACTAGTGCAATAACTGAAAAGAGAAAATCTGTGATTACACTGCTGTCTAAGTAGTCGCTTGTTACAGTTAGGCATTGATTTACTTATATCAATGCAGTTAGGCCCTAAATATAACTGATGTAGTTTATAATGCATTTCTAAAGCTTTTCTTATATTATTTAGAAATGATGGGATGCAGGTGTATAAATAGGAAATTAAGTTTAAATGTAATATTTATGACTCATCTTTGACAACAAACAACCATTTTTGTTTTACTTTACAATCGAATCGTTTTGTTTCCAACGCAATTATTTTAGTGAAGAAACATCGAGTGTCTTCTCAAAAAGTAAAAAAAAAAAACTGAAAATTAATTTTTGATGTAGAAAATAGTATATTTCATTACAAGTGCGGAAAGGCTGTCATTGCAAAGAGTTCCGACAAATGTCGACCCGAGCCGAGGCGCAGCCGAAGGTGAGGGTTGACAGTCGGAACTCTTTGCAATGACGGTTCCGCACGTGTACTGAACAACTATTTTTAATACAGTTGCGAAAAAAATGAAGAAATTTAGTAAAATAATAAAAACACAAACTCAACTAAGTTCCAACTGTGATCAAGAGATGGCGCTAGTCGTATTAGTAATACGAAACCTACGTTGCGCAATACAAAAAGTGTGTCAAAGTCGTTTCGCCATTTTTGACAGTTGGGAAAGAGAACGCACGAGTTCGGAAAAGGTAAAGAAAAAGCTCGAGTATGTAATAGCCCACTTCCCGAACGCTATACGTCCCTGCAATATGCCACTTTTTGAGCAACTGTATTAAAAAAATACTAACGAAAATGGAGTGAGCAATTTGTCTGTTATGTTTTTCTTCGTTTGTTTTTCCGTAATGCTTTCCAGATGAATTTTTCAATGTAAACGTCCCTGGGCCGCAACCCGCAGTGGGGGACTATATTCTTTTCAAGGGAAACCCTTATTATGCCCTGAAGTTTGCCCAAATTATGGAAAAAGACACAGTAAAAGGCCACTTTTAATTTAAAATTATTATTATTATTTACCCAACTTCGTCGATGACGACCCAAAAGGTAGTTATATGCATCAATTTCACACAAAGGGAACGTAATTTCCTATTTTTTGTATTTTTTATTATTTTGGCATTTTTTAAAAACTAAATGTCAAAAAAAAAATCATAATCAAAATTATTTATTTACTTTCACCTAACTACCTACTAATATTATAAAGAAGTCATAGGATACTTTTTTCCGGAATTCCCGCGGGAACTCCGAATTTCCCGAGGGTAAAACCACGGGGGGACAGCTATCTCTGGATCTACTGAAACGATTTTGCAAATTCACGAGCTACAGTGATCCTGAGTGATGGGGGTACTTTTTATCCCGGAATTCCCGCGGGAACTCCGGACTTTGTAATCTATATGGATTTACTGAACCAATTTTGAAAATTCTTTCACTTATAGATAGGAAGCTAAAGTGATCCTGAGTGACATAGGGTACTTTTATCCCGGAATTCCCGCGGGAACTCCGAAATTACCACGAGTGAAACCGCGGGGGTCAGCTATAGTGAATAAGGACCGCTGGTGATGGATTATTCACAACGAGTACAGTGTACTTATGACATCTTGCGACGACAAGTTTGCAGCGAACAGCGTGAGAAATAGCGGCTCGTCAAACATCTGCTTTGGAGGTTTCAGTCTGCAAGATAAATAGTGGGGAGTATGTACAGAGGCGCCTTTACCTATGGTGAGAGTTTAATATCCATTGGGGGAAGACAGTTTGTGGTAACTTGATGTGCTGTTAGTCTTGTAATTAGTACCCATTCCATTTTGACCGCGCGCTTACTACCTTTTTTACCGCGGTTCCGGCTGAAAACTAAAAACTGAAAACTATGTATTGGTTGACAAATAAATTTATTTTCTTTCTTCTTTTTCTTACTAGGGGGCGCTAGGGTAATGGTTGCCCACTGGCGCTACATGGGCTAGAGACGCCACAGGCCACTGGGAGTATAATTATTATTTGGACATTAACACACTCCACTTACGCACTCCATGTAAAGTTAAAAGTACAAGTAATTTTGTGTTGTGATTCCTGGCACGAATTCTACCCCAACAGCCATCGGCTCTACGAGTTATTTTAATACTAGCTGTTCATTTCGATGTCCTTCTCTGTAGGTACCCTTTATAAAGTGAATAGTTAAGCTGTGAAAGCGTAACAAACAAACTCACGTTCCCATTTATATAGTGGGTAGCTGTCCCGCGCGGTTTCACCCACCATAATTCCGAAGTTCTCGTGGAATTGTTCCATAAAAACTTTGCAACTCCTTTTCATCACTTAGGGGTTGAATTTTCAAAAATCCTTTCTCATCGGATGCTCATGTCATACAAAGAACACACCCTCCAAGTTTCAGGTCTCTACGATCAGCGGTTTAGGCTGTGTGTTGATCCATCAGTCATTCAGGACAAAGCATTTTATATGTATGGATAGGTAGGAAGGATGTTCCATTGCTAACATTAACACCCCACTCACTTTTCCTCCAGCACCTTCACAAGCGGACCCCATTTCTTTGGGAAAATTGTCTCGTTGTTCTTCCATTTGTCGTTGGATAAGTCCGCCACGGACGCGTTGATGACCTTCAGATAGCCGCAGCTGTCCGTGTACGCATCTATGAGGAGTTGCTCGAAGAACTTGGGCACGAAGTCGTTGAAGCATCTCTGGACGTCGAACAGTGTGGAGTTGACCTCACCCGCGTGCTGGCGTGTTTTAATTTTGACAATGGACACTAGATTCTCGGCCATCGTTTCGTTGAATCTGCGCGGGAGAAATACTAGCCACTAATAGGTTCAAATCTATTTACTACTAGCTGCACCCCGTGGTTTCACCCGCGTGTTTCGGAATTCCCGCAAAGTAGCCTAAGTTACTCCTCATAACATGAGCCATCTGCCAGTGAAAGTCCCGTTAAAATCGGCCCGACCTTTCAGAGATTAGCCGGAACAAACAGACAGAATACACTTTAATATATGCATCTGGGGAAGAGCTGATCATTTGGAATTAGGTACAAATAGACGAATCCCTATTTCCCTCGGTCACGGCATCACGCGTGAACGGCTAGACCAATTTCGCTAATTCTTTTTTGTTGCGTTTGTTATTGTAAGGAGTAGAAGAATATGACAAATAATTTTGGAGTTCCTGCTGGAATTCCGAAACTCACACGGGTGAATCTGTGAAACAGTTGGACCGATTTTGACGGGACTTTCACTGGTAATTAGCTGATGTTATAAGGAGTAAATTAGGCTACTTTAGATTTCCTGCGGGAATTAATCCGAAATTCACGCGGGTGGAACCGCGGGGCATAGCCAGTAGGTAAGTAACCTATCTAAACCGAACGAACAAATTAATTATTATCAGCTAGGACCAGCGCCCTTGTCGAGGTCAATCAAACGAGCCCCAACGCTATGGGTTTACCTACAGAGTGCCCACGGTCGTCTTTCGGCTCCATCATGCAATCAGCTCTGTCATGATAATATTGCATTGTCATCTGAACTACATTAGGATTAGGTAGTTAGGTACCTACAAAGTTTCATTTTGATACGACAATAAGTTAAAATTTACTTCTAAGACGTTTTTTTCATTGTTAGCCACAAGTGAAGCCAGCCAGTAGGTAAAGCGTGTTAAAAACTCCTGACAACCTGTATGCAAAATTTCATGAAGATCGCTTGAGTAGAAGGATATAAGGATTCATTACCTACAAGTCTGCTTCCCCGCGGTTTGTTTAGCAGTTTGGTTTTATCACTTTTATCACAGCTCCAAGGGATTGCTGACCTGAGTAGGTATTTGATATTAGTTCCAACTTGACACTTCTACACGTGACTGACAGATAGACGGACAACGAAGCGATCCTGTAAGGGTGCCGTTTGACCCTACAACCGCAAATTCTCCTTTGATTGATGCTTACAGAACAGCTTGGTGCAGCATGCAGTGCGTTGCAGCGACCTCGTCAGGCAGCTGGTGGCGGCACTTGTCCACCGAGCTAAAGTTCCTCACGTCCTGGAAGTTGTCTATGACCTGGTGGAACTGGTGCCGGATCTGTTCCAGCTTTGACGACGGCTCGAGGAGACAGTGCTCGGTTATATCGATTATCTGAGGGTACACCATATAGAATATATGTACCTATTCAAGGTCAAGACGATTCATTATAACAATACAACAAAAAACATATAGTAGTTACTTAACTCTATACAAATATTATAAAGAGGTAAAGTTTGTGTGGTTGTAGGGGTTAATCTCTGGATCTACTGAACCTTTTTTGAAAATTCTTATACCAACAAAAAGCTACGTTATTTATGAGTGTCATAGGCTATATTGTAATTCGGGATTTCCGCGGGAACTCCGAAATTAGCGCGGATGAAAACGCGGGGAACGGGTAGTCACAATAACCTTAAAATAATCACCGGGGTTAGTGAACTTTAGGTAATTAGGTATGATTTGAAATGCTCGGTCGGTTTCTCGTCCACTCAGGTTATACTAGTTAGATAATTTGATTAATTAATTAGTTACCTACATCAAAATTAACGTTGTTTGTCTAATTGGCTACTTGACAAAAATTTTTTTTAGTCCGTCGTGTAGATTAGTAAAAAATATTAAGAGACGTATTTTTTCTTTTCTTACGTAATCAAAAAATAACGGCGAATTTCGCGTTACGACACAACCCGGTGCAGTTTGTATGGAGCTTATACTGAATATTGACGTCACGAGTCCCCTACCCTAAACTTTAATGCGCTTTATCTGTCTATTTTCATTAATTTGAAAAAGCAAAAAATACGTGTTTATTATTTTTTTATTCTCTAACTGACGGACTAATTAGAATTGTGATTTTCATACCCTGGAGAATACCCAATTATGTACTACCACGCTATTTGTCGCGGGTTCGATACGCATTACCCACATCGAATGCAAAAGAAACTTTCTAAATGTATTTTTTTGGAGTGAAATTTCTTTGATTACGACGGAAAAACAATTTTTCATTACTCATACTCGGAAAGTAGGTCTGAAGTTGCCTGAGAAGCGGGTTGAAAGTAACCCTTTTCAGCCCTAGGGAGAATCGCTTTCAACTGACAACTGTCAAATTATTAAAAAAAAACTAGGTCTATTTTCACATTTCTATTGAACTATGTTTCAACTTTCTATACAGCCAGCGCGATGTAAAATTGAAATAACGTAAAGTTTAAGTAGGTATTAATTAAAATAAAATTCACTCACTTTTTCTTAAGCTAATTCCTATTTATATTTTTTTTATTTTCTTTAATTAATACTTAATAATTAAAGAAAATATTTTTTTTAGGTCGCCACAATGTAAATAAAAAATACTGGCTGAATAGCTAGCCGGCCAAAGAAAAAGAAATAGGTGGGAAAGTGTCAAGCGACTGGATCTTCACTAATTTTTTCTTTAGCTAATTCCTATTTTTATTTTGACTTTCCTTGCATTCGTAATGAAAAGCACAGTGTTACCCTCGGGAGAAAGACTTATTTAGTCCCTCGATCTATTGGCAAACCCCGTCTCGGGACTAAATAAGTTACTTTCACCCCTAGGATAACAATGTACTATTAGTGGCGCGTTATTTTAACGCGCCGTGTTATGGTCATAGTGAATAAGGGCCCAGCTTAATTTGGGACCATGATCATGTCCATACACTTATTGTTATTTGATATTATTACCTCTTCCATCGATATGACGTAATTGGTGAAGTCGTGGAAGTATTTTATTTTGTAGAACTTGACGATCGCACTCCTCAACTCCCTGGCCATTTCGCGGTGCATGGTCTGCACCAGGCTGAGGAATGTGTCGATGGAGACCAACGAGTTATTCTTCAAGACGTCGAAGTTCTCTCTGCCCTGCGTGAACAGGTTTTTCGCGACGTTGTACGCTTCAGATACCAGATGGTATTGTTTGTCGTCGTTTTGATAGCTGGTGCACTGGGAGAAGAGTGTAGGTCGAAACCTCAGTCCAAATAAAAACTATTTCTATTTGGTATGAGGTCGAAACAAAAACACAAATAAATTCAAATAGGTACCTACTTACCTCATTAGGTACGTAGGTAAGTGTAGGTATAGTAAGTATTATATTATCTGTGCCTAAAATTTCAAAAATTTAATTTGTTTAAAAAAAATAATTAATTAAAAAAAATTAATTAAAAATTTAATTTGTTTAAAATTTAATGTGTTTCTAAAATTCTAAATCAATTCAAATAAATCACTAATAATCACTAAGTATAGGTTCTACATGGGTTCTGCGATATATCCATATCTACTATAGGTAGGTATCTATAGTTACTTCTATTGAGGAGCAATTTAAAAACACAAATATCCTTTTTTTATTGGAAAACACTTACTGTTCATAAACCAATGACTACGAGGTACTAGGTACGTATATTTGAATTGAATTGAAAGAACTTTGTATTTAGTGGTTTTTACGTATTGCATATAACAGCTAAGACAGATAGACAGACATAGATTGTACCTATGTGTAGGTAAATCATCATTATTTTGCATCTAGTTATTATAAATTAATTATCTTATTCCAATCAGCTTCCTTACATTTTTCAATATTTTGAACAAATATTTTGAATAAATACAGACATAATTCTATTTACAATAGTTTTACTATATTTACTAGCTGTTACCGCGGTAATCTCAGGGTTCCCGCGGGAATTCCAGGATAAACTGTACGCATAAACCTTCCTCTTGAATCGCTCTATCTATCGGTGAAAACCGCACGAAACCCGTTCAGTAGTTTTTGAGTTTACCGCGAACAGATAGACAGACAGTCGCTGCGAAGGACTTTATTTTGTAATATGTGTTAAGTAAGGACCTACATAATTATTTTTTAGATTTTTTTTACACAGAGATCATTGTCACTTACCTCTTGCAGTGTGTACAAGAACATCAAGGTCACAACGGCGTTGCATAACCTCGGAGACTTGTTCATTAGGTAGGTACAATAGTTTCATTTAACTTTTATAACATCCGTAGGTATAAGTAATTCCAAAAAAAAATCGTTCGGATATAAAATAAGAGACTTGTTTTTGAAGCTATAGGTATTTCTTTTGAGTAAAACATTAGAACGGAAGTGACGCGCATGAATGACGAACCTGCTGAGTTCGTGCGTCATTTCCGTTCTAACTACCATTCTGAGTTAACAGCGGGGCTAATAAGTAAAAACTTAACTTATCTAACCACCGCTAGGTATTTCTATAGGCTCTCAACTGTTTTATAAACGTGTCAGAGAAACCAAAGATTTCAAGCAAATTCCTTATTACATAGAGTCGTAAAATGTTAACGTAAAAGATCGTAAAGATGCGTGACGCAGCTAGAATTCAATTAAAAAGATACCCAAGGAATGTGAGTTTTTCATGAATTTCAACCTTTTTGCAACCTTTACTTTCTCCTCAATAGGTTGTTTTATCAGTCGAAATATGCACATTTTTCAGTTCATAAGTCGACGTTATGAACTGAAAAATAACTTTTCTCTATAACATTGATATAACATATGACAGTATTAATAGGTAAAATAACGAATAATATGGTTATTTGGGAGCTTTCAAGTATTACGTAACGCAATTTTCGGAGATTTTTAACCCCCTCTCCCCCCATGTAACGCGCTGTAACGTTTTCTGTACCCCCTAGTAGAACGTTACCAACCACCAAGTAATCATTTCTTAACCTAAAAATCGATGTGTTGCTGTGGCAGGGCCTGTATGGTAGGTGGGTATATAGGTACCGAAAATCGTCGGAACGACTTACTGTTAGTAAAAAGCCTTATCGAGGTATAAATTGTGTTTTTATTATACAATATATTTAACATACTTTACGTATTAACTTACGATAATATCTAATAACAATTACATTCAAATTGATTATTATACAGTGAATAGAATTATTAAAGTAAAAAAAAAACAATGAGCGCGAACTTTATGCTTCAGTTGAAGCAGAACCCCATGATATAACGTCGGGGGCATTTGAAGAAAGAAGAAGAAAGAAAATAAAGGCGTGTTTTTTCACGTGTTTTTTCAGCAAGTTTTATTATAAGTCACTCATCCACTTTTTTGTCGTTCAAAAAATAAAATAAGTCGTTTAATAATATAAACTTATGTATATTTAATATTATATAGGTATTATAATACAAGAATAAAATAAAATATAACTATTTTAGGGGCCACAACATAATTATGTAAGTATATTGAGCGCCTCTCACGTTCCGTAATCTGTAGACAAACAATGGGCATGTTGACTAAAATTTTTTTTTAGTCAGTCTTGTAGATTAATAAAAAATATTGGACACGTATTTTTCTTTTTTTATGTAATCAAAAAATAACAGCTGCGATACATTGAGTTGAAATTTCGCGTGACGTCACTGACCAGTGTTGTTTGTATGGCAGCTTGTAGCGGTTAGTGACGTCACGAGCCTCCACGCTAAACTTAAACGCGCTTTATCTCTGTATATTTTCATTAATTTGAAAATGCAAAAAATACGTGTCCATTATTTTATTTTCTAAATGACGGATTAATTAGAATTTTGATTTTCAAAAGTAGTCAACATCCCTCCCTATTGCCATTATTGCGTAAAAAGGAAAAAAATATTACAGAAACAGGAGACTTCGGTTCTAATTAAAATCTGATTTTCACATGGACATAATATAATATGTAGAATCACTAGGTGTCCATAACAATAGGTTAGTTTTCGGGGTAGGAAAATCTAAATTATATTTGGACTCAGATAAGCAATAACATGTTAACCCACAAAACGAAGTTATTAATTCAGAACATGGACCAATAAAACTTGATTCAGAACGATTTATTGAGAGTTAGAGAACGTTTTTCAATTATGTGTTTACCTTATTACTAACTAACTAAAACTAACTATTTGTGTAACTAAATATTGAACATAAAAATGTTGAAACAAAATGGCGCTATAGTTTTAAAACTTTAATTTATTCAAAATTTTTCTAGTGTGGGTTAACACACTATTGCTTATCTATGTCCATTTAGTCAGTCAGTTAGGTAATAAACTAATAATTTTTTAAATTAATGAAAATATACCAACTTGGATAGTTTAAAGTAGTTTATACATCAGAATGACACATAGGGTACCTACCTACCTACTTTTTATCCTGGAATTCCCGCGGAAACTCCGAAATTACCGCGGGAGACAGTTAGCAGAGTATTTATTCTGAATCCTTACTAATATTATAGATACGAAAGTGAGTTTGTTTGTTTGTAACGCTTTCACGCCTCAACGGCTCAACCGATTACTACGAAATTTTGCATACACGTTGTCAGGGGTACACAGAGGGACATAGGGAGACATTTTATCCCAGAATTCCCGCGGCAACTCCGGAGTGAGTAAATTAAAAACTTACCACCAACAAAGGGGCGTCATCAGTCCTTGTGCAGGAACTTGTTGAAGGCGCCGTACGCCGTCTCCAGGTCGAACACCAGCTGCCGCACCTGCGCCTCCGACAGCTCCTCCGAGGCCGTCATCTCGGACAGCTTGTCCAGCCACTCCTTCACCTGAGGGCGATGGTCATTCAGGACAAGATAGATAGATATTTTTCATTACTCATACTCGGAAAGTAGGTCTGAAGTTGCCTGAGAAACGGGTTGAAAGTAACCCTTTTCAGCCCTAGGGAGAATCGCTTTCAACTGACAACTGTCAAATTATTAAAAAAAAACTAGGTCTATTTTCACATTTCTATTGAACCATGTTTCAACTTTCTATACAGCCAGCGCGATGTAAAATTGAAATAACGTAAAGTTTAAGTAGGTATTAATTAAAATAAAATTCACTCATTTTTTCTTTAGCTAATTCCTATTTTTATTTTGACTTTCCTTGCATTCGTAATGAAAAGCACAGTGTTACCCTCGGGAGAAAGACTTATTTAGTCCCGAGATGGGGTTTGGCGCCCGAGCGTCGCGAGGGCGCCAATAGATCGAGGGACTAAATAACCCCTAGGATAACAATGTACTATTATTCTCTCTTTAAAAACTACATTTACATTTTATGTCAAAATAAAATAAAATCATTAAAGATATTGTCAATATGCTTGAAAGAAAGAATTAAATAATAATATTATAACAGAGAAATGTCAAGTAGAAACACCTTAGGTAACAATTTATTTTCAATAAAATGCTGCGCTAAATATAAATACAAATTATTGACAAAGCAGGGATATGGCCCCATACAACGTCACAAACTCACAAACTTTACCTTTTTAATTTTTACTAATTTTGATGGGACTTTCACTACTAATTAGCTAATTTTTTTTTTAGCTAATGTTATAAAATATATGGAGTAACTTAGACTATTTTGGAGTTCCTGCGGGAATTCCGAAACCGCGGGGCACAGCTAGTAAACCTAAACCATAAGTTAACGAATGATAATTAATTTCTGTAGCAGTGTAGTAAAGTCCTCGAGCCCTCCCACTCCGCGCTCACCTTGAGTTTCCCCTCGAAGTCCTCGGGCAGTATAATCAGCCGCTCCATGGCGTCGAGCAGGTCCCGCAGCTCCGGCTGGATCATGTCCATCGCGTGGATGTCTAGCCGCAGCTTGTCCATTATAGTGATGAACAGCTGGAATGGGCAACCATCGATATATTACTGACTGTTGTCTGCAATAATTTCGGACTTCCCACAGGAATTCCAGGACAAAAAGCACGCTATGTCATTCTCTGACAACATGAATGCAAGATTTCATGAGCTGTTAAGGCGTGAAAGAGAAGGAAACAAACAAACAAACAAGCTCACATTCACATTTATGATAATAATATTAGGATGCCAATGCGCCGAAAAATTATTATTATTTAAAGATCGTTCACCCGCGAAAAGCTGAGTTTTTCTCTTAATCTGTGAATGGTTTTTCTATAATTTCGGAGTACCTGCGGAAATCCCGGATACCAATATAGCCTATGTTACTCAGGGATAATGTAGCATTCTAATGGTGTCAGAATTTTTGTAATCGACAATATGTCACAGAAAATAAAAAGCAACAGAAGTCCCTTTTTTTCTGACTACTTTGACATAACTGTTATTTATTTATAGACATTTCACTGTAAATACAGGTTTATGGATATGGATTATACAATAGATTACAGTGTTAGATAGTCCGATTGACTTAGAAACATAATGGCATTTGCAACCACTGTTGATATTCTGTCGGCAAATATATCAGTGTCAGGTGAGTAGGCGAGCAGTGCGTTCAGCAAGCATATGCAAAACCTTTAGTTATAGATTTACAAGTTATAGGTACCCAGTATACCAACTAAATATACATAGTTTAGGCTATATTCATGAAAAATTTAAATTTTATTTGCTACTTGTATAGTGGTCTATATTATGATGATAATTTTAAATTTTTAATAAAAGAGCTATGTGTTAATGAATTAACTGAAAACAAAAAATAAACAATAATATGATTAAAATATATTTTTCATTACTCATACTCGGAAAGTAGGTCTGAAGTTGCCTGAGAAGCGGGTTGAAAGTAACCCTTTTCAGCCCTAGGGAGAATCGCTTTCAACTGACAACTGTCAAATTATTAAAAAAAAAACTAGGTCTATTTTCACATTTCTATTGAAACATGTTTCAACTTTCTATACAGCCAGCGTGATGTAAAATTGAAATAACGTAAAGTTTAAGTAGGTGTTAATTAAAATAAAATTCACTCACTTTTTCTTAAGCTAATTCCTATTTATATTTTTTTATTTTCTTTAATTAATACTTAATAATTAAAGAAAATATTTTTTTTAGGTCGCCACAATGTAAATAAAAAATACTGGCTGAATAGCTAGCCGGCCAAAGAAAAAGAAATAGGTGGGAAAGTGTCAAGCGACTATCCGATCTTCACTCATTTTTTCTTTAGCTAATTCCTATTTTTATTTTGACTTTCCTTGCATTCGTAATGAAAAGCAGTGTTACCCTCGGGAGAAAGACTTAAAGTTACTTTCACCCCTAGGAAAACAATGTACTATTATGTCGAAAAAATTTATACTTAAAAAGTTATTCAACATTAGTTTGGAGGTGACCTATCTACGAAATTCCTAGCGCTACGCCCGCGCCTACCGGTTCGATTTTTTTTGTTGCGGGCGGCGTACGCGCCAAATATTGTATTATAAATAACTTAGACATATCGTGTCTTATAAGGCTAGTACTTCTATAAAATATGCGATCCAGAACTATTCTGCTAGTTTGTAAAGTTTCAGGAGTGGTGATATATGAATATATGAATAACCTACCGAGACAACTTCAGCTATATACTTGTTGGTGTTGCCTTTGTCGTCCTTTATCAGGTTGGGTTTGTTCTCTTTGATCCTTTCGAGGGCGGCAGGACAGTCCAGCTGAAACACACGTGCCTATTATATTAATATGTTTTTATAATAGTTAACGTTGGAGTATTCTAAAAAGAAGAAAAGATCAATGGACATTCCCTGCCGTTATAAAGAGCAACGATGCTGTGTAAGAGAGCACTGAGCAAGGTTCATACCCAGCTGTGTATTGATTGTGTAGTGTTAATGAATGATAGTTTTGATGATTAAAACATCAGTTAATGGTGGTTCTTCTTTAAAGCCATGTGCTATATAACATTGACGATATTGTTGTATAGTAAATGAGCACTCATTGGCACAATGCTAGGCCTGATACAATTACATATATATTTTTAGTTTTAGCATTCTTTTACGCCCCTTTTGCTAGTCTTTAGCTTTACCATTTCAGCTGGTACGCGGTCACCAATCTACAGCTTATTTCCTTAGATGGCTGCCAGTTCTATAGGTAGTGTATGCTAATCGTTGTAACATCAATATTCTTTGATCAATTTGGTCCTCTAAAAGATCATTCGTGATTTGGTGGTTCTGCAGAGTATAGCCCCATATTTTTGGTTTGATTATTATAACCATAATCACCCGGAACTTGTTGACGAACGCCTCGATGTTGGGGAACTCGTCGCCCTGCACCTGCTTGAACGCGACCTTGTACTGCACCAGCAGGCGGCTGCACGCGGCCGTGTACTCCTGCGCGCGCACGCAGTCGCGCATGTACGCCTTCTCTAGGTGCTGGAGTGTACTCACAACGGCGTACAGCTCCGCCATGTTGTCATGCCTGTGCAATATTTCAAATTAGTGTGATTTGTTGCGTCAAATAATAAATTTTTTTTATTTGAATCTATACCAGTGTTTTGCAACCTGTGGGTCGTGTGGGTCGTGAAGCCTCTGCAGGGGAGTCGCAAAAGGTCCCAAAAACTACTTTATTAAAAAAAAACTAAGTTTCAAAATATAGATTGTATGGATTGAATATTTGTAACATAATGAAATATATGAAAAATAAGTGGAGATCATGGTTTCACCTGCGGAAATTCCGGAGATCCTGCGGAATTCCAGGGTAAAAAGTACATAGGGTATAGGCATAGGCCCTTCCCTGTACCTTTTAAAACGTGTATACAAAATTGCATGATGATTGGTCGAGCCGTTAAGGAGTGAAAGCGTAACAGACAGACAGACAGTTACTTTCGCATTTATAATATTAGTAGGGATTAGTCGTGTTCATTGTGTCGTGTCATAAAAAAGGTTGAAAAACACTGATCTATACTAATATAATAAAGAGGAAAGATTTGTATTTTTGTTTGTTTATTAACTCAAAAACTACTGGACTGATTTAGAAAACTCTTTCACCATTAGAATGTTACATTATCTCTAAGTAGCTAGAGTTATATTGTAGCCGCAGAAAACAGCTACTAATAAAATACAACAAAAACAGTGGGGGATGTTTTTACATACTAAGAGGGTTGTGGCATGAAAAACATTGAGTAACATTGATCTAAAAGGTTTGTATGGATACTGTTTTCATTAGCAGAACAATTTCCTCAATATAAAGTTGTGTTTATAAGGATTTATACTAACAATGAATCATTGATAACTATAAACAGTAAAACAATGAGATCCTTACTTGTTGTAGTAACTTAGTTTCTACTTACTTTTCTCTCTCCCTTGCATTTTTGTATAGTTTAACTTCCTCATAGAGCTCAGGTCTTGTGTCTGGAAATAATTTAAGAAGAAAAATTTGTAAAAATTGATAGGTATTGAGAATTATAAATATATTTTTATAGTTTCATACATTCCTTTCATACATACCCTGCATTGTTAAAAAATATATTTTTTGCAGCTCAAATCTTTTACCAACAACTTAAAAGAATAATCTTATTTGAAGTAAATTGAACAACACAAATACAAATCACAATCCCAATCACAACAAAAATCCACTCCACTACCTGCCAAACAATTTTTTTACCTATCCACAAATTAACTAGACTTAATTGTCAAAAGACCTGTACCCATAGATATTTTTTTTTTTTGTTTATTTATCCTATATCTGAAAGGCTAAGAGTACAGGGCCCATACTGCCAATTGTACCCATAGATAATATTCCCAACATTGGCAACATTTATCAGCACAGTTTAAACAATATTTACTGATTTACTCCCTACTGTTGGCAACCTAATGCGCTTATTATACTTTGCAATTTCGAGCACCAATTTAGGGCTCTAAATCGGATACAATTTAGGGTCCGTGAGTGAGAGTGAGAGAGAGCGAGTAATCACACTACACTAAATCGTACCCGAAATCGACTAATCTAGGTTACATTTTAATGTAGTGTGATCACTCGCTCTCGCTCTCACTCACCGTAACTAAATTGGAACCAATTTAGGGTACAATTTAGTGTAGTGTGATTACTCACTTTCTTTCTCTCTCACTTCCGCCAATGACAAGTTTTATTGTAGCTTGTCAAAATGGAATTACTATTCGATACTCAGTAAGTAGTTTTTATGTACGTAAATTGTATAAATTATATCGGTCGTGCTGCAAATGATTTTGGATATGGAAGTTCATCTCACGGGCCGGGCGGTCTTGGTTAGCTCCATGTCCATGTATTTTTTTTATTTCGATAACTTTATAAAATTATGTAAGATTTAAGTAATAATTATTAATCTAAACTTGTAGTAAATCAATGGTCTACTGCTTCCAATGATGGCAGTATGGGCCCTGTACTCTTAGACTTTCCTATATAGGATAAATAAAGGAAAAAAAAAATTACTATGAATGACGTAACCGACCAATATGGCGCATGACGCGACCGATTGTTGCCGTCCGCGCCCGTAATTTTATCAAATACTACGACTGCCGCTGGTCTTGTATGATTTCGGTTTGCGATGAATGAAAACTGTTATAACCAGTGCCGTAAGAAAAATATTTTTTTTAAATAACACACTCTCGAACTAGTAGGTCATTGTGTATTTGTGAAAACAGTGATATTGTAAAGGTGGATTCGTGGATTTCTGTGTTTTTTCCAGTTCTTCCTTTATTGTGAGACTAAAACAGTGTTTACCTATTAGGAATTCTTGTTTTGTTGAAAAATAGCGGTCGCTGGGCTTTCGCTGAGCCGTTTAATGTGATCATTTTGATCAACAGGTAAGTTTTACAATGATTAAATACATAAATGGTCATAGGAGATAAGTTTTAAAAAACAAGTTTGGCGCTTTCTAATTGGAAAAATGAATCACGAATTGCCTAGGTACCTATCTACACTTCTAACACTAATGTTTTGGTTGAAACCTATAAAATACCCTGATCATTAAGCGTGTAAATACAGATACCTATAACATTTTGTGTAAATAAATTTTTACGGTTGATAAATAGTGTGTAGGGCTGCGGCGGGGCGCGGGCGGGGCCTCTGGGTGCGGCGCCGGTCGTCCCACTTCTCTCGAAATACTTACACAGGTGGCACTTGTTATAAATATGTTTCTATATTTTTAATACTACCTATGTAGCTGTAGGCATTGTTTCAAAAGATTATTTATTTTTTTAAAGAACTTTTTTGCACTTTATTGTATAAAAGGCCGACAAGGCATTCTCTAATCTCTGCCAGTCAACCTTTTGGCTAGGTGATAATTTAGTGGCAGATAATTAAATCTGACACTTCTCTCATAAAGTTTTATTAAAAGTGATAACTATTTTTTAAAATTTACATAAGATTTACTGTATACTAGCTGTGCCGGGTATTACGGGATATTAAAGTACTCTACTGTCTAAGTTATTCCTTATAACATCACCTATCTGCCAATGAATGTCCCGTTAAAGCGGTTTTCCTCTATGCATTCCTAAACCATCTATCCAGAGGAGGTTTGGTGAGATGTGCTGAACTCCTCCAGAGGTTTCTGATATAAAGAGTTATTACAGGAATTCAGAAACATGAGAAAACTGTAGGCACCAGTGATTTAAAATATTTATGACAATGTCCAATTTGCCAAATATTTGGACCTATTCCACTTGTCCTTACCAACTTGTACCTGCATCTGGGTCAGAGTGGATTTTTTCTTTCACCCCCATTGGTAGGAATGAGTTGATAGGTATTTATTAAGAAAAAAAATATTAACATACACGTTTGTAAACATAAATGTATTTTATTATACTCACATAATAACTTTATAACTTTTTTAGTTTTTAATACTATTATTTTTATTTATTTTTCGTTTTTTCCGTAGGTTGCACACCCCTTCCCTTTTATCTCTCTGTCAACCCAATGGTTAACTGTCAGAGAATGCCGCAAGGCATTAAGTTCACCATTTGTACTATTTTGTGCAAGAAGAATAAATAAATAAATAAATAAATAAAAATATAATAAATAATAGTAATAAATAAATAAATAATAGTTACTGAAATTAACATCAAGCAGGACAGTGAAATAAATACATATAATTAATATTTACAGTACTGAAGATATAATAGAATCCAATCTTGTTTCTTGTCAAATTCACAATTCTGAAATAGCTGGCTGATTGGAATTAAGCTAATTATGGTTGGCTTGTGTTTGTTTACACAACTAAAAGTGTTTTAAAAGCTTTATAGATGCATCTATGATGGAATGAGATGACTACCATAACAACAAGCGTTTTTTGCCCCAAAAATAGATCATACTAATCAAAATTGAATAGATTGATGTTATTTAAAATTAGGGTGTTGCTTGTTTTAAGGCGCAGTATTTTACTATAATTGTAAAAGTAATTCAATATACTTTTGTCACAACATAAAAATTATGATTTATTTATTGTGGTTGTAATGTGTATGTAATCTATACTAATATTATAAAGAGCAAAAGTTTGTGAGTTTGTGACATTGTAGGGGATAATCTCTGGATCTAATGAACCGATTTTGAAAATTCTTTCACTTATAGAAAGCTACAGTAATCCTGAGTGTCATAGGGTACTTTTAATTCTGGAATTTCCGCGGAAACTTCGAATTCCCTGCGGGTAAAACCATGGGGAAATGGCTGGCATGGTTACTGTACCTTTCTATCAGTGAAATTTTTTCAGTGGTTTCAGTGCCATCCAAAATGTATAGACTAGCTGTGCCCCGCGGTTTCACACACGGTAATTTCGGAGTGCCCGCGGGAATTCCGGGTCACTCACAAATAACGTGGCTTTCTATTGGTAAAAGAACTTTCATAATCAGTCCAGTCGATCCAGAGATTACCAGGGGGTAAAACAACCTCACAAATTTTACCTCTTTATAATATAACTAGCTGACCCCCGCGGTTTCAACCGCGGTAATTTCGGAGTTCCCGCGGTAATTCCGGGATAAAAAGTACCCATGTCACTCAGGATGACTGGCTACCTACCCATCTATAATATGTAGATCCATTGATAACAACCTCACGAACTCCCGCGGGAATTCCGGTATATAAAGTGCCCTATATGTCAGTCAGGATCACTGTAGTATCTTGTTATAAGTGAAAGAATTTTCAAAATCGGTTCAATAGATCCAGAGATTACCCCCTACAACGTCACAAACTTTTGCTCTTTGTAATATTAAGTATAGATCAATGTAGATATAAGCAAGTAGGTACCTACTCAAGTAGGTAGGTACTCAGCTTAGCATCCCGACAGTGAATAACCGATATCACGTTATTCCTTACCTTAAAATAATATTATAGCGTCATTCGATGAAATCATATCACATTGAAGTAATACCACGAGTCACGCATCGTTTTAGACCCAGTGCATATTTTATATTACGTCTGAGTCAAGATTTATCACTATCATCCGGCGAACGAATTATGACGATCGTCTAATTGAGACCTCAATCAAACACTAGAGGCCTAATTAATTGCAATTGAGCCAAGAATCTCGAAGCCATTACAACCAACGCGAAAATTGACAGTAAACCTTGACGCTGAGTGGTTTTTAGTCAATTTAGCCAAGGCAACATGGAATGGAGTTTTTGCGTCGTTGTGGTCCCGTGGTATCACTCGCATGTACTTCGGTATTCCCAAAGTCAAAGTCAAATAATTTATTCAAATTTGGCCCATAATGTGGCTCTTTTTGACGTCAATAAAGTTACTTATATGTATTATGATTTATGACAGCACCCATAAAACATCCACCCTTCATAGCTTCCCAGTGCTATGGCTGAAGAGAAGAAGCTGCGCAACAAACTCTCCAGTAGCACGCTGTCAGTTTAAAGTTATAATATTAGTATCCCAGCGAGGGAACTCTTCACTCCAAGATAAAAATGTATCCTATGTCACTCATTGATTCTTTACCTTATTATCAGTGATATTTTAAGAATCAGTTCAGTAGGTAGTTCCAGAGATTATTAACTTGGCTATTTATAGTACCTACTGTTCCTAAAGGGAACGCGACCGAAACCGCGGTCAAACACTAGTACATTATAAAAGGGAGTAGTGTAACGCACGCAGAGCTAAGACCCATGGACGTGGTAGGTATCTTCTTTCTAATCTAAATTCAAAGACGGTTTGAGTTGTGCATTGTTTTTCCACTATAGAAATCAAGTTCTTTAAATTCTCTATTGTACCAAATGAAACACACAATATTAGACAAATAAGAGAAAAGAAAAAAGAAAACAAAAGGCGGCCTTATTGCTAAAACAATAATATGTAGAAGCGATAATGTGTTTTATTAACAGAAATGCACGGTTGGACCTTTAAAAAAATTACGCCATCCAATTATTTTGTGCGTGGTTGCATGTCATGCGGTGACACCCTCGCTGCGGCTGGTGGCGTCATCGCTGAAGTCATACCGCGATACCCCTGGGCCAAAATCATTGCGGTGAAGCGAATATTCGGCTTTTTATCGGTATTGTATTGTCTTGTACGAGGCAATAGCCAATAGGCTCAGAACAGGGGTCTTCTGAAAACAACAAAGCGGTGAGGCGTAGCGTAGCGGGTTTGTTTGTTAAAGTCATTGCCTGGCCTTACGACGATAAGTAGGTACATAAAACTGCACCACGGACCTGTAAAAGCATTAATAGACGATCAAACTTGGTGCGCTTCGAACCGCGAACTTGGTACGGAGGTAAGTACCTACCATATTCGGTCGATCGATCGTGTGGAGGCAGTCCGCCACACATTTTATTGCTGCGGAGTGCTCTCCACACGTGGAGCGTACCTAGTTCGCAGTGCGGAGCGCACTGGGTTTGATGAAATGAAATGAAGTTTATTTGTAACGACAGTAAATTAAATAGTATGCATTAACAAAAAGTAGCACAGACAGCGTGTCGCAACAAAAAGGCAACCAGCTCTGCACAAGCCGGGAACCGTTATGGGCCCGACGCTGGTCTTCCGCTGGTGCCGCGTGTGGCGTCACGGGTGTGAGCGCAGAGAGAAAAAATTTAACTATTTCTATATTAATTCCATAACCTAAAACCATAATACGCAAATGCTAAAACCTCACTAAATAAACAGACTAGGGTAAAATATGTACATAAATTACATAATTACATAAAAAATAAAATAACAACTCCGATGTAATGTTGATCGTCTATTAATGCTTTAATATATTACGTCTGTGAACCACACCCTTAGCCAAGTCACAGATATAGAGGTATTTAAAACTCCTAAAAAACAAAGCACAGGATTCGCCGGACCATACAAATAAACGCCGGAAGTCGGCAAGAGCACGGCCTAGCTGGAAATAACGGTTATTCGAAAACCAAACAAACGTGAAATATCAATCGAGTATTGCCAGCTACCTACTGATATTATTAATCTTTTAATAAACCCTTTTGAAGTGGTAATATTATCTATAAAGTTTGTTATTAGATCATAGTGAGTGGACGTGTTATCGGGTACAGTAAACAGTAGATACATAATATATAGGAGACTCTACTTGACGTACATATTTTATTAGATCTTTACCTGAACAAATTATTCCGTGTTCGGACTGTTTTGCTGTTTAAATGGCTGGGAAGTATAAGTCTCACTGCACATGCTAATTATAACATTTCAGGATAGCCAAAACAAATCAAAAATTATACTTCATTGCACATACAGCAGAGAAATACATTTACAAATACACAGAAAGATTTAAACACGTAGGTATATATATATATATAGGTGGCCTATATTTGCTAAAAGCAAGTCGTCGCATGTCAATTGTCAACCTCATATATCAAGTTATTTTCGTTTCAAAAAGCAAAAATCCTGAGAGGAGTTTCATTGATGGAAACCGCTATATATGCTGTTAACGAATATCTTTGAGGTTTAAATTATGTTTTACTCGGCGAGTGCCGGGTCTCGACCTAAACATGTCATACAAAATAAAATTGTTCCGTTTAGTCGACTAAAGCGAAGAATGAACGTATTTTTTTTAGCAATTGTGTCACTTGTCAAATAAAGTTTAAATTTCAATTTCAATATACAGGTAAAAACTGTACCTGCTTGTGACGTCACGCGGCATCTCGACTCAACGTATCTTCGTTATTTTTTGCATACGTAAAAAAAGAAAAAAATACGTGTGTAATATTTTTTTCACACCACATGCTCGACAATGCCGAATTATATGTCATGTAAACCTTACCGAAAGCAAGACATTATATCTCTTGGCTTTAGCCGGGTTATAATGTTCTATTGAATTTCATTATAACCCGCTGGTCAATAATGTGATTTTCACTTTCATAATTCTTATTGCTATGTCCATAACGTCTCATTTCGCTAAACAGAATGTGTTCTCAGCGGGCGCGGCCAACTCGATTTTCGAAGACCGAAGCCGTGGCCCACTAGATTCGCAGTGAGACGAACTTCATTTGTTTGTCAAATCGAGTAGGCCACGCCAGCTGAAAGAAGTGGCTATATAGGATCTACTAAGCCTGGTTTTTTATTGTCTCGCATTATGTGAGAAAAGTAGAGTATACACCACAGGGATAAAACTGTTTTTTTCTTGGGCGCTTGAATCCCTCACTGCACTCAGGACTCAATCTTAATTCCCTCCCTTTGGTCGGGAATTAACTTATAACACCCTCGCTGCGCTCGGGAGTTAAATTTGGAGTCCTTCGTTATGTTCAGGATTCAATGTAGCGCCCGTGACATAAAACAGTGCTTTATCCCCTTGGTGTATAATCTACTATTATGAATCTGCAGGACGGACTAAAAACAAAAATTTTGTCAAACAGCCTATTGTCTGGTAAGCCCATTAAGGTCTGCATAGGTTGGTCCCAAGTTGCGCTGAGTGATAATGTCCATATTATTGTATTCCAACGTCAAAACATTGTCTTGGAACACAACGTATACATAATATGCGAATAGATATCCTACTTCCTACTATCCTACTAATATTATAAATGTGAAAGTGTGGATGTTTGGATGTTTGTTACTCAATCACGCAAAAACGGCTGAACGGATTTGGATAAAATTTGGCAGAATAGGGCAGGGCATAGGGTACTTTTTATCCCGAAAATCCCGCGGGAATTCCGAAATTACCGCGGGTGAAACCGCGGGGCATAGCTAGTATTATATAAGCCATGGAATCAACATGCCACTTTTCCCCCCAACGAGTAACGTGGGGGGCAGAGCTAGTCTGATACAAACTTAATTAAGATACTGCTAGGCGCTATCATTATATTATGTAGGTATGGAAGAGGCTTCCGGCTCGTCTAACAGCGTCAACTCTCGCCTCTTATAAGGTGTTGTCGGGCTGATTGAATTGAATTATAGACCTGCCTCCTCCTGCCACCATCTCTTAAGGTGAAACTGCCGTCTTTCGCTATGAAAAATCGTATTTTCTAAGTTGATTCATTTTAAAAGTCTGTAAAAAAATTGCTAGATTTTGAATATTTTTTTCCTCACTATCAATTGACTATTCTAGATACCGAATCTAGTCTTAACTCAATACCCCACTACTGGTACTTTTGACGTGAACGCCCACATAATGTGCAAAATTTACTGATTATTATCAGTTGTGTGAAAGTGTAACAAACAAACAATATACAAATATATTAAACAATTTATTTATAAGTAATATCTACTAAGGAACAAGAAATAAATAGAATATTATTATTAAAAAGATAGTATAAATCTTATACTTTAATTCTATTTTAAAATTAATAAATGTTACTTATAAAAATAAATGGCTACTCAAAATACCAACTGCTACAAGTATTTAAAGTACCTATGTGATACATCTTGCTCTCTCCGAATTTGAATTGTTTTGCGCTGTGCCCTATAAACAGGGTCCATAAAGAACTGTTTACTAACTACCTCAACACCTTTTGTTACTTAATGGATGTGCAATAAATAAATAGTTACACTCACATTCGAATATTAGGGGTAAACATTGAGCAAATGTAACTTACTCGGCGGCTACATGTACACAGCGAGATGACAACAAACAAGCTAGACAAGGAAGTGTGACCCGAAATCTGTAGTTAATAACCAACATTGTATACAATTTGATACGCCCACACTTGGTTTGTACGCTCACTTACACTCAATTATGTGCGTGGGCGCCGGTCGCGTCGGTGTGCTGTCTAGCTGAAGAAGCTCTAAGAAGTATACATAATAATAATAATATTTTTTTTATATTAGCTACCACTAGTCGAGCCCCCACGGTTTCACTCGCGTTGATTTCGGAATGGGGATGTTGACTACCTTATGAAAATCAAAATTATAATTAGTCAGTCAGTTAGAAAATCAAAAAAACAGTAGACACGTATTTTTTGCTTTTTTACTTAAATAAATTAAAATATACAGAGATAAAGCGCATTAAAGTTTAGGGTGAGGGGGTCGTGACGACACTAACCGCTAAAACCGCCATACAAACTGTCAGAAGAGTGACGTCACGCGAAATTTCAACTCAATATATCGCCGTTATATTTTGATTACGTAAAAAAAGAAAAAAATACGTGTCCAAAATTTTTTAATAATCTACAAGACGGATTAAAAAATAAAACATATAGTTCCTGACAATGTTATTTAAATGCGAATGTGAATTTGCTTTCACGGTTTAACTACTCAATCGATTCGATTGTCAGGGTTCGTGATCACTCGGAAATTAACTCGAGTAAACAGCTAGTCCGAAATTCCTTACATATTACTGTTTAGTCCTGCGCCCGCGTCTGTTTGTCTATTTGTTTAAACTCAAAAACTATGGGACGGATTTACATGCGGTTTTCACCAATAGATAGAGTGATTCCAGAAGAAGGTTTATAGGTATAGTTTGTCCTGGAGTTCCCGCGGGAACTCCGAAATTACCGCTGGTGAATCCGTGGAACGTGGAACGGCTAGTCCTATACTAATATTATAAAGAGGAAACATTTGTATTTTTGTTTGTCACGATTTAACCCAAAAACTAGTGGACCGATTTAAAAAATTCTTTCACCATTAGAATGCTACATTATCCCCGAGTAATATAGGCTATGTTGTAAGCTGGAGTTCCCGCGGGATCTCCAAAATTACCGCGGGTGAAACCGCGGAGAACAGCTATGTTGTCATAAACTGTATCTTTATGATTGTTAATAAACCAATAGCTACTGTTATTAACTGTGCATGACTCAGAGTGATA
This sequence comes from Zygaena filipendulae, assembly GCA_907165275.2. NCBI lineage: Eukaryota > Metazoa > Arthropoda > Insecta > Lepidoptera > Zygaenidae > Zygaena > Zygaena filipendulae. The sequence goes on from OU015672.1 coordinate 468,334, forward strand.
TGTAACTGAGTCGCGTCGGGACAAAGGTCACCGTGGTTTTTATTCTTATTTAAAGAAACAAAATTAAGATAAACGACACAAAACGTCTATGAATAACAAGTAATTAAAAAAAAACAGAGTTCAATTTAAAACGTTCCAGTTTTCTAATTATTACAGTTCTCACGGCACAATTTGTTTTAAACACACCAAATTGATAATGGAATTATAGTAGGTAGGTACAATGGGCGTGATGACGGGGTATTATGTGTATGTAAATCAAAATTCTATTTAGTCCGTCAGTTAGATAGTAAAAAAATTATAGACACGTATTTTATTGCTTTTTTGAATTATTGAATAATAATACTTAGATAAAACGTGTTTTATATTGTGGATGATGTTGGTCTGGATGGATTATTATTTATTTAAATAAATACAGCGAGATCAGTGACGAGACGATATATTTTTATTCAGCGGACATTTACATCTGACATAGACAATTGACCACAGACAACATAGATTAGAATCTACAACATGCTCCTTTTCGACATTGACAAATGTGACATGACATTGACGTTTATGCTAATGACAAATTATGACATTTATGAAGTTTTGTAAACAAAGTTTCTGAAGTCTAAACTTTCTGAAATTTATGAAACTAACTTTATGAACTGAATTGGAATAACAATGTGATGAACTAAATAAGTATTATACTGAAAGAAATAAGTAGTTATAGTAGTGCAGAATTACGTACATTATTATCAAGACATTGAATTTTTTGCGGTACACATTTATCTAGAATAAATTTATACTTGTGTTATTTAATTAAGTTAATTAAGTTAAACATTGTCATTTGAATAATAATTATGAAACTATAGGTACATTAAAAGTTTACATTGAATGTTTTTGGCTTTCTTATTTGCCTTCCTGATCTTGTCACATAGTAATAATCAGACTTTGGTTCAGATATTTCTTTCTTGTTCTGACCATTAGAATTATTATTTGAACTTAGTTCAGGTGACTTTAGAATTGGCTGATTATTTCTATCAGAACATGGAGATTGACATGGAGACACATTACATTTATTTGGACTTTGACTTACAGATCTCTCAGTTCTGTTAGAACTTTGATTTTTGTTTGGAGACAAGTTATAATCATCTTGATCTGCATATTTATGTTTTTTACAACTAGGAGACAATGAATTAAAGTTACTATAGTTAGAAGACCAAGAATTACTATAGTTATTATCCTCCTTCCTAAATGATAAACGAATGTGTTGACTATTTCTTCGATAAACATTACCATATAAATCTTTTATCATGTAGGAACGTGGAAATTTTGATTTAGATACAATAATACCTTTTGACCACTTTTTATGTGTAGGTTTCAGCTTAAAATAAACATTATCATTGACATTAAATGAATTATAATTTTTACAACTTTTATTATAGTATGACTGAGTTTTTTCCTTATTTTTAATTAAATTTTGACTATGAAGTTTAAATCTTACAACTTTAGGTTTCAAATTAGTTAACTTACAGGGTACTTTAGTTCTTAAAGTTCTTGACATTAATAATTGAGCTGGAGAACACAAATTACCTCTTGGAGTGTTGCGATGTTGCAACAAACCAATAAATGGATCTGTGCCGGACTCCTCACACTTTCTAAAGATATCTTTGACAATTCTTACTGAAACTTCGGCTAAGCCGTTACTTCTAGGTAAGTATGGACTGGACGTTATATGTTCTATGTCCCAATCACTCATAAATTGCTTAAACTTTTCAGAATTCATGGGAGGACCATTGTCACTCACCAATTGCAATGGAATACCAAATCTTGCAAAAATTGATTTTAACTGTAATATAACAATATCACTTGTGGTGTTATTATTAAGACAAATTGTTTCTATGAAGTTTGAGTAATAGTCTACAACAATAAGATATTTTTTGTTATTATATTCAAAAAAATCTATTGCTACTTTTTGCCAAGGAAATTGTGATGTCTCATGAGATATTAATGACTCTTTACTTTTATTATTCATGAAAATTGCACATGATTCACACATTTTTACTTTATTTTCTATATCTTTACTAATGTTAGGCCAAAATACAGTACAACGGGCTTGAGCTTTAGTTCTTTCTATGCCTAAATGACCTTCATGGAGTATTGACAATATTTCAGACCTTAAAGAAGTTGGTATAATGACACAGTTATTTTTGAATAGAATATTATCTAAACAATGAATTTCATCCCTAATATGCCAATAAGGTAAGACAATTGGATCGGTGTGTTCTTTGCTATTCGGCCATCCATTCACCGTATACTCTTTTAATTTTTGTAAAATAATATCATCACTAGTATATTTTAAGATTTTTTCTAATTTTTCTTTAGAAATAGCTAAGTTTGAAGTAAGTAAATTGACATGAATTCGAATATTTTGATCAATTTCATCAAAAACACTATCATCATCACTATTTTCATACCTTTTATCACTTGGAGCTCGAGACAATGTATCAGACACATGCATATTAGAACCTTTTGTATAAGACACTATTAATTGGTACGCTTGTAGGGTAATCATCATACGCTGAAGACGAGAGGGTACATTATATAATGGTTTCTTGAATAAAGTAACTAGTGGCTGGTGATCCGTTTCTACATGAACTATTTGACCGTATATATACTGATGGAATTTTTTACATGCAAAGACTATTGCGAACAATTCTTTTTCAATTTGAGCATAATTTTGCTGGGAGACAGATAATGACTTAGATGCATATGCTATTGGGTTATTACCATGCATGATCACTGCTCCTACTGCATCTTTACTTGAATCTGCTGATATTCTAATAGGTTTCTTAGGATCAAAGTATGTAAGAACTGGTGACTGTGATATTAAATCTTTTAATCTAATGAATTGATTATTGTGCATTTCAGACCATTGCCAATCATTTTGTTTTTTAAGTAAATCTCTTAGTAAATTAGTTTCTTCTGACAAATTTTTTATGTATGAACTATGGAACTTACCCATTTGGTAGGCTTAATTACTTTTTGAATGACATTTTCACTTTCCATGTAATCTAATTCTTCTTTAAGACGTGACATTAAGGAATAAGGAATACGACGTACAGGACTGACTACAGGTTTTACATTTTCATCAATATCTAAATGCACTTTATTTGGTAAACATCCAAGACCATGAAATAAACTTTTAAATTGGTTAATAATACTACTTACTGACTCTGGACATTGACACTGACCTTCGACTTTTGACTCTGACATCTGACTTTTTGAATTATTTGTGACTGAAAAAATTCTTTTAATAATGCCCAATTTTTCGCATGTATTTTTGCCTATAACAGTTTGACATACCATATCTGCTACTGCAAAATAAATATTAGAAGTTAGACCATTAGGAAATTGACACTTTAGATAACAGCTACCAATAGTTGGTATATTATTACCACTGAATGAATATAACCTGTTACTTAATTTATGAATAGGTACATATATTTTTAGACTTTTTAAGGTAAATTTTGATATTACATTTATGTCTGCACCTGTATCTATAATGGTGTTTAACATTTTACCATTATGAAGCTTAATTTTTAATTCCCATTTATTATTGTTGGGTTGACAGTTTACTGAATTAATTATGAAGTTTTCATTGACTTCTTGACTTACGGTACCTACATTTTTATTTTTGAAGAAACAACACTTTGAAAAATGATTTAATCGACCACAATTGTTACACGTTACTCCTTTGGCTGGACACTTGAATCGATGTACCTCATTGCACCTTGTACATGTTCTTTTGAAATTTTGATTCCAGGATTGATTTCTTGACTGATAATTTTGATGATAATTCCGATTTAATGAGTTTGTACGATTTGACGACCTTTGACTACTCTGTGAAGCTGATCTATTCCTCCGATGGTGACTTGAAGACCTGTTCCTTCTGTCTGTTGACCTTATAGAATTAATTTTTTCTTGAGTGACCTTTACATTTGTACTTTCATTGATGCTTCTCGAACGTTGTTGAGTAATTACATAATTTTTTGAAACTTTGATTGCTTTTTCCAATGTTAATTTTTCATCTAATAACAATTTTTCTCTTATATCATTATCTTTAATGCCAATGACCAACATGTCTTTTACTAAAGAATCTTTTAATTGTTCAAATTCACATGATGATGCTAAATTATTTATTACTGTTATGTAATCATCAACCGATTCATCTTCTTTTTGATGACGAGAGAAGAAGTTGTATCTTTCTACAGTTATATTTTTTGTCGGACTAAATTTATTTTCAAATAATTGGAGGACATCTTTTAATTTTAAAATTTTGGAATCTTGATCGAATGAGTTATATATTTCCAAACATTCATCGCCTATGAGGCTTAAAAGTACTGCAATCTTTTTATTTTCTGGTTTGGTAATCAGATCTGTAGCTTCTAAATAAATCTCAAACCTTTGTTTCCATAACTTCCATTGGTGGAAAACATTCGAGCACGTTTTTATATTTAGAGGTTTGATTCCTGCCAAAAATATATTTGTATTTTGCATACCTTTCGTTAATTCTGAAGGCTCCACTTCTGACACCATGTTTTATATTGTGGATGATGTTGGTCTGGATGGATTATTATTTATTTAAATAAATACAGCGAGATCAGTGACGAGACGATATATTTTTATTCAGCGGACATTTACATCTGACATAGACAATTGACCACAGACAACATAGATTAGAATCTACAACAAAACGCATTAAAGTTTATGAGTGTACCTAATCATGCGCATAGTTTTTCGTAGGCACAAATTAGTTACTCTGTCCACTATTAGACCTGTCCACTATAATATTATATACTACTATCTGACCCGCGCGGTTTCACCCGCGATAACTTCGGGTGGTCTTTGCACCACCTGGCTAATGCTGAGCTGGCCGCCTTTTTGCCGCAACACAATTAGCATAATATTGTAATTTTTAAGCGCTTTTATCATTTAAAGCAGGTCGGTCTGCTTCTCAGTCGCCAAATGGGACTCGCCTGGCGGGAGTGTTTGGTCCGCTGGCGATATCCCGGTACAGTTCTGTAGGGGGAGCACGAATTTTTTCGCTATCGTCTAGTCGATATCGTCGTAATGTCAAAGCGTTTTTTTGTATGGAAAATGAACGACACTGGATAGATGGCGCTGTTCATTTTCCATACAAAAAAAATGCTCGATATCGACTAGACGAGAGCGACAAAATTCGTGCTCCCCCTACTGATCGTTTGGCGGTTGGGAAGCGGTCCCTCATTCATACTTTTTTAAAATTAATGTATGTTGTAACTATCCATGTGTTGCGTCAAATAAAGTTATTTCGATTTCAATTTCCCGCGGAATTGTTCCACACAAACTTTGCAACCCTTTTTCATCCCCTCAGGGGTTGAATTTTCAAAAATCCTATCTTATCGGATGCCCACGTCATACAAAGAACACACCCTCCAAGTTTCAGGTTTCTACGATCAGCGGTTTAGGCTCTGCGTTGATCCATCAGTCATTCAGGACAAAGCATTTTATATGTATAGAATATGTATAGATGTATAAGTGTACGGGCGAATCAATCGTATTTGTTAGTTAGTTTTTATAGTTAACAGTTATCTCAATCTAGATAGGTGCAGCATCGTGACCGCGCTTCAGACTTTACTCGAGTGTGTTTAACCGTGATGTGGTGGTCAACCTCCCTGCAAGAACCGGTCTGCAGCGAGCGTGTCGTTAGTGACTGGTGATGTCAGCCTAGTGCTCGTTAGGTCCTATTATTATTGAATGGATTTGTTTTTTCCAGCAGAGTTTTATTAAAAGACTAGCTGATCCCCGCGGTTTCCCCCGCGGTAATTTCGGAGTATTCGCGCCAATTTCGGAGTACAAAGTACCCTATATCACACTGGATCACTGTAGCTCGCTATAAGTGAGAGAATTTTCAAAATCGGTTCAGTAGATCCAGAGATTATAACCTCACAAACTCCGGAGTTCCCGCGGGAATCCCGGGGTAAAAAATACTCTAAGTCACTCAGGATCACTGCAGCTTTTTAAAAGTGAAAGAATTTTCAAAATCGATTCAGTAGATCCAGAGATTATCTCCTGCAACCTCACAAACTCACAACCTCCGGAGGTCCCGCGGGAATCCCGGGATAAAAAGTACTCTATGTCACTAAGTAGTGGGGCGCGTCATTGTAGCTTAGACCAGCTAAACTTTGCGAGCGTGGCGCGCTTGCCACAGGCACATGGCGTATCTACGTAATTCATTATGTAGTTAATTAGCCAATTTTTTTCTCCCTCATACTTACTTCGCTTTAATCGTAAAGGAATTAAAAATTGTCTAACACGTGATTTATCGAAAATAACTTTCCGTGACCTCTAAAAGCGCGCGAGGCGAAAACCTCAAACGAATCGTGGACAATGTTGGCACAAATATCGTCGCGTTCAAAACAATACAGTATGTATTTACAACAACAAAAAAAATAACCTCCATCGACTGGTCGTGTCTCGTATATTTAATGGTCTGATGTCACCGCGTCGGAGACGATGCGTTAACCGGCGGGAAAGCATCGCCTGTTCTACGGCACTTCCTCGGAGACGAAGGGTACCTTTTCGATTTGGTCGGACAGCGCCGAAAGCGAGCGAGCGAGCGAGCGGTGTGCCGATAGAATTTTTCGGAATCTGTAACCCGTTTCAAACCGTCAGGTTTTGTTTTAAGCCCACCGTCGCCTCATTACATTGTCTCTAAGAGTTATCGGGGCCAGTTTTCATACAAATTTCTTTAGAAATCTCCTTGCATTACGGTTGCTGTTGGAACGAAGTTCTTCGAGGCGGCTTGCGGTAGAAGTTAACCGGTTGAAATCGTCACGTAAGGAAAAAGAGTTATGAGCTCTCCATGCTACTTTCTCCCCCCTCTCTCTCTCTCTCTCTAGCTCTCTCTATACTACCTACTTTAATTGAGAAATAGGTAAACAGTATAATTATGTTTTGATTGTTTTGTACATTATAATCCACTTACCGTCCCTCGCCATTTTCACCCGCGGTAATTTCGAAGTTCCCGTGGGAATTTTGGAATGAAAAGTATAGAAAGAAAGAAAGAAAGAAAATACATTCATTTCAGCACAACACACAAGAAAACGAAACAAACATAAACAGTGCCTAATCTAAATTAAAGTACCTTATGTCACTCAGGACTGCCGTCCGTAGTTTCCTATAAGTGAAAGAATTTTCAAAATCGGTTCAGTAGATCCAGAAATTACCCCCTACAACGTCACAAACTCACAAACTTTTGCTCTTTATAATATTAGTATAATACAACAATAGATATAAGCTCCGTACAATTGCTATGCTTGAAAACGTTTACTAAGTTGTAAGCACAAAATCTCTGTAACATCTGCAATGTACACTTGGTCGCAACTAAAATTTGATTTGATTTGTCCAGCAGTCGTCTGGAAATCTGTCGTAACTCGTAGGATATGTCTTATCATCTGCTACTCCACTATATAGGTACTTTCCTTTTCATTAAGAAGCAAGTTCCTTGTTAAGAATAGGGTATACGCAAATGGATGTATCCTCATTGGAATGCGGGTCTCGGTCGCAAGTTCTATTGGATCAGCTGACGGGATAGCTGCTGATGGCTAATGTATTGTTTTGTTAGAAACGCTCGACTCCCAAATAAAGCGGCCGCGGTCGGTCGTTTGTTTTGTTCGCAGAGCCCGGTGACAATCCATACCTACAATTAATGAACTGATTCAAATTCAAGTACCTACCTACCCACAAGTAAAGACGGCCGGCTTCTACGTACACGTGTTGTGCGCGTGCGCGTATCGTAAGGTTGACAGCGAGCTGAGAGTAGCTGTCAGCTGTCAGTGAATAATAGGGTACTTGCATGAATTTTTTTTTTCAGTCTATTTTAAAGATATATGGCCTACTTAAACAAAGCAAGAAAAAGAAAAAAAATATATGCATAAATTAATTAAATAGAACGTTTCAAAGTTCCTACTTTAGACTTTACCGCCGAAACTCAGAATGACGTCACTTGTTCAAAATTACGCCTTATTAATCTGTGATAGAAATGTCACTGTCGTATTGACAGGATCATGTGACACTGACAGACAGGTAACTTCAATATCCAAAAGCGAAATTAAGGTTTAACTGTGTCGAGTTACTTCCAAAAGTTCCAGTAAAGAATCGAAATGCATCTTACCGATGATTTTAAAGTAAATAACTTCAGAAAATAAAACAAATGCGTTGACTATATGCACTTGGTTTCTTTTGCCTTCTCTGAAAGAGGTAAATGTTTCCTAAAAAAATAAAAGTGACGTCATGTGTTAAGCTTGGCTGTGATTGGTGTTTCGTTGCAACGTTCCGTTTCACAAAATTAAAAGTTGAATATTTTGGAAACTATTGAAAATTTTTTAGTCAATCTTTCACGATAACGCTTTTCTAAGGCTCTATTTTTGAAATATTGACACAATTTCTTATAATAAATTTCATGCAAGTACCCTATTGTCACATACAACGTAACGGCACCGTTTGCCGATCGATCTCCTGTATCTGAACATATTGATTTTTTAACCGACTTCTCAAAGAAGAGGTCGGTGGTTTAGAAATCGAATAACAGCCCGGAAAGCAAAAAAAACTTTACTTAGATTTTATTTTTATTAGATTATATCTTAAATGTAAGAGAAAGCCGTTATTGTTTAGGTAACCGAGTTGATAATTTAATTACTGAGGTAATTTTAATGAGTAACATCTTATTTTTTACTTTACTAATACATAAATTCGAACATGCGATGGTTTGTTCCACTGAACACGACACAATGTAAAAACTAAAAACGGACCAGAGGCATTTTTCTGCACAAAGTTTTTTTTTTTAAAGCAAAGGAAACTTAAGTCCATACAGCCAATTCAGACGTTTATATTTTATGGAGTTACTACCTGTTCACCTCGGTTAACAGTATAGTATTATCTGTGCCCACGGTAATATCTGAGTCCTCCCTAGGGGACTTTCTGGATAAAAAGTTTTCATACTTTTCTTACTTGAACGTGTATGAAAAATTTCATGATGATCGGTTGAGTAGTGAAATCCTAACAAACCCGCCAAAAGTCCTGCACATTCGAAAATTAAGTATCTCGAGTGAAGCCCCGGCGATAGTTACGTATAGTTCTTCTATTTATTTTTTCAGTTTAACAACATTTTATATTTATATAATTACCTGTTTACATTGAAGCTGTATTGGAGATGATATTCAATGTAACAAAATATAATATTTATGTAATTATCTTCTTATGTAAGAACAAAGGCGATTTAAGGCTAGCATATAACAAGGCGGAGAAAGTTTTAATTTTTTTTTTATAATTTTTAATATTTATTTAATTTGGTTCAATTATAAGTTCTACAATCTATTCATTATTATACTTACTAACTGTTCCCTCCGCGCTTTCTTTCCTTCGAGAACCCTCTGTTTTAGATCGAGACTACATAATGTGTCCTGTGTTAATCAAGGATATTGTACCTTCCTACCAATCAAGCATTACAGAAAAGAGAGCATTAGAGTATAAAAAAATACGTGACTTCATATCATTCGTCATCGCATCGTCATTCGTTGGTCCGAAGGTCGCAGCTTATTGCTTATTGGCCATTAATTTTAACCTAATTGACCATGGCCGGTCCGAGTGTTTATTACTGTATCAGTGAGTATAGTGAGTCAGTGGTTCTCTACTCTAGTAAAGTTATTACATCTAGTACTCATTAATTACGGAATTTCCGCCAGTACTCTTCACATCGATCGGGAGGAATGTACACACTATCTCTTAATCGAACACCTAAATTACCCGTTACTATACACCAAGTAGCTGCTTCTAATCAAATTATATACACGTAGTACTCGTCAATTTCAGAATTCTCGCCAGAACTCTTCATCATATCATTATGAAAGTATGACACGTTCTTTTATTCCAAGACCTATAAATTACTGGTAACTGTACACCAAATGGACGCAGATAAGCAATAACATGTTAACCCACAAAATGAAGTTATTGATTCAGAACGATTTATTGAGAGGCAGAGAGCGTTTTTTAATTATGAGTTTACCTTATTACATTGTTTAAATATGTAACTAAATATTGCGCGTAAAAAATGTTGACACAAAATGGCGCTATAATTTTAAAACTTTAATATACTCAAAATTTTTCCAGTGTGGGTTAACACACTATTGCTTATCTATGTCCAAATAGCTATTCGCTTGGCTACTTCACTTGTATTTATTTCGGTATTTGCACGGGGATTCTTTGATCCGATATGAAAGGGGATATTTTTAGAGTTGGTTCAGTAGTCCCAGAGATTTCCCCCTCCCCCCCCCCACATCTAAACTTACAAATTTTGCCTCTTAACAATGTACCTAAGTGTAGATAGTTGTCTTTGTTTTGTAAATTACGCACTATGCACTCACATCCGTGAGCCCACGTGAGGCACCAGCAAAAGATCAGCGTCGGTCCCCTGACGGTTCCCTGCCGATGCTGAGCTGGTCGCCATTTTGTTGCGACACGGTAGTCTTACTCCTTTTTGTTATTGTATATTTACTTATGAATGAATGAAGAAAATTTCATTTTTAAAACATTTTTAAACGTCGTCGATTAGTTAAATTTTCCACATTGCACAAACTCCTCTCACACCTCGGCCCTAGGGTTTTGTCCTGCGCCCAACCTATGTGGGGCACGGCCGCGGTTATTTGTTGCTGTGTCGTCGACCTCCAAGTGTGACGCAAATTTCGGTGGCTTTTGTGACTATAATAAAGGTAGACTCCATTGCTCGGTGTGGCCTGTAAGTACGCCATAAACATTTCCCGCGGTGCGGTCGATCTTGCACGAATAACATTTCATATATTTACTAGCTGTGCCTCGCGGTGTCACCCGCGTGAGTTTCGCAATTCCCGCATAGACTCCCAATTTTCTTTAACCTTTAATTAGGACATGATAAATTTGTAACACTATAAAGGACATTACGTACATTACTTTCAAAGTAATTGATTATTTCATAAAATTGAATTTGAATGTTTTAAAATGATTCCAGAGGAATCCGATGAAATTAAGTTAATGTTTAACATAGATTTTTTTAAAATTAGGTTGATATTTAACTATTAGTATGTAATAAAACAAATCTAAATAAATTCAATCATTTTTTCTTTTTAATTTAGAAAATAAACGATACTTAACAATTGGCCCTAATTGACATGAGATCCTTTTCTTTGCATTTTAATAGACCTTAACCCAGGCTTCCCAGGCGACGGCCGACTTTCTAATTAGTATTACTTACGTATTATACAACCGATGACAGGTCTGCCTTCTTCCACGGTTGTTTTAGCACTAAGCCAAAAGCTACTGAGACGCGGGGTCGCGGCAAGCGTGGGGAAGTGGTCAATTCTAAGAATTTGCAAAACACGTGACGCCTGTGAGTCTTCACGTCACTAGTTAAAGGTTAATATAAACTTTCTCCTGATAAAAATTACGAACTCAATCAAAAAATATTTATTCGCATCGATCGAGCCATCCTCGAGTTTTACCGAGACAAACGAAAGGCAATTAATTTTAGTTAGTTTCAGAGTTCCCGCGGGAATTTCGCGATAAAAAGTTACGCTACGCCCTTCTCTGTACCCCTGACAACGTGTATGCAAAATTTCATGATGATCGGTTGAGTTAAAGCGTGAAAGCTTCAACAAACAAACGAACTCACATTCGCATTTATAATAATAGTAAGAACAGGATTGGTTATTATAATATTTGTTATCTACTTAGAAAAGTCCGGATTGTGATTTTTCCCCTCTTATTTATCACAACTGATCATCAGCATTCTTCGCATTTCATTTCTTTGGCCTTCCTCTGTCCACATACATATTATGTATTTGCTTTCCTTGCTTCTCTCTCTCTCTCTTCTACTCATCCTTTTAGTTACCTAGATGGCTTTTATCAGTCTTACATCAAGGGTGAAAAGGTCTATATACGAGTAGATTTGTGGCGAATTCTACGTATGACTAACTAGTCAATCGCGGAGTTATCAAGATGGATCTAGCTCACAGAACAGAAAATAACATATAGAAGGGACATCAAACCAGTGTCGTCGGGTGATGTTCACTCACAAAACTATTCATCACGCAATAAAACATTCATTAAAGAAATGTATTAAACGCCTTATGGTTATGTTTTTAATTTTTACTTACTAACGGTTTTCAAAATTCACAGTTTTTAGAATATTTTGGTAAATTTATACTTGGGATGGCAGCAAAATAAGTTTTGAGCATGTAAGAGCATTTGATCTATCTTCCTTTGCAACGGTAGCGCGCCTGCCCCGCCTCCATGTCTTCTCTAGTTAATTTATTTGCTCTGCGGTCTAGCTGCATCACCGCTGCTTATCAGGTGCCTGACCTATGCTGATACTGACAATATTATAGACATGCTTAGATAAAATATGTAGTGGCCTAGTAGGCATTTTGTATGTGTGAATAACTCGGCCGCTATCTTCTCTATTGTTGAATGAAACGTGGATATTTTCTCTCTTATCATTAGGTATAGTGTTACTTCAATAAAATTGTAAACGATATAACCGTTCTGAAATAACGGTTGAAAATTTGTTTCATTCCAAAAATTTTTTTTTACTCACTGTCTCCCGCGGTTTCGCCCGCGGTAATTTCGCAGTTGCCGTGGGAATTTCAGGATAACAATACCCTATGTCACTCAGGACTACCGTAGCTTCCTATAAGTGAAAGAATTTTCAAAATTGGTTGGTTCAGTAGATCTGGAGATTACCCCCTACAACGTCACAAACTCACAATTCACAAACTCACAAACTTTAGCTCTTTATAAGATTAGTATAGACTAGTATAGGACTAGTGAATAGAGATAGAGACTCTATCCTAATTACGTCGTTTGCTAGCGAACCAAATATGCGTAATAATCCGGAAATCGCATTCCAAGACTCGCAACTAGGTCGGGTGGACGGGCAGACAGACAGACGACTTTTATTGAAAATGGAATTTATGGTCAACGGTCGTAAAGTGCACATTTAAGATCCCCCGGGTGTTCGAGGATCACTTGCTCCGAGTCCGGGAGCAGTAAAGATTGCAGACGTAAACACGTCGCGTCGCTGCGGCGCGGCGGGCGGGGAACGCTCCGCATCGACCGTTATGGAGTGGTTTGGCGAGAAAACGCCGAATAAAATCTATTTAATGGCTATGCCATTCCGGTAGTTGAATCAAACCGGACTCAGCCGTTTTCTCGCAGCACGGAAATAACAACCGGTTTAGGTACTAGTTGTTTCCCGCGTTTTTACCCGCGCTAATATGGAGTTTCCAGTCTTTTTCAGTGTCAGCGTGTACGAAAAATTTCATAAAGTTTCACCCATGTTATTTTGGAGTTCCCGCGGGAACTTTCTTCCAAGATGAAAGTGTCTTATGACACTCAGGGGTACTCTAGCTTAATCTATAAGTGATAATAAATAAAATTTGGTTCGGTAGTTGCAGAGATTACCCTCTACATTCGTACTTACGATTCATAAACTTACGAACGTTTGTCTCTAAAATATTATTGTAGATAAGCAGATAAAAGTAATAAATAATAGAAAAAACTCTTTTTTTTTATAAAACTACTAAACGTGAAGATATACAAAATTTCAGCTCAATCCGTTGGAGATATCTGCTTCAAAATTGAGTTGCAAGATTCCACCCTACAAACATAGTTACATATACGTACATACATTGCACGTTAAATATAAGCTTTCGGATTTGTATGATGGCGCACATATTATGTACGTCTTTCTAAATACGAGTATAATATTATTATGTTCCAGATTGAGGGATAACAGACTTCACTCGCAAAAAAACCGTAGGTTTAAAGAAGAATCCTTTGCTAAACGCGCAATGTAAAAATACTAGCTGCTCCCAGCGGTTTCACCCGCGTTAACTTCGGAGTTACCGCGGGAACTCCGCGATAAAAAGTACTCAATGGATCAAACACTCTGTACCCCTGACAACGTGTGTGCAAGATTTCATGATGATCGGTTGAGCCGCTTGGGGCGCGAAAGCGTAACAAACAAACGAACAATCAAACTCACTTTCGCATTTTATAACAGTAAGGATTTGATATAGGTACTTACTACTTATTTGTTGTTAAATAGGTATTAGGTATATTTAATTTTCTTATTTAATATATCATAATATTTTAAATTACCGTCTCTTTGTTCACAGGTAAGCTATTGGTTCCACAAAGTGTGGGTACCTACTGGGTACCGACCCCGACACCATTGCGCGTTCCGAATCCGACGACACGCTTCACCCATCACCATTGTTATAAAACGAAAACGCAAACAGAAATTCACTCCGATGAGAGCCTGCCTGCCTCGTCTCTACAGGAAATCCGTGGGGGGGATTCCGATACCAACCCCCTTGTGTGCCTGCAGTGTGCCTGCAGGATATCGCACGAAGTTTTAAGGTAGGCTATGACTGCTATGAGGGGTAGACTGCGGGTACCTATTGCATATATCATCACTACATACATAGTATACAAAGTCGTATCCCGTTGTCTGTCTGTCCCATGCATGCTTAGATCTATAAAACTACGCAACGAATTTCGATGCGGTTTTTTTTTTATAGAAAGAGCGATTCAAGAGGAAGATTTATACGTATAGTTTATCGGGAGCTCCGAAATTACCGCGGGGGTAATACGCCCAGACTGGACGGTGGAACCCTGTGTTCGACTCAAAAAGTCCAAATCCACCGGCAATCGAATCCGGAACCTATTGTCCGTGTCATGGTGACTCAGCAGCCGTAGAGTTTAGGAATATTTGCGATGGGCTGGGCGCGAGGCGCGGGGCTCGGGGCCTGTCACCCCGGCGTCTATTGATCAAACAGAACCGGGGGAACAACTAGAGACCCATCACGACCCGTCACCCAATATGACGATGGTGGGATATCCGCGGGGTATTGTCTATAAACGCATATAGACAACACCCCGCGGATTCACCCGCGGTAATATCCTTTTCCTTACCCCTGAAAACGTGTATGCAAAATTTTATGATGATTGGTTGAGTGGTTAAGGCGTGACAGCGTTACAAACAAACTTGTGTTCGCTTTTATACATAATATTAAAATATTTTATAGTACAATCTTTAGTAATTTTTTTTTCTAACATTATTATTAATCTTACAAATGTGAAAGTGCGTTTGTTTGCTTGTTTGTTACGCTTTTACGTCTTAACGGCTCAACCGATCATCATGAAATTTTGCATACACGTTTTCAGGGGCACAGAGAAGGACATAGGGTACTTGTTATCACGGAATTCCTGCGGGAACTCTGAAATTATTGCGAGTGAAACCGTAGGGCGCAGCTAGTATAATATTATTTATGAACCACACGTGTTAAAAGTTGTACCTACTTTTATTTTTACAACAATTTTTATAAAAAGTCGGTTCTTAATAGAACCTAATTAGTACCTATAGTTAGCAGTTTTGTTGAAATTTTGTTGAGAAAATTTTTTTGAGCAAATTTTGTTGAAATTATAACGTGAGAACCTTTGTATGGCGACAACTAATTCGCCATGCAGGTACCGGATGTAGCGTTGTCAACTTTACGCTGTAGAATTTTCGTTACCGCGCGCATTATGTAATACCAACCAATCGAATTGACAATTCTAAGCGGTTTTTTTTTTTTTTTTCAAAATTCATATAATACATATACGCACAGGAAACTTTTCTATAAGTGCACCAGAAGGACGATTGTGCTTGATCATGTGCGATCACTGGCGTTGCATTGTTTTATGATGGCGTCAACCGGGGTGGGGACTGGGGTGGCGCTTTCGTGGTGAAAGGTCGCGGGGACAAATTTTAGGGGAGCATTTCATTGTTCGAAAGCCTCGAACGCCCCTCGCATTTGTCTGGAGTAACTAGACTAGCCGACCCCGATTTGAAATGCTTGTTTGTTATACATTAGGATTTTTGACGCGCAATTTATTTGGGCACAGTGCAGTGCGAAACAGAAACACCAATGAAAATGTTGGATGTGGATTGTTTCCCAAGATTCTCGGTTCTCTCTCGAAAACTAGTTTTTTTAGGTACAAACAAAATGGCAACAAAATGACTTCTGAATAGTGGTTGCAAATAATGAAACGCGTGCACGCGGTACGGTCTCCACACGACGTCATCTTTTACCACTTTTTCGTCTTATAGACTTTCGCATTTCGGTGTACAGAGGGGGACATAGGGTAGGTACTTTTTGTTCCGGAACTGCCGCGGGAACTCCGAAATTAACGCGGGTGAAACCGCGGGGAACTGCTAGTATAACAAATGTCAACTTATCGTTCGCCAGTTTCCCACCGCACATTTATATAGGGGACATAGATAAGCAATAGTGTGTTAACCCACATTGGAGAAATTTTGAGTAAATCGTGTTTTAAAATTATAGCGCCATTTTGTGTCCAACATTTTTTATGTTCAATATTTAGTTACATATTTAAGCAATGTAATAAGGTAAACACATATTTAAAAAACGTTCCCCAACTCTCAATAAATCGTTCTGAATCGATAACTTAATTTTGTGGGTTAACATGTTATTGCTTATCTGCGTCCATAAATAATGTTGATTGTGTATTATGTATTGTTTGTACACGCGTATCATGTGAAGATGTGCCGGCAACCACAGAACAGGATGGAACTCAGTTTAGTATGGAATTGAAAACCAGTGTCGCCGGGTGATTTTCGTTCACAAACAACGTCACGCACAAAAAAAATTCGTTGACGTATCGAAATGTGTCAAACGCCGACTACGTTTTTTAATTGAAGAAGAAGAAGAAGAAAATACATTTATTTCAGCACAACACAAAAGAAAAAGAAACAAGAAAAAAAAATAGTGCCTAATTTAAAGAACACATGATGATATCTCTTGCATGCTCTGCCGAAAGGGTCACCAACTCAGCATTAGCTAGGTGCTGCGGGTGGTACACCTAGCGCTGGTTTTCAGTTGGCAGCCCGTCGTCACGCACGGACAAACGGGGGTAACAAAAGAAGAGGAAAAAAATTATACTACTAATTAGTTACTGTTTTGCAAATTCACAGTTTTGGGAATATTGTGAAAAATATACTTGAAACACCAGCTACACAGCATCCGTCCCGCCTACATGGCCTTTCTAGTTAATATGTTATTTTCTCTGTGCCGGTAACAGATCGGCTCGTCGAAGCCTCATTGTATGGTAATGGAGGTGAAATTATATTGTATAAGTACTATGAATTATGATTTCTTTTGAATGTGTTCGCTAGTCGTGGTACATACGAGTAAAAATTTCCTATACGAAAGCGTCTTCAAGTTACAAAATGCTTATAGAGACGGTACATGTATGCGTTTAGGGTTTAGGGGATCCGGTTTAGGTTTGTCTCTGAAGTGATTCGACCGATTTTCAAGTGAATAAGTTGAAATGAGTCAATTGTGAGGTTAATATGTACCTAACTTTTGTTTCTATCATTTTTCGGTTCGCAATAAAAAACATGGCGGTTTTGCGATTACAATATGCACGTTTCGACAACTACAATATCTAAGTAGGTAGGTAATCAACCAAAATATAAATACTTAGAAAGTTGAACTTTTCTGTAGACATGATGCAACAAAAGTTACATAATATAATTGCCCTGCTGGACAAAAAATGATCACTAAATTGTTTGTTAGTTACAATTTACAAGTGAAGGTGATATAAAGCGGGTGAAATGTGGCGCAACTGTTTGTTTTGAGGATGCAGCGAGCGGTCTCACGAGCTCCAACCAAATGTTATTTACACTTTTTTGGCGTATTGAGAGTAACTTTCTAATGCGCAGTTTTGTTGGAATGTCCCTTCGAATCTGCGTTTTAAACATTAATCGTCTAATTTTCTCTTTTAGCAGAAACCAGGTGTCTTCGCCCGCGCGAGTTTCGGAATTCCCGCAGGAACTCCAAAGTAGCCTAATTTACTCCTTATAACATCAGCCAATTGCCAGTGAAAGGCCTGTTTCAACCGTTTCGGTGATCAGCTGTACTCCGCGTTAATTTCCGAGTTCCCGCGGGAATTCCGGGATGGAAAGTAACCTATTTCCTTCTCTGTACCCCTGACAACGTGCATGCCAAATTTTATCCAAATCCGTTCAGCCGTTTTTGCGTGATTGAGTAACAAACATCCAAACATCCACACTTTCGCATTTTATATATTAGTAGGATATGAGTAGGTATTAAATGACCAAATAACATTCGGAAAAATATAAAACCGATCTGGGGGCACGGCAGTGCCCCCGCCAAGTCGAGCAACAAAAGCGGCACGGCCGTACTATCCTTTTCTCGACCCCCCGAATAGTGACCATATCAAATTTAAAAACCTTTTATGTTTTAAATAGATTGATTGGCTTGGCGATCACGTGAAAACACAATGTATCTCACAAGTAATACATATTATAATTAAATTAGATTGTTTAGAACCATAATTATGTATTACATGTGAGATATATTGTGTTTTCACGTGATCGCCAAGCCAATCAATCTATTTAAAACATAAAAGGTTTTTAAATTTGATATGGTCACTATAAAATGTTATTAGATTAGCTTATAACATGATAACTTTAGACAGAAGGACCCTTAAGTAGGCACTGAATAAATTAACCGACTTGGTATTACATTGATCTCACAACTTTTTACTGTAGAAGAAGTGAGTTGCGAGACTTGGACTTTTTTACAAGTTTGTTCTTGATGGGATATTATTTTACACAGAAATCGCCCCAAAAAAACTTAAAATGAAGCAAACTCCACCATTACGTGGTCTTTAGCCCCACCCCGACAGCGGACTGTCGGCCATTAGCCGTGTCTGCACGCAACTGACTGACTGACAAGTGGAGAATTTTAATGACATCACTCATAAGGGATTTTTTATAATATTATGTATTTGGTTGACTAGGTTGACCCTGTTTCTTCAATTATCTAATGGGACTGAAAGGATGACTATAGTGTTTCACATTAACATTGCTGTGATATTGGTTGTGTCCATGAATAAAAAGCAGAGCAGCCCGACATGCTAAGTGAGGTTAGTTAGTTGACTTACCTGGCTTTAGTAAGCTAGGTAAGTCAACTAACTATGCTTAGTAGCGGAGCTTCTATTTCTGTGTTATGTGTGAACCATTTGTCACTGCCGTGGCACGCTCGCAGTGCTCGCTCGGATCGCGCGTCGTGGCCAGCATCAGAAATCTAACCTAATTTATAGCACGTCGGGGTGCTTCGCATCTCATTTGGACATAGATAAGCAATAGTGTGTTAACCCACACTGGAGAAATTTTGAGTAAATCGTGTTTTAAAAGTTTAGCGCCATTTTGTGTCAACATTTTTTATGTTAAATATTTAGTTACATATTTAAGCAATGTAATAAGGTAAACACACAATAAAAAAACGTTCCCCAACTCTCAATAAATCGTTCTGAATCAATAACTTATGTTTGTGGGTTAACATGTTATTGCTTATCTGCGTCCATTTATGAAGTCGACCAGTATTACAGCAAAGTTAATGTTGAAAGTTAATCATTATCACTGATCTGGTCGGTGACTACATTTTACTAGCTGTTAGCCGCGGCTTCACCCGCGTTCATTTCGAAGTTCCCGCGGGAATTTTGAGATAAAAGTCACCTGTATCCTTCTCTGTGTCCTTGACAGCGTGTATGCAAGATTTCATGATGATCGGCTGAGCGAAGTCGTGAAAGCGTAACAAACAAATAGACTCTCATTCGCATTTGTACGAGTAGTAGTAAGGATATCGGCGACTATTGAAAAAATCCCTCATTTATCTGCACACCGACCGTAACAATACACCATACTGGTTGTTGTCTGCGTCTCCGCTCGCGTAGTGTTTGAAAGGGTCCGCTGGCGCCATTGTGTGATAGTAAACAAAATTCCTGATTAATTTTTCCTCATGAAATCTGCACGTCACATCGGAATTCGGAACCAATTATCTCTACTAATATTATAAATGCGAAAGTAATTCTGTCTGTCTGTCTGTTACGCTTTAACGTCTTAACGGCTCAACCGATCATCATGAAATTTTACGTACGCGTTGTCAGGGGTACAGGAAAGGACATACGGTACTTTTTGTCCCGGAATTCCCCGCAGGAACTCCGAAATTGACGTGGGTGAAACCGCGGGGAGCAGCTAGTATGTAATAACGTCGCGTGGAACTATGCAAATAACGCCATCCATGTAGTAGGTACAACGTTACGTTGATAGGGGGTTTCCTGAATCTATTTTCGCGTGCTTTTACGTCGGGTCTAGAGCGTGCCGATCGGCAGTTCACGAGCCATGGGGAATTCCCCCGCATTTGGGCTCGCTCGGATTATTTTGTTTTTTTATTTCGGTTTGGTTGAAAGTAATTATTTTTACAATGCTGTTGCGTTTTATTTCAGTTACCTATTTACGTGGCTACTAGAATAAATTTTCCCCGTGGATAGGGTATTTTTTTTTTATTTCCGGGATTAAAAATACTCAATTTCCTTTTCTATATCCCTTACTATGCTGTCCCTCGCGGTTTTTCGGAGTTCCCGCGGAATTCCAGGATAAAATATAGATATAAACCTTCTTCATGAATCACTCTATCTTCGGTGAAAACCCGCATGAAAATCCTTTGCATAGTTTTAAAGATCTTAGCATACATAAGGATAGACAGACAGCGGGAAGTGATTTTGTTTTATACCTACTATGTATGCATATCCTGATGATATCCTGAATAGTTATGGCGTGAAAGAGTAACAAACACATTTCAAAGCGTAACAGACAGACAGAGTTACTTTCGCATTTACGATTTTAGTAGGGATGAACTATGGCGGTACAGCTTTCCTACCTATCTTTCTTCCATCCATGTGTATTTAGATTTGAAATTCCACGTGAGCGGTAACTAGTGATAACTGGGAAAATCAATACACCTCGAAAACCAAGGGCTGGTCGCTGAATAAAAGTTGGTAGTTAGTAGGTACATAGAAATAAAGGTCAAACCGCGCGGAGCTTCGCGGGCACACAGTTAGGCGTGACGTCACACACCTGGCCGTCCGGGTCACCGACCCCTCCCCGGTTGTACTATATACTACGCCGAGTCGCCAGCCAGAGAGGGACGGCGCTATGTCAGTGCGGTTCTGTCCCGCTCTCGCGCCTCAAGAATGAACACGTATACGTCGTATGACAGAGTGTCGCGGTCTTGGTGTATAGTGTATACTGTGTAGTATGGAATGCGTGACCGAGTTTTTAATTGCGCTTATAGCGCTGATTAGCTGTTCGCTCCCCCCCCCCCCTCAGTCACTTTTCTTAAACTACCAAAACTCTGATTGGTATATTTCCCTCGACATTCATCAGAAATACTATATTAATGAAATGTTTTTTATCTATCTATCTATCTATACATATATATAAAACGCTTTGTCCTGATTGACTGATGGATCAACGCACAGCCTAAACCGCTGATCGTAAGACCTGGAACTAGGAGGGTGTGTTTTTTGTATGATGACGTAGGATAAGAAAGGATTTTTGAAAATTCAACCCCTAAGGGGATGAAAAGGGGTTGCCAAGTTTGTATGGAACAATACGCGGGAACTTCGAAACTTATCGCGGGTGAAACCGCGCGGGACAGCTAGTGTATTATATAATCAATTGGAATTGAAAAGATGTAAAAGAACTTCATTTGACACTAGCAGTTCCCTACCGTTTCGCCCGCCTATCTCGTGCTTTCACGTGCTCTCAGTACATACACTCGTCTCTAATGTGTATCTACCTATGTGGTATTAATATTCAACACATCTAATGGTATGTATAATGTGTGGTTTGTATATTGATCGCGCATTTTTTCGTGTGCGCCTGCGCCGGTTGGAGTGCCCGGTCACGTGGTCACGCTAATTTTAATACACGATACGAAATGTAGTACAACTACTCGAAGGCCCCGCCCGTGCCGCAGAATGGGGCCCAGCACAATCAGATGCTCACGGGTAGGCATAAAACTGTATAAAACGATACCATTAAAGTATCGATATTTACTTGGTGCAGTATCGGTCGGAAAGTATCGATATTTTAATCGAATCGATCGACTTTTCACAGTTTATAAGGAATATATTCAATTTTTTTTTCATTATGGCATCGACAATCAAAGCTTGCCAATTAACTACACAAAATTAGGAATAGCTTAATATTATGTTGAAAAAATTCAATAAATGATACCCAAAAGTGTTTTATCTATTCAAATTTAATATTGGTTTACCGATACGAGTACTTTTGACCGATACCTATACCTGATACTTAGTTTCAAAGTATCGATACAAAAAGTACCTACTTGGTATCGGAAGGAATGCGTCCGAGTAAGTA
Organism: Zygaena filipendulae; assembly: GCA_907165275.2. Classification (NCBI taxonomy): domain Eukaryota; kingdom Metazoa; phylum Arthropoda; class Insecta; order Lepidoptera; family Zygaenidae; genus Zygaena; species Zygaena filipendulae. The sequence goes on from OU015672.1 coordinate 490,709, forward strand.
CCTACTTGTATTTACTCGTATCCTTTTGTTCCTACTCACGGGCCGAGTTGAAACCACACGTGGTCGGTGGAGCTACGATACTTACCTACCTACGGCAACGCTAAACTTACGCTACACTATAATAGCTTTTACTTCTATACCAATATTATAAATGTGAAAGTTTGGATGGATGGCTGGATGTATGTTTGGCGTTTGTCACTCAATCACGCCAGAACGGCTGAATGGCATCGGATGGAATTTGGCACTGCGACAGATAATCACGAATAGGGAAACTCCCGAAATTAACGAGGCTGAAACTGTGGGGGAAGTTTCTGCCCCGCCCCCTATTTCGCTGATATAGACAGCTACAGTATCCGCGAGTAGGTTACTATTCATCCCGTATCATAGAGTTCCCCGGGGAATACCGAAGTCGAAAGGAGAACCTCCAGGAACAGCTGTGAAGCTTATAAAGATGGAAGCACTGAGCAAACAATCACTACGTTTTAAGAGTCGGCACTTTCATACTAATCGTTGAACCGATCTATGAAAGCATTTTGTGCCAACCTTACCAATGCAATGTATGACGCGGTAATAGGAATTTGATTAAGTATTCCAAAGTTGGTAAAAAAGTTCGCGCATAAATCCATAGTAACTTTTGCTTGAAGCTCACACAGACGCTGCGTAGTTCGTAGTTGAATCAATTAAAATTTTAAATGACGCATTGGTATGCTAAGTCGCGCTTTATTTGTTTTTTTTTTATTATTTTTTAATTTGCACGACGAACCCACAGCACTCGGCGCTAACAGTGTTGTTGAGACTGACGAGACGCCATCAAAGGATGGCGGGGAGGGTCGCGGAGCGGTTGCCGCGGATGGGTCTCCACTCTCCAGTCTCCAGCCCTCCGTGATTTAATCATGTTTATACAATACACGCAGGTCTGTCTGGCGAGGGGATCAGGGATCGCCCTTCGATTATAGGGTAGTACATGCAGGGCGTAGACTCGAGTTGTACTCGAACTACTCCCCGAAAGGTTAGCTATAAAATCTAATGCGAATTTTATTTGAATATCGTCATGATTAGTAATGGGCTGTTCAAGTGTACCACGTCCTTAGCCAATGTTTTTCAAGTCTATACATTTTTTTTTTTTCTGTGATGCCGAATAAAGGTATGCTATGTCTATGGATTGTGGTGAACAATGTTCTGATGAATGAGATGTAAGTTATTCCCGCGATAAATTCCTACCCAATGTTACCTAGGAATATCTAAAGGGGTGAAGGGGGGGGGGGGGAAGGGCAAAGTTTCTATGGAACAATTGGGTATTCTCCAGGGTATGAAAATCAAAATTCTAATTAGTCCGTCGTGCAGATTAGTAAAAAATATTGGACACGTATTTTTTGCTTTTCATATTAATGAAAATAAACATAGATAAAGCCCATTAAAGTTTGGGGTGGGGGACTCGTGACGTCAATATTCAGTATAAGCCCCATACAAACTGCACCGGGTTGTGACGTCACGCGAAATTTCAACTCAATGTATCGTCGTTATTTTTCGATTAAGTAAAAAAAGAAAAAATACGTGTCCAATATTTTTTACTAATCTACACGACGCGCGACGGACTAAAAAAAAATTTGTTAAGTAGCCAATTCCGCGGGAACTCCAAAATTATCGCGGGTGAAACCGCGCGGGACAACTAGTCTTAGTTTAATTAATTTAATTAATTAAAAAACGTGGCATGAGTCACTGTGGATCATTAAAAAAATATGCCATGGCATGGCACCGATGACATTGATATTATATGAGATTCCTTTCTGTGCGATGTCTGATGGTCTATGGTCCGTGTAATATTAGGTCATCTTTTGTGCAATAATCCTTTGCCAACATCAATTGATGCTATTTATACTGACGGTCATCTTTGAATAGGGTTAAATCCGTCGTGTGTAGTCTATAGAGATGGGTGTCCGATTTGTGGGACAAATTAGCTACTAAGCTGGTAAAGGATTTGTAAATATGATTTTAGTTATTACACTCCGTTGGTCAAACCAGTTATTGGATCGTTACAAATAAAGAAATAGTTTTCAATTCACGTGGCATATATAGTATACCAGCTGTCCCCCGCGGTTTCACCTGCGGTGATTTCGGGGTTCCCACAGGAATTCTGGTATTATAATACGCTATGTTCTATTCCACACTATAATCTATCTCTGTGCCAAATTCAATCCAATTCCGTTCAGCCGTTCTCGCCTGATTGAGTAACAAACATACATCCATCCAAACTTTCACATTTCACATGTGAATGTAAGTTCGTTTGTTACGCTTTCACGTCTTAACTACACCACCTATCATCATTAAATTTTGCATACACGTTGCCAGGAGTACGGAGAAGGACATGGAATACTTTTTCTCCGGGAACTCCCGCGAGAATTCTGAAATTTACGCAGCTAAAAACCCGCCGGAAACAGCTAGCTGCTAGTGGATAATAAATCCGGCAGTTCCGGCAGTCTTGGCACTCGCCGGCAATTCTGGCGTGGCGTCGACGCGTCTGCCTCTCGTCGATGGGGCGACGCGACGGGACGGGTCGACATCGATCCGGACTCCGGAGTGTCGCGACGAGCCCATAAGTGAAATGAAATCAAGTTTATTCGTTACGACCATAGTTAAATAATATGCATTACAAAAAACAGCACAAAAAATTAGCACAAACAGCGTGTCGTAACAAAAAGGCAACCAGATCAGCATAAGCCGTGAACCATTAGGGGCCCGACGCTGGTCTTCCGCTGGAGCCGCGTGTGGCGTCACGGGTGTGGGCGCATAGAAAAAAAAATACAAATTAAATTATTTTTGTAAGTCATAAACCATAATACGCAAATGCTAAATCTAAATACAACTAGACCTAGCTGTTCTTCGCGGTAATTCCGGGATGAAGACTACCCTATGTCCTTGTCTGTACCCCTCATAAAGTATATTCAAAGTTTAATGATTATTGGTTGAGCAGATAAGCCGTGGAAGCGTAACAAACATAAGAAATTTGGCGGTTAATTTATTTTGTTATTCTTTAATTGTTTTCATTTGTGTTGTTCTGTATGTATGTGTTCATTTGTGTTGTGTTTCTCCTCTTGCTTAAATAAATCTCTCTTTCTTTCTTTCTTTTCTTTCTTTCGGTTGGGAAGCGGACCCTCATTCATACCTGCTTGTCTGTTCAGTGTACGTTGTAACTAGCTGTTCCCCGCGGTTTCACCCGCGTTAGTTTCAGAAATCCCGCGGGTATTCCTAGATAAAAGTACCTACTTACCACCGAATATTTTTTTCTGTAGTATCCACCCTTGACAACGTTGTCAATTGTCATGTAAAAAAGTTGTGTTACTGAAAGTGAAATCTTTAATTGAAACGAAATCATCCGAATAGAGAAAATGTTATACAAACAGTGCCAATAATAAAGCTAGTGTTGTAACAGTTTTAGAGGTACAAACAAATACGTAGAGGTATATCGACAAAGCTGATGATGCATTACCCAAATTACCTCCACAAGCGAATCGAGTGTTGTCGTTATCGATACAGATTTACAACCGCCGATGATTTATGTCCAGCTAAAGATCTATCGTTACGTTCCCCTCGGATATTGAACGGTACACTACACGTAATTCACTGTACAGTCGGTGGCTAAATAAGATTGAGCAAAGCGAGCAATGATGCACGTTGTTTGTCCAGTGCCAGTCCAAATTTTCCAGACACGTGTCTTTCCATAGAAAACGAGATCTTCAAACTGGCTCAACCAGTTCATGTGGATGATGAGGTTGGATACGAAATACTTTCTAGTTCATATTGTTTTTTCAAATCATATTTTTACAAATAAGTACATACTTTTTTTCCACTATGAGATCTTTTTAACATAATTATTAACAGCTTATAAATAAAGTCTAGCTCACAATCAGATTCATAATAACCTTACAATTCGAAGAAAAACATCTGCAAGAAATATTTTGTTTCGGTTTAACTTTATCGATGTTTTGTGTATCGATATAATAAAATATTGGGCAACCGGTCGTACCAACTCATAACGGACCGATATAGCTGACCACTCGGGTCTGCGCGGCCGTCTGGTGTTCGGTATCGGATGACTCCATCATTGAGGAATGTTCCTTCATAAACAAACGTTGGTACATACTTCAATCGTATTTACTATATTGTGCTACAGCTAAGAAGTCGTATTTTGAGCCTCGAGTGTATATGTACTCTATACTATACTAATTTAATTATCTATAAATGCGAAAATGTGTTTGTTTGTTACGCTTTCACGCCTCTACTGCTCGACCGATCGTCTTGAAATTCTGTACACACATTGTCAGGGGTACAGAAAAGGACATAGGGCACTTTGTATCTCGGAATCTCTGCGGGATCTCCGAAATTTCCGCGGGTAAAACCTCGAGGAACAGCTGGTATGTTATTTGATTAACTATGATGATTCGTACTTGTCCTTTCGCGACTTTTGAATATAGACAAATGAATAAACGTTCGTGCGAGAACATAAAAAATATTCAAATGGGTCAAAGCATAGTGGCCTTGTTTGCCCTTGTTTAATATGACATCACTGTGGCTTGCGTGGGACGTTGAAAAATTGTGTCTAGCGCTCTAGCAGGCACCATGCGGTCCGGCGCACGCGGCATCATCGCTCCCTACCGCATCCATTACCGTTTCCCCTCATCCCGATACGGAAACGATCGGATTCCCGCTGAGCTCAACCTTCAATGGATATGATGGATCTAGAAATATCACTTGTTTCAACATCTACAAAAATGCTGTCCTACAAATGTTTTTATTGCTATTTAATGCTTCTATTAAAGCGATGTGAATTCTTATTTTAACTCGCCAAATGTGTTTTGCTGACCCAATCACAATGGCCGCCGTTTGCTGTATCTTGGATATTTTTATTGATTTTGTTATTGACATAGACATAGACATAGACATAGACATATACTTTATTTGGCATCAACATCAAAATAGTCTACGGTGATAAGCAGTCCCCCGCATTAATTCCGGAGTTCTATCTTTTAAGTTGGAGCATATTATAAATGGTTACAAAATTTTATCAAAATCCGTTCAGTAGTTTCGGAGTCCATCGCGGACAAACAGCGTGACACGTGATTTATATATATTAGATGTTTTCTATTTTTTTTTCGGTAGTAGTGACGCCGCTGTGGTACTTCTGCCCTCGGATAGTTTAGCCTCGTGACTTGTAGAGTGACCAGCGCAGCGGTATCTAGTTACCCAATGTACCCAATGGCGCCAGGTATCAATCGACAAATTGCTCCGGTCTCAGTTAATTCAATCGTCGCTTGATATTGTTCACAGTGGCCACAGAAAACATAATATACTATCTAGAGAGGCGACGTACTCCGGAAAGGCGCGCCGCGCTCGCAAAGGAAGTTAGAGCAAATGCTTTTTAACTTTCCCAAAACTACCTTTCTTCGCGTTCCAAATATATTTTCCACAATACTAGACAACAAGTATGTGAAACTAATAGACGTCACAAACATAGAGCAGACAAGACAAGGCAACCGTATCTGTTTGAATTATAATAAACTAGCTCTCCCCCGCGATTTCATCCGCGGTAATTTCGGAGTTCCCGCGGAGTAGTTTACGGTGATTAGCTGTTCCCCGCATTAGTGCCGGAGTTTCCGCGGGAATTCCGGGATAAAAACTATCCTATCTTTTAAGTTGGACCATATTATAAATGGTTACAAAATTTTGTCAAAATCCGTTCAGTAGTTTCGGAGTCCATCGTGGACAAACAACGTGACACGTGATTAAGAATTGTAGGTACTCGTAGAACCCAAAACTGTGAATTTCGAAAACATTGACTGAGCAAAAACTTAACCGAATCAAGTTTTTAGCACATTTCGTTACGTTAATACTTAGTGCACGGCATAATGCTGAGTGGTAGCCATTTTGGTACCAACTATTCTAGTTTAAGACTCACGCTTGTACTAATTTTATCTTCATGGTATCAAATAAACTTTTTTCTATTCCTATTCTATTCTTAATCAATGTTTTTGTGCGTGACGAATACAGACCCTTATGTCAAGTTGACAATCTACGATCGCATACGCATAGAAAGCTAAGGCACGGAATCGTTATAATAGGGATGTTGACTACTATTGAAAATCAAAATTCTAATTAGTCCGTCAGTTAGAAAATAAAAAAAACAATAGACACGTATTTTTTGCTTTTTTAAATAAATTAAAATATACAGAGATAAAGCACATTAAAGTTTAGGATGAGGAGGTCGTGACGTCACTAACCACAAAACAGCCATACAAACTGTCAGAATAGTGACGTCACGCGAAATTTCAACTCAATATATCGCCGTTATTTTTTGATTACGTAAAAAAGAAAAAATACGTGTCCAATATTTTTTAATAATCTACAAGACGGACTAAAAAATAAAAATTAGTCAACATGCCCATTATGTTACGTGGTCAAGCAAAACTGGACTTTTGATCGGACGAATTTACGTGGCTTTATGAGATAACGATTCCTTTCCTTAGTTATCTACGCGTTAACGACATCGTGAGAAAACCATAGCATGGTGGTAGGAAACTTTCTAGTGCCCAGCTGGCTAGCTACCACCTTCAAGTTGTAAATCTGTCGCCGAGCACCTAACGGTGTGTTCCGGCAGCGCCGCTTGAAAGCCAGTCCCCATCCCCGTTCCGCGTCGGCAACGCACCTGCATGCCTTCCGGTGTTGCAGATGTCCATGGGCGGCGGTAATCACTTACCATCAGATGTACTACTAGCCCGTTTGTCCCCTTATTGAGATTGTCAACATCGTTTTGCCGTTTTGTGTACGAAAATCACCACCCGGCGACACTGGTTGTCGTTTATTTTCATACCTAACTATCTATGTCCCGTCTATCTGTTCTGTGGTGGCAGCGGCCTTTAATTTTATTCAAAGCGAGCGCTCGGTCACGCGGCCGTGTGGTCTAACAGCGGTGACGCCATGATGTCACCGCTATTGACGGCGGTCAGGGCTACCGTGCCAGGCCAGCCTCTATTGTCAGTGGACTCGGGCGCGTTCTGTGCAGGGCCCTTATTCACTATGACCACAACACGCCGCGCTAAGATAAGACGCTTGACCTTTTCTCATGAAATTTTTTATGCATATTCAGTAAGCCTGAGAATCGGCTACTATCTATTTTTCATCCCCCTAAAGGGAGATCCTGCGGGTATCCGAAACTCATGCGGGCGAAACAGCAGGGCACAGCTAGTAGCTAGTATAAATGTTTAACAACTAGAGTAGTGGAGTTTACTGTGTTTATTTAAAAACTCCCCGGGCTGGGTCAAAGCGCGATTTTTATTTATCCAGGTCGCCAGTTCCCGTGGATCGGGAAAATAGGAGCCGTTTCCTTCCCAACTGCAAACATGACCTGACCCGGTTCATTGAAAAGTGTTTGAACGTTTAAAAAAAAAATGGTGTTTAGTGTCTTGCTACAGTTTGAAAATGTAATTTGCGTCATACGTATACCTGAAAAATGGAGCAAAAAGTGATGAACGTTTGTTTGTTTTGTTTGTTGTTTGAAAAAAATGAGGAGGACAGTACAAGAGGTGGGAAGACGACTTAAAAGCCGTTGCTGGCAATCTGTGGTCCAGAATGGCAAGAGGAAGGAAAATTGGAAGAAGTTGGAAGAGGCCTATGCCAATTTAGGGCAAACGGATACAACCGTCGATGATTTAGAATTAAGTTAGCTACTAGATAAAATTTTGTAAACATCCGAAATAAAGGCTTTATTATTATTATTATACCTAGACAAATCACCGTTTTAGGTGGAATTCAACCTTTTCTCTTTTTAGGAGGAGGTTCTCAATTCGACGCGTATGTTTTTTTTGTTTGCCTACCACTGGCCTAGACTGTTAGTCTAGACGAGGGGTTATCGCACATGGAATGAGTAATCAGAACGGTTAATGAATCCCTTAATGAAGTAAAAATTTGACGATGTGCTTATCCTTCCTTACTATTACAAATATGATGAATTCGCTCGTTAACTCCGAAATTGGCGCAGATAAAACCGCGAGGGACAGCTAGTATTCTATATTTTATACGAGTGTTTCGATCATAACGTTTTAAACTGAACAAGACAAACGCAGATTTGGAAGCGTAAGTACCAAGTTTCAGTGACGTTGGTAAAAGTGCATTTTTCAATGGAAAGGAAAAGTGCAATCTTAAATTGTGCATGTGTACGGCGTGAGTGGCTTGGCTTAGAGCCAGGAGGCAGGAGTTGCGGTGCGGTGTCTGTTGCGAGGAGTTACCCGACATAAGCTTCCGATCAAAGAGATAACTAGCTGTGCCCCGCAGGATCACCCGCGATAATTTCAGAGATCCCGCGGGAATTCCGGAATAAAAAGTAGCTATAGTTACTCCTTACAACATCAGCTATCTGCCAGTGAAAGTCCCGTTAAAATCGGCTCGGCCGTTTCAGAGATTAACCGGAACAAACAGACAGACAGAGAAAAATTTTAAAAATAGATTTTTTTATGTTACCGTATATACTTTTGTATGCATTTAGTGAAAAGCTGTTACTTAATTTGAAATAACAAACAGACACTACAATTTTATTTATATGTAGTGATAAAGATGGGTCGTGTTAGGGTATAAATGGACGTATTAAAGGACGAGAAATCAAACGATTTTACGTTTTTAGCGTTAATGATAGTGTATTGTCAAGTTGGCTAAAGGGTTAATTGATTTGGATTAGCTAACTTCAACGTGCACGGCAGTTGAAAACAAGAGGGATGTTTTGAAACTTTTTGTCCCATTTATTTAATTAACAATTTACCCTAATCGATGTGTGGTTCACATAAAAACATAAAAAGTGAAAACCAATGACCAGCACATTCCACCCGGTGCCGGTGCCACCGCACCTCCCCAATTGTTCCAGGACTACGTGGCGTGGCCGTGTGCCTAATTCGTCCAATTGACGCTTGCTTGAACGCCGCATAGAAATGTCAAGCTACAATGTATTGAGACCTCAGAGGCGTAATCGCGGTATGTCGAGAACTCGAGACACAAAAAATATTAATTATTACCAGTCGATATTTCATGATTTGGCTCGCGTTAATTTCGGAGTTCCCGTGGGAATTCGGGGATAAAAAGTACCCTGTGTCAGTCAGGAATACTGTAGCTTACTATAAGTGAAAGAATTTTTAAAATCGGTTGTGTAGTTTCGAGCTTATCCATTATAAACAAACAAACAAAAAAAATTAAAGCATTTCTCTCTACAACATTAGTACCCATAGATTGAGATTCGCGTGTAATTCTTATTACAAACTTGTTTTATTGTAATCCAATACGTATTAATCTAGATGTCCGACGTCTGTCTACATTATTATTTTCCGCTGTTCCGCCATTAAAGTGCATTGTTGTACTTCAAATGGTACTCACAAATCGCAACACTAACTATCCCACGCTCGCGACTACCGCCGCGCTGCGACCTGCTGCGCTATTCTGAAACGATGATTACGAAAGTCACTCGATGAACTCCACGTGACTTGCTAGTTGCTAGTATTCGTATTTATGATGTAAAATGTTCATTTTTAAGTATTTGGAATTGTTTTTATGATAGGATAAGAATAGTACATTGTTATCCTAGGGGTGAAAGTAACTTATTTAGTCCCGAGACGGGGTTCCAATAGATCAAGGGACTAAATAAGTCTTTCTCCCGAGGATAACACTGTACTTTTCATTACGAATGCAAGGAAAGTCAAAATAAAAATAGGAATTAGCTAAAGAAAAAATGAGTGAAGATCGGATAGTCGCTTGACACTTTCCCACCTATTTCTTTTTCTTTGGCCGGCTAGCTATTCAGCCAGTATTTTTTATTTACATTGTGGCGACCTAAAAAAAATATTTTCTTTAATTATTAAGTATTAATTAAAGAAAATAAAAAAAATATAAATAGGAATTAGCTTAAGAAAAAGTAAGTGAATTTTATTTTAATTAATACTTACTTAAACTTTACGTTATTTCAATTTTACATCGCGCTGGCTGTATAGAAAGTTGAAACATGGTTCAATAGAAATGTGAAAATAGACCTAGTTTTTTTTAATAATTTGACAGTTGTCAGTTGCAAGCGATTCTCCCTAGGGCTGAAAAGGGTTACTTTCAACCCGCTTCTCAGGCAACTTCAGACCTACTTTCCGAGTATGAGTAATGAAAAATACTAAATGGCAAAGTCGGATATTTTTATTCAAAGTTGGCTTTAAATTGTGGCTCTTTTCCGCGTTCGCGTCAATAAAACTTACAATATGGACAGTATTCACAAAAACTCTCGCTCTTTACAGCCTTGAACTATGGCTAGAGGGAAGAAGCTTTCTAAAAAATCTTCCCAAAATACTGGATTATCTGGGGGCACGGTAGTGCCTTCGCCAAGACGAGCCAGCAAAGCGCAAGGGCACTACCTACCTTTTCTCGAAGCGTTTCGTCGTTTTTTTGAACCCTTGTAACTTGGGTCTGGATTATACCAGATAAACAAAATTTTCGGAATATGTTGTCAATAGCAGACTTATTAAATGTATAAAGTTTTAATTGTATAGCTCCCATCCTTTAGATTTTATTGATATCTAAAAAACCTCGATTTCGTCACTGACTCACTGATGATCATCAAAATTCTTAGGGTACTTCCTAATGTCCTAGAAAGCTGAAATTTGGTATGTAAGCTAGTATTAGTAAACAAACAACAAAAAAATTATAAAACTTGTAACTTTTATCTCCCAACCCCTTAAATTAGGGGATGGAAGTTTGTATGAGACTTCTGCAATTTTGACTTACAAAAAGAAATGAAATCCCAACAAAAACATTTTCATGTAAAATGTTGCCAAGACGAGACCATATGCCAGCACTTGGTGAAAAATGGACCAATTTTTCACCTTAGGGCCTAAGGGCCATGTGAATGTAGCGAAATGGTCAAACCACATATTTTGGCTAAGGTGTAGAGTTTGTGAAGTTAGACCTTGTAGAGTTAAGGCGTGTAGAGTTAGAAGCTTGACTCTACATAAGATCTGATAACTTTTTGAAAGTGCTGGCATATGGTCTCGTCTTGGCAACATTTTACATGAAAATGTTTTTGTTGGGATTCAGTTTATGTGAAAACAAAATGCCGGAATTCTTAGATATAAACCGAGATACAATATCAACGACTTCACTTTGTGTATGAAATATTTGTATTTCTCAGTTTTTTGTTTCGTTAATCCTAAGAAAACTAAAAACCATCGAGTGAAGATTTTTTTCTCCCAAAATGATAAGTAAATCATTAAAATACAATACAATGTAGCCTTAAGCACATAATTATTTTTAATTTGACCTAAACTTCTAAAGAAGACTATGTTAAGAATGTGTCCATGAACACAATTTGTCACAATGTCTCTATTAAAGAAGTGAAGAGTGAAGGTTGAAGTGAGATCCATCACCACTTTCAGAATCCGGCTGCAGTGAAGTCACAATGAATGGACCTACCTATACACAGTTTTGACTCTCACTATTGCGCTCAATAATAAAACCTGTAGATGCGTCATTGGTCCAAGAATAAATAATTAACTATGTTATAACAAGCTTTTGCAATTTTCATATTTTTGTCCGCAGGTTTCATTGCCAAATAATTTTTGTTCAAATACCTACCAACGTAGGTTCGGTGACAATGCATATTGCAGTACCAACGCGCTGGGGCCGTATTTTTGAATCGCTCGAATTACTTTCACACACGGAATCGCGACTTCGCATGCGAATGCCTATACATTTTTTAAGCATTCACGCGTGAATCTTGCGGAAAGTAATTCAAGCGATTCAAAAATACGGCCCCTGGTCTGATGGTGGATTCGGGATGGGGCTTGTCAACCAAATTTTAAGTTTTAGTCCGTCTTGTAGCTTAATAAAAAATATTGGACACGTATTTTTTTTATTTTTACGTGATCAAAAAATAAGGGAGATACAAATGTTGAAATGTCAAGAGCCCTCTCTCATAAACTTTAATGCGTTTTATCATAGTATTTTTTCAATAATATGAAAATGCAAAAAAAATACGGGTCTATTATTTTTTATTACTCTTCAAGACAGACTAAATAGAATTTTGATTTTCATACCCCGGATACAAGGCTATTGGAAGTACAATCAAATTTGTTGTCATGATATTCCGGTCTGAAGATGGCGCTGGACGATTGTCACTGGAACTCCCTAATAGAAACTGCAAACACAGTTGTGTTCGGACTCGTTTGTTTTGTTCACATGAATACACAATGATAAAGCTTGTTTCAAAAGAAATAGTTTTCGTTATTTATCTTATTTTCGAACGCTTGAACTACGCGTGTGATGACTGCTGCCTTTCTCGTTTTTACTCGACAAGGCACCAACTGGCACCAACCTATTTTATTTATATTGCAATGCCATCGACTAGTGACCACACTCGCTTCCATTCGTCATAGATTGATGAGTTAAACACAAAAAACCTTTGTTAAAACTCACACTGTCCATTAGTGAAAGCTGCCTCGCAATTCGGCAATTAGTTTAGCAGATACACTGGAAAATTTGAACATATGTGGGTATAATTTTTACACTTGTAACTATCGCATCATAATTCATAGGTACCTTATGTATAATATACCACAATTGTCACTCAAAACGTCCGTCTGTGCAATGTTTTATGTGGATGATGGATGGATGTTGATGGATTTATGTGCCTACTCTCTTGAATTTCTGACCAAAACTGAATAATATAATCGTGATATAATTTCATTATGACTGACTGAATAATTGTGATTTATATCATTACATATTATAAAACACAGACCTTCGCCGCGTCAGTCTGTCTGTTAGCGATAAATTAAAAAACTACTGAACGGGTTTTTGTCCGATTTTCACCAATAGATAGAGTGATTCATGAGGATGGTTAGGGTATATAATTTGTCAAGACTTTGTGTAAATTGTTTGAAATCTAACGATAATTGTTGGAAGTGTCGGAAGTAGTACACTGAATTATGCATACTACAACATTGTCAGGGGTAAAGAGAAGGATATGTAAAGTATACTCGTAGGCTACTTTTTCCCCCGGACGTCCTGCGGGAACTCCAAAATTAACGCCGGCGTATCCGCGGGGAACAAACAACATTATAATAATGATACAGTCGGTGAATTGTTGAATTTCGGGAGGCCCTCGGGAACTCTACTACCTGTAAACGAGAAATTCTTGTATACAACTAGCTGTCCCGCTCGGTTCCACGGTTCGGTTTCACCCGCGATAATTTCGAAGTTCCCGCGGAATTGTTCCATACAAACTTTGCAACCCCTTTTCATCCCCTTAGGGGTTGAATTTTCAAAAATCCTTTCTTATCGGATGCCTGCTTCTTACAAAGAACACACCCTCCAAGTTTCAGGTCTCTATACGATCAGCGGTTTAGGCTGTGCGTTGATTCATCAGTCATTACGGACAAAGCATTTTATATGTATAGATTTACATGTGTATCTGAATCTCGGAAACGGCTCCAACGATTTTCATGAAATTTAGTATGCAGGGGGTTTCGGGGGCGATTAATCGATCTAGCTAGGTTCCATGGAGCTTATACTAAATATTGACGTCACGAGTCCCCCACCCTAAACTTTAATGCGCTTTATGTATGTTTATTTTCATTAATTAGAAAAAGAAAAAAATATGTGTCTATTTTTTTTTTTTTTTTTCTAACTGACGGACTAATTAGAATTTTGATTTTCATACCTTGGAGAATACCCAATTATACGGTGAATTTTAATGTGTTGTTGAATGTGGATTGTGATCGTTTTTTATTTGTTTCCTCAGGTTGTTGAAGGACTCGCGGCAAGATGCCGGAGGGGGTGGCGAGAGATGAGGCGAAGGCGAAAGAGGCGTCGCCGCGGCGGCGCCCCGCCGGGAACCTGGCGCATGTGAAGGTCGAGCTCCTGGACGGCTCCACCATGGACTTGGAGTGTGACGTACGTATCTCTATAAATCTATACCTAACCTACACATCTATTACTACATATTAGCACCAAATATTATAAAACAAAGTCCACCGCCGCGTCTGTCTGTCTGTCTGTTCGCGATAAACTCGAAGACTATTGAACGGATTTTCATGTGGTTTTTATTTATAGATCCCAAAGGAAAGTTTATAGGTATAGTTTATCCTGGAATTCTCGCGGGAGCTCCGAAATGTTACTCAATCACGACGGAACGGTTGAACGGAATCCGATGGAACTTTGCACAGAGATAGATTATAGTCTGGAGTAGCTGGACATAGGGTACTTTTCATCTCGGAATTCCCGCAGGAACTCTTCAATTCACGCGGGTGATACCGCAAGGAACGGCCAGTGAGTATACGTATTATACAGAATGTAAATGTCTATTGTACGGTGCAGAGAAAGATCCGCGGCCACGAGCTCCTCGGGAAGGTGTGCGACAGCCTCAACCTGGTGGAGAAGGACTACTTCGGGCTGCTGTACCAGGACAGGGGCGACCCGCGGGTGTGGATCGACCTCGAGAAGCGAGTCTCCAAGATGCTCAAATGTGAGTACCCAACTACCCATGTTTATATACTTATTTCTCAGATCGACTCGATTGAAGTTATGCAAAATAGGGGGGTAAATATTAACTTTTGGTGAAAATAATTTTGCAGCAATTAAAATAATATATTTTATACAATAAGTGCAAAAAAACGGTCACATTTGGCGGTATTCATTTAAATCTTAAACTGTCTTCTTATTGAAACTTACGTAAAAGATAGACCACTTATTGGCCTTACACTTGTGTATACATATATTGAATTAATGCTAAAATGAGTTTGTTTGTTTGTTACGCCTTCACGCCTCAACGTCTGAATCGATCATCATGAAATTTTGCATACACGTTATCAGGAGTACAGATAAGGATATAAGGTACTCTTTTCCCGGAATTCCTGCGGGGACTCCGAAATCATCGCGGGTGAAACCGCGGGGAACAACTAGTAAATAAATAACTATGCCGACGCTAGTAACTTGCAATACATGGTGTTGTCTCCAGTCGAGCCGTGGCGCGTTACGTTCGCGGTGAAGTTCTACCCGCCGGAGCCGGCGCAGCTGCAGGAGGAGCTGACGCGCTACCAGCTGGTGCTGGCCATCAGGAAGGACCTGTTGGAAGGTAACATACTCGCACCACACCTCACACACATCCCTCACATAAACCTCCAGAAACTATAAATCACATAGATGGATGGATAGAAGTAGAGCTCTGAGCTATTAAGAAAGTCCTCTCTTCTCACAATCCGTATGGATGGAGTATGACAGGATGTTCCAGAAGAGTTTGTCCGAGGAGGAAGTATACCAATCAGGTAGAGAACGTCTCTTAAGGGTGGACATCAAGAGATAATTACCACCTAAAACCAAAAAACCCACCTACCTCTTTATAATATTAGTAGGTAGTTATAGATTTATTTGTATATCTTATCCTATTTGTTATAACGTATACTTTCAGCCCTGTAAATATTCGCAGTTAATTTTGCCACACCTTACATAAACACACAAACACATACCGCAGCCTCAAGAAGTTAAAATAAAAAATAAAAAACCATTTATTGCCAAAAAAAATATACAATAAGAAAACATTAAATTCCTTCTATTAATCAATTAATGGAGACAGTCGCGAATGCGCGACTCGCCCCAGCGCAAAATCAACAAAAGAAACCAGTAGAAATCCGTTTATTATGACTCCGCCTATATTGACCAACCGGTTATTATGACGTAATTACACCACGAAGTTTGGTTTTCATATAAAATTCTTTATAAAAAAGTCGGATATAATGACTTCCCTTACAGTGACATGTCGCTTATTATGACCCATTTTTAATAAATTATGTCCGGTTATAATGACCGACATGATTCTTTACACCTTCGGTAATGTTCGTTGATTCCCGACAACGTTCGGTACGTGGCTCGTTTTTGTTTTGAATCTCAGTGAATAATTGACGCTTGAAGGTCACGCATTGTTTTTTGTTTGTTACTGTGAAAAAAATGTCATCTCAACGACGTAAAGCTTTTACAATTGAAGAGAAAGGTGCAATAATATGCAGATTAGAAAATGGAGAATCTAACTCGTGTCTCGCAAAGGAATTTGGCGTGGGTCATTCGACAATCTCAATGATTTTTAAAAACAAGAACCGCATTAAGCAATCGGTCAATTCAAATGTTTTGAAACCGAAGAGGCTTCGAAAATCACGACAAGAAAATGTTGATCAAGCATTGATTCAGTGGTTTAAAAACATGAGAAACAAAAGAATACCTGTCAGCGGCCCTATGCTACAGGAAAAGGCAAATGGTTTTGCCGCGCGTATTGGTATTCTCGACTTCAATTGTTCTGCAAGCTGGATCAGTCGTTTTAAAGTTCGACATAACATTGTGGCGGGAAAAATTGTCGGTGAATCTTCGTCTGTTGATCAAAATTCAACAACAAACTGGTTGATATCTGTGTGGCCGAATTTACGAAGACAATTTTCTGATGATGAGATATTTAGTGCTGATGAAACTGGACTTTTTTACAAATTAATGCCGGATAAAACTTTAAAATTTAAAGGTGAAAATTGTAGTGGAGGTAAGTTGTCGAAAGATAGAATAACTGTCATGGTAGCAGCTAATATGAGTGGCACAGAGAAAAAGAAATTGCTCATTATTGGAAAGTCACAAAAACCAAGATGTTTTAGAAGTATCAAATCATTACCTGTCGATTATGCTAACAATCGTAAAGCTTGGATGACGTCAGAACTTTTTGAAAAATGGCTTCGTGATTGGGATCGTGATTTGTTGAAGAAGAAGAAAAAGATTCTATTGCTGGTTGATAATTGCCCGGTGCATCCAAATGTTACTGATTTAAAGTCTATAAAACTTGTTTTCCTTCCGCCGAATACAACATCAGTACTACAGCCAATGGATCAGGGAATAATACGATCACTCAAAACGAATTTTACTAAGAACCTTGTGCTCAAAATGATTAATTGTCTTGATGCTGATGAAAACAACTCTTCTACAAAAATAACGGTGCTAGATGCAATTCTGATGGTTAATGATGCCTGGAATAAAATGTCACAAAGTACCATACATAACTGTTTCAAACATGCAGGATTCATTGAAAGCCATGACGGTTCACCTATTCAAATACCAGAACATGAATTCGATGAAGAAGATGATATTCCTTTATCTTTGTGGTCACGAAACCTAAATTCAGATTCTTTAGCAGCACCGGAAACGTGGGAAGATTATGTTGACATCGATAGCGCTCTCCTCACATCCGAAGAATCCACCGATGAAAATATCGTACAGAACATTAGCGCTAAGAAACAACTCGAAAGTGATGGGGAAGAGGAAGTCGAGGAAGAACCATTACCTACCGCAGAAGAGGCATTAAAAGCTGCAGAATTATTATCACGATTTGTTCACAGCAATATTGAAAATGATAATTTGACCATAGCTATGTCTTCTATACACAATGGTATTAGAGACTGTTTTTACAATAAAATGAAAAAACAAAAGCAGTCAAAAATTACAGATTTCTTACAGTAAAAAGTACACTTGTATGTGTTATAATGTGCTGATAATGTACAATTTTGATTTTGATTTAATATGTATGTAGACATATGTATTTACTATGTTTCTGTATTAAAATACTTAAGTACATACATACATATTTACATAAAAAAGGTTTTTCATTTCACAAAACGTTTTGTGTGACGTCCGCTTATTATGACGTGTTTGTCAATTCCTTTCGATGTCATAATAAACTGATTTATTTATTTATTTATTCTTTATTGCACAGTGTGTACAAATGGCGAACTTAATGCCTTGCGGCATTCTCTACCAGTTAACCATTGGGTAGACAGAGATTCTACTGTACTGTACTTACATAATATATTGTGGCAATAGGAGTGCGTGTGCTGGATGAACATCCTTAATCCAGATGTTCACCCAGCGCTGGGTTTCAATGCACCCCTTGCTCGGACTAGGGTGTTTTACTGTGAAAAAAGAAAAATATCGTGAAAGCGGGTTATCCTAAAATAAATTGAAACCTGAATGCATTGCAATAAATAAAACAGCATTAAAAAAAAATAGAAATAAAAATAAAAATAATTACCACGCGCGTGCGTGCGTGCGTGCGTGTGTGTGTGTGTGTGTGTGTGTGTGTGTGTGTGCGTGCGCGAGTGTGCGTGTGTGTGCGTGTGTGTGCGTGTGTGTATGTGTGTGTGTGTGTGTGTGTGTGTGTGTGTGTGTGTGTGCGTGTGTGCGTGTGTGTGCGCGCGTGCATGCGTGTGTGCGCGAGTTCCACACACGGTTATCATCACACGGCGCCTGATCCCGTCGGCCGCGGCCCGCAGGCCGGCTGCCGTGCTCGGCGGTGACGCACGCGCTGCTCGCGTCGTACCTGCTGCAGTCGGAGCTGGGCGACTACGAGGACGCGGAGGCGGGCGCCGCGCTGTGCAAGCAGCTCAAGCTGGCGCCGCCCGCCGCCTGCACGCCCGACCTCGAGGAGAAAGTGCTCGAGCTGCACAAGACGCACCGGTGAGGGCTCGAACACACACACGCATAGGCAGACCCGGGGCCTTATTCACTTGCCGAACGTTCTAGATGCCAAGATATTAGAAATTAGCTGACCGCCACCGTTTCACCCGCGGTAATTTCTGAGTTCCCGCGGGAATTCCTATAAGTGAAATTTTTTTCAAAATTGGTTCAGTAGATCCAGAGATTACAACCTCACAAACTTCGAAGTTCCCGCGGGAATTCCGGGATATAACACTCAGGATCACTGTAGCTTCCTATAAGCTTAAGCTGTCGGTGAAGGAAAACATCGTGAGGAAACCATAGCATGGTGGTAGGGCGCTCTCTAGTGCCCGGCTGGCTAGCTACCACCTTCAAGTTGTAAATCTGTCGCCGAGCACCTAACGGTGTGTTCCGGCAGCCCCACTTGTAGGCCAGTCCCATCCCCATTCCAGGTCAGCAACGCACCTGCATGCCTTCTGGTGTTGCAGATGTCTATGGGCGGCGGTAATCACTTACCATCAGGTGTACCACTTGCCCATTTGCCGCCTATGATATAAAAAAGATGCCTATAAGTGAAAGAATTTTCAAAATCGGTTCAGTAGATCTAGAGATTTTGTTTTTTTTTATTGTTGTAAAAAAGGTTTGTTTATTTTCACTATTTCATCCAACAGCGGCCAGACCCCGGCGGAGGCGGAGCTCAACTACCTGGAGAACGCGAAGAAGCTGGCGATGTACGGCGTGGACCTGCACCCGGCCAAGGACTCGGACAACGTCGACATCACGCTGGGCGTGTGCTCCTCCGGCCTGCTCGTGCACCGGGAGAAGTGAGTCCGCACCTGAGCGAGAGGGAGACGAATATATATTTGTTAATGCTTTGTGCTTGTGATGCGCTCTCGGAAATTAGTATTCGGTGCCACAGATAGCTTGTGTGTGGCAAGTGTTTGCAAGTCGCGAGAGAGAGGGACAAAATAATAATGATAATTTTAAGGAGCTTATTATTTTATATCATTACTAATATTATAAATGCGAAAGTGAGTTTGTTCGTTTGTTTGTTTGTTTTTTACACTTTCACGCCTCAACGACTCAACGGATCATCATGAAATTTTGCATACACGCTATTCTCCGCGGTAATTTCGGAGTTCCCACGGGAACTCCGGGATAAAAACTATCCTATATCCAGCTTCTCTGAACCCCTGACAACGTGTATGCGAAATTTCATCCAAACCCGTTCAGCCGTTTTTGCGTGATTGAGTAACATACATCCACACTTTCACATTTATAATATGAGTACGATAGTTGTTCTCCACGGTTTCACCCGCGTTAATTTCAGAGTTCCCGCGGTAATTCCGGATTACAATATAGCCTATGTTACTCAGAGATAGGGTAGCTTTCTAATGGTGAAAGAATTTTTGAAATCGGTCCAGTACTTTTTGAGTTAAATCGTAACAAACAAACAAAAAATCAAATCTTTCCTCTTTATAATGTTATTAGCTCTCCCGCGCGGTTTCACCCGCGATAATTTTGAAGTTCCCGCGGAATTGTTCCATACAAACTTTGCAACCCCTTTTCATCCCCTTAGGGGATGAACTTTCAAAAATCCTTTCTCATCGGATGCCTACGTCATACAAAAAACACACCCTCCAAGTTTCAGGTCTCTACGATCAGCGGTTTAGGCTGTGCGTTGATCCATGAGTCATTCAGGACAAAGCGTTTTATATCTATAGATATTAGATAGATGATCAAGGATTGTTGTTGTTAAGGATTATATGTATATGTTCGCTGCAGGCTGCGCATCAACCGGTTCGCGTGGCCGAAGATACTGAAGATCAGCTACAAGCGGCACAACTTCTACGTGAAGCTGCGGCCCGGCGAGTTCGAGCAGTTCGAGTCGACGGTCGGCTTCAAGCTGGCCAACCACCGCGCCGCCAAGAAGCTGTGGAAGACGTGCGTCGAGCACCACACCTTCTTCAGGTGAGCCCCGCCCCGCCGGACGGAGGCGTTCGAACCTTCGTCTTCTATTACTTTATAATATTTAATACTTCTATTATTTAATACTAGCTGACCCCCGCGGTTTCACCCGCAGTAATTTCGGAGTTCCCGGCGGAAATTCATTTCTTAGCTGACTTATTTAATCCCTATTTTGTTATCTACCTACCAAATTCTCCAAAGGTCAAGGTAGTTTGCGAGATTTCCTGCTTTAGTCAGTGGCCTTTCGTTTATACTCATATTTATTTTATGAAGTGGTAAATTTTTATGTTTGTTTGGATTCTCTGAGCAATCTCTGAAACTCTAGAACTGGAGATCAGCCTATAAACGGGGTTTTTGTTTGTTTGCCGTCGGTCGTCGTCAGGCTGATGAGCCCCGAGCCGCCCGCCAAGAGCGGCCTGTTCCCGCGGCTCGGCTCGCGGTTCCGCTACAGCGGGCGCACGCACTACGAGTCGCGCGCCGCGCCGCCGCAGCGCGCGCCGCCGCACTTCGCGCGCACGCTCTCCAACAGGAAGCTGTCCTCGAGGAGCATGGACGGTGAGGACTGTGAGGAGCGATGGCCGAGCACGACACAACACACCACGAACACAATAGAACACACCGCAGAGAGGAGGAACAGAACACAGCACAACACACACCGCAGAGAATAGGCACACACCACAACAAACCACAGAGAGTAAGTTCACAGCACAACACACACATAACAAAACATAACACACTGCCGAGAGTGGGAAAGCAACACACAATACACCGCAAAGAGTAGGCACACAACACACCGCAGAGAGTAGGAACAAAACACAGCACACACATAACAGAATATAACACACTGCCGATAGTAGAAAAACAACACACAACACTCCGTACAGAGTAGGCATACACCACAGCACAACACACACCGCAGGCAGTAGGAACACAACACAGCATAACACAGACCGCAGAGAGTAGGTTCACTACACAGCACACACATAACAGAACATAACACACTGCCGAGAGTAGGAACAAAACACAGCACAACACACCCCAGAGAGTAGGCATACACCACAGCACAACACACACCGCGTCAAGTAGGAAATAAATAAATAAAAGAAATTTTTATTTACCAGCACACAATTACAGTAAAAGTTACAGATATAATATTTGGTATAATATTATAGTATGATATAATATTTGGTGGTATTTGGTGGTGGTATAACACAAACCGCAGAGAGTAGGTTCACTACACAGCACACTAGTAGCGGATAGCTGGCAGTTTTATACAATTTAATGATGACGATTATATGTATTATGACTAAGAACGATGACATAGTGTTGTATTTTTCGCGATGTAGGTACACCATTACGTAATATTGGAAGATGTTTTTAGTGCATTCGTTTGAGTCACCCGCTTTATTGTCACCTTGCCAGACTGCAATGGATGTGTTGGACGGTTTTATGTAGTACATGTATAATAAGTATCCACGAAACATCTTTATCACACTTATATATGTATATAATGTGCCTAAGAGATCTTTATATATATAAAAATGAATCCCTATTTCCCTTGGCCACGACGTCACGCGTGGACCGCTTTTTTTGTTCTGTTTGTTATTGTAAGATATTCTTATGAAAGAAGTTTAGAGTTCCTGCGGGAATTTTGAATGGCACGCGGGTGAAACAGCGGGGCACAGCTAGTCTTTTTATGGTTCTGATGTTATGTTGTGTTATAAATGCGAAAGTTTGTGACGTGAATATTTGTTACTCCTTCGCGCAGAAACGGCTGGACTGATTTGGATGAAATTTTGAATTTTGAAACCTTGATACCTTGAATTATTAACACATAGGCTACCTTTTATTCTGAAGTTCCCGAGGGAATATCGAAATTCAATTATTTTTAATAATATTACGCGGCAACCTTTCAACATAGAAAACAGTGGTTATCTATACGTATGAAATGCTTTGTCCTGAATGACTGACGGATCAACGCACAGCCTAAACCGCTGGTCGTAGAGACCTGAAACATGGAGGGTGTGTTCTTTGTGTGAAGGCGGCTTCCGATAAGAAAGGATTTTTAAAAATTCAACCCCTAAGGGGATGAAAAGGGGTTGCAAAGTTTTTATGAAACAATTCCGCGGGAACTTCGAAATTACCGCTGGTGAAACCGCGCGGGACAGCTAGTTTATCTATCCTAGACTATTTAGGGCACTTCCGTCCCCTTTCCCGCACGATATATAGTCGTCTAGGCTTTGTATTATCCTTATAGTATATCGATCAACTGTAAGGGCACAAATCATTCGGGAAGATACAGTCCAATCAAAAGCCTTTCACTATCTCATACTTATATTGAAGGGGATGCGCGTGCGCATCTCGTCCAGAGGTCACGTGCTATAATACACTATACACTAGACTATGAAGTGGGCGATATTTATAACTTTATTTACTCACACCGTACAGACGCCACTCGCGTCATCACCATCTCTGTACAGGCTTAGTCGGGCAGGGGGTACTGAATCAAAAGCACTTCAAAATTACAGTAGGCTAATTGACCAAACTTTCGTTCAAAATTCTGTTTGGCCCGTCAGTTGGATAATAAAAAATAATAGACACGTATATTTAAACTGCATTAAAGTTTAGGATTGGGGGCTCGTAAAGTCATTTATGCATGTATAAACTGTACTTGATTGTGACGTCAGCGACATTTCGACCCAACGTATCGCCGTAATTCTTTAATTACGTCAAAAAAGAAAAAATATGTGTCCAATATTTTTATGAATCTACAGGAAGAACTAAAAACAAAGATTTAATCACTATTTGATTTTGAAATTGAGAAAATTTCAAGAATATTGTTTCTCCCGACAAGGGGAGCCAAAATCAGCAAGGGGAGCAAAGCCTTCTTGTCACATCCACGGAATACGACGAAGGAGGCAGGTCCTCGAAGCCACATATAATTTGGAAACTCGCATGTACCTTTTAAAAATAATCACTAAAAGCTGCCGAACGCGATTATAAAAACAAAAATCCAAGTCAAATCTCTTCGTTGTCTTGGACACTTCGATACTTGTTGCATCTGGCCCCCCCTTTCCGACTAACCCTGTGTAATATTCGAATATGATGCATACAAATCAGACTTTACATTATATATACAGTAGCATCATACACAGAAGAATCCACCTCAGTCTTCGGTAAGATTTCGACAAAGATCGACTCCGTTGAGTTTTATTTTGTTTCACTACCAATTTGTTAATTACTCCTTTTTTATTGAGTTTTTTTTTGTATAATGACATAAGACTCGTGTGATATTAAGTTGTTAATGTTGCCATTGTGTTTATATACTCAGTGTTTTGTTAGGATTATTGGAGGTCGTCGTGTGTTTCTGTTGTAATCATGGTCTTCAACGATTGTTGGGGGAACGGATGCACTTGTCAGTACCAATAGAGTTTTTTTTTCTATTTGGACGCAGATAAGCAAAAACATGTTAACCCACAAACTTAAGTTATTGATTTAGAACGATTTATTGAGAGTTAGGGAATGTTTTTTAACTATGTGTTTACCTTATTGCATTGCTTAAATATGTAACTAAATATTGAACATAAAAAATGTTGACACCAAATGGCGCTATAGTTTTAAAACACGATTTACTTAAAATTTCTCCAGAGTGGGTTAACACACTATTGCTTATCTATGTCCATTTACTCTTTGACAGCACCGTCGTTGGAGTAGTGGTGAGATAACTGACCGCTGCGCCGAGTGTCGCGGGTTCGATCCCCCGCAACAGAATAGACATTTTTGTTATGGACTGTGTGTGTTTACTCTGAGTCCGGGTGTTTAGTAGGTACAGTCAGCTCCAGTAATATGTATACACTTTTGACAGTCATTACAGTATATTACTGCAATAGGAATAGATTTTTTTTTCAAATACTGATCAAAATGTATACATATTGGTGCTGGTGACTGCGCTTATCATATTGCACGGAGTAGCAACGCAAACTGCTTCTTGATTAGCAATGGGCATGATGACTAAATTTTAATTTTGAGTCCGTCTTGTATAAAAATATTGGACACGTATTTTTCCTTTTTTACGTATTCAAAAAATAACGGCGATACCTACATTGTGATGAAATTCCGTGTGACGTCACGCCTAGGTACTTACACTTTATACTTAGTTATGGCGTTGCGACCTCCTTAACGTTGATCTAAGTATTTTTTCAATAATTCGAAAAAGCAAAAAATACGTGTCTATTATTTTTAACCAACTTCCAAAAAGGAGGAGGTTCTGTGTTTGTACGTTTTTTTATATATATGTTCACTGATTACTGGAAGACTGTTGGACCGATTTGGAAATATTTTTTTTTGTTTGAAAGGGTATACTCCCAAGTTGGTTTCATTGCCACCAAGTCGGGGTTTGATGATGGGATCTTGGACAAATCGAGGGAACTCTTCAAAAATCACAGGCACACCCATAGCGATTTGGGTATTTTTTGTTTGTAGTAAATCATTCATTTACTTTCGTAAAGCAAAATTTGGGGCAAATTACGCCTATGCCCAATCGCTGAGCGACGCTCAGTCGCCCAATGAGGGTTAACGAGTGACAGCGACGTGATGACGTTCTATATACCCGTCCCGCTCTCTCGCCGCAGCGCTGGCGGCGGGCGACAAGCACGAGGCGATGCCGCCCGACGCGGCCAAGCGGCACACCATGCCGCCGCAGCCGGCGCCGCGCCCCGCCGTCAAGGACAAGGTAAACAGCACACACACACACACACATTCATACCAAAGAATAGAAATTTATATTTTACAGAACCGACACTCACCGGCTCCCGCCAATTTCATCAGTCAGTCAGATAATTACCTTGTTAAAGACCGTGGGAAGTTAGAAATGGGCATGATGATTAAATTTTTAATTTTCTTTTTAGTCCGTCTTGTAGATTAGTAAAAAATATTAGACACGTAGTTTTTCTTTAATTTTGTAAACAAATAATAATGGCGATACATTGCATTGAAATTCCGTGCGACGTCACGCCTAAGTAGGTACACTTTATACTTAGTTATGACGTCACGATCTCCCACTCATAAGTATATATTGCAATAATTCGAAAAAGCTAAAAAACACGTGTCTATCATTTTTTTACTATCTAACTGACGGACTAAATAGGATTTCGATTTTTAGACCTTGTCATCATGCCCATTATTCACTGACAGCTGACAGCTACTGTCAGCTCGCTGTCAACCTTTCAATACACACACGCGCACGACACGTGTACGCTGTACAGTCAGTCACCAGCACCGATATGTATACATTTTGGTCAGTATTTTCTTAACTCTATTACTGTTGCAATAAGAATGTAATTTTAATGATTTTTCATTTAACTTATTTTCCTAATTTTCTGAAAAACTGCCGAACTTATAATATTATTTTTTTGCTTATCCTGTTTGTTATAACGTATACTTTCAGCCCTGTAAATATTTACAGTAAATTTTACCACATGTTATATACATATTCTCTACGTATAGAATATGCCCTATACGTTGGCTCGACATTGAGTTCTATTACAGTCTGTATAATTAAGAACCTTATTGTATTTGTTTTAAATATGAAAATCAAATAGTCAAAGTTCGATACCATCTATACAAGATGGCTAACAATTTTAGTTGTAAAACAAATATTGTAATATACAGAGTGTAAGGTTGAATCAAGAATTTTCGTCTGCGATATACATAAAAAAAACGATAAATTTTGATTAAGAATAGTAAAGAATAGGTTTATGAGTATTTTTCTATAAACTTGCTCTTTCTTCTGCGTAATCATACCATTAAGAAAACATTCGACGCCCTTTTGTATTGTTAAATGTCACTCAGCCGCGTAAACCCAGGAGATCGATTTTTGAATCGCTCGAATATCTTATGTGAAATCAATTCACATGTGAAATTCAATTCACTGAATCCCATTTTGTCATAATTTTGAATCATTCGAATACGGTGTTGCTGTTTTCTGAAACTCCTTTAGATTTGTTTCATTTTACGCAGAATATTTAAAAACTAGAAGGTAACTTTCATAGATTTTTATAAAACGGTACTTAATCGGACTTAAAACGAAACGTTCTTGATGTTGTCAAACTATCAATCATGTCAAATTATGAAAATGACATTATGCCACTAAACGTCAAACTTTCGATCGACGAATTTAAATAAGAGTAGTCCGACCCACTCGTTGCAGAATTCACGTGCAATGAAATTTCAAAAATACAATTTCACGCATTCACATGCGAATCTTGCGATTCCGTGTGTGAATAGTAATTCGAGCGATTCAAAAATCGATCTCCAGTTTTATTCAAAGTTTTTTGTGATTTATCAGTATTTTTATTAATTACATTTGGATTAGTCACATTTAGGTAAGCATGAATTATCGAGGGCAATGAATATATTGTGTCCCTCTTTTGATATTACACACTGTATAATATTTAGTTATTAGTCAGTCTGTTTGTCACACGATTGCGGCATGTGGAATAATTATGCTTGTTTTATTCATGTTTTCTTCTTATGAGAAACAGCTCATGCAACTGAGAAGTTCGTTGCCGATGTTAAAATATGTCATACATGTTTTGTGCATTCATGAAAAGCTATACGATTTGCGATATATCGGAATATTTGTAGCCATTTACCTAGCTGTGCCCGTGGAGTTTCACCCGCTTGAGTTTCGGTATTCCCGCGGAGACTCCTTTAATGTCTATGTGTGCATGTGCAAGTTGACAAAGTGTGAAAAACGAATAATATTGACAGTACTGGAGCGCAATGAAACAACCCTTGATAAGTCCCCCACTGCAAAGACCTGTTGGGGTCTTTACCGCGCGATTGCCTCGTCTAGATGGCTTCGCCGAACCACTGTATTACCAAACCGTACCATTGAAATTCCGACTTTACCCCGTTAATAACAAGGTCTAAATTTCGATGTAATGTTAATATATTAGGTATGCGCATGAGCTGTTTCTACATCGTGTATCAGTTGCCCCCATAGAGATCAGCATCACACATAGAGCGTTGGTTCATCATTCGAAATTCCGTTCGCAATTCAAGCACAAAACATTCGCGTCGCGATAGACGCAGTAAGCCGTTTCCACCACACATTTGAAAACCGAGATTAAAAGTACCCTTTGTCCTTCTCTGTATCTGTACCCCTGACAACGTGTATATGCAAAATTTCATGATGATCGGTCGAGTAATTTAGAGGTGAAAAGGAAAACAGTCGTAAATAGCTGTTACTTTTGCATTTATAATATTAGTATGGATGAACGGACAGTTGTCCCGTCGTAACCTGTGTGAGTAATTGAGTATAATAAATAAAAAAAAAACCGCACGCTGCCCGGAACGCGCCAGCTGCGGCGGCGGTCGGGCGGCACCGCGAGCGCCTCCAGCGCCAGCTCCCTCGAGGGGGAGTACCTCGCCGACAGGCTCGACAACAAGGTGCCACGCACACACAGTCCCTCGCACACACATGGTACCACGCACACACAAACATACAAACACACAGTCCTACACACACGCACACACACACACACCGTCCCACATAGTCCAGTAGGGGGAGTACGAATTTTTTCGCTCTCGTCTAGTCGATATCGAGCGTTTTTTTTTGTATGGAAAATGAACAACGCCATCTATCCAGTGTTGTTCATTTTCCATACAAAAAAAAAACTCTTTGATATTACGATGATATCGAAAGACGAGAGCGAAAAATTCTTGCTCCCCTAATGCACACACACAGTCCCTCACACACATTCCCTCACACACACAGTCCCTCACACACACAGTCCCTCACACACACAGTCCCTCAAACACACAGTCCCTCACACACACAGTCCCTCACACATACATAGTCCCATACATACAGTCCCACATAGTGCCACGAACATAATCCTACATAGTCCTACTTGCTGCTATGTAAACCTCGAACCGTATTGAAGTGATCAATGCGACGCGACGCTTCATGAGATGATGTTCTAAGTTATTAATAACTGGCTGTTCCGCGTTAATTTGGGAGTTCCCGCGGGAACTCTGTGAAATCCGTTCTTGGTTCGCCTCTCCTACCTATAAGTAGCTATCTTGCTGCCAAATTTCAGCTTCATAGACTTCAATGGCCCATGAAGTGTTCGGTGGATTGAGCGAAGTTCAGTTTTAATTTCGTCGAATTCGTACTTAGCAATAAGATGGCGCCACTATTTATAAATCATTCGTTATTTTTCACCCAAACACACACACAGAGACGTTGACATAATATTATGTACCATAAACAGCCTAAAATACATCACACGCACACACAACATATGGACATAGATAAGCAATAGTGTGTTAACCCACACTGGAGAAATTTTGAGTAAATCGTGTTTTAAAATTATAGCGTCATTTTCTGTCTAAATTTTTTATATTCAATATTTAGTTACATACTTAAATAATATAATAAGGTAAACACATAATTAAAAAACGTTCCCTAACTCTCAATAACTCTCTAACTCTCATTCTGAATACGTAACTTTATTTTGTGGGTTAACATGTTATTGCTTATCTGCGTCCATATATACATTACATACACACACACAATATATACACATTACACACACAACACACACACACACACATTACACACGCAACACGCACACACACACACACACACACACACACACACACACACACACACACACACACACACACACACACACACACACACACACACACACACACACACTAGCGTTGAAACACAAACGCTTTTATTGGTTTTATGATTTGGTAGTGAGTGATGTGATGAAACACTTTTATTTCTCTTTTTTTTTCGTAGTTTTGATGGTCTCCTTTGTGCTAAATCATACGTAATATTATGGAATCATTAATTTGTCACGTAACCATTATTTTTCTTCATAACAAAATGTCACTAATCAATTCGGTGCTACTCGAATTGAGCCAAGTTGATAATTAATCTATGATCGTTAATAACGCTATGCATAGAAAACTAAGGAACTTATCGACTTTTGACTGGATGATCTTTCGTGACATGACATGACGATACGTTGCTCAGTTTTCTGTGGCGTTAACGATCATAGATTGTTAAGTTGGTTAAGGGGGCGGAAATTGTTAAAAATTGTTCAACTGTTTCAAACATTTCCGACCTTCGGATTTTTAATTAGACCGTTAATCAGTAGACAGTTTATTAGTATATTATGTTTAAATCGTAGTAATTAGATTGTTTTTATTTTGTTATATAGAAAAAAAACATTGTTACCATTGTAATTACAGTAGAATTGGCTTTTTAACTAAAGTTATATGCACATTATAATATAAAATATTCAACAGTGTGACATTTCGCTTCTTTTTTTTTCCAGAAACCGCCGCCAGGCGCTGTCAAGGTGATGCCGACCCCGCCCAAGAAGGAGGAGAAGGTCGTAGAGCAGAGGAGACCCGCCGAGAACGGTCAGTGACCTTGTGTTCACCTCGTGTACTTACCTTATACTCGTAGCCGTCCCCGCGGTTTCACGCGCGGTAATTTCAGAGTTCCCGCATGAATTCCGGGATAAAAAGTACCCCGTGTCACTCAGGATCGCCGTAGCTTCCTATAAGTGAAAGATTTTTCAAAATCGGTACAGTAGATCCAGAGATTACCACCTACGACCTCACAAACTGCGGATTTCTTGCGGGAATTCCGGGATAAAAAGTACCCCATGTCACTCAGGATCACTGTATCTTTCTATAAGTGAAAGATTTTTCAAAATCGGTTAAGTAGATCCAGAAATTACCCCCTACTACATCTCAAACCCACAAACTTAAAAACTTTACCTCTTTATAAAATAAAATCTACGAGTGTACTAATATTACACTCGTAGATTTTATTATCAAGCCGTGAGAATATTTCGCACCTTACTATCTAGACACGCGGAAGTGTGTGCAGCCAAGTTCAAACAATATTTATAACGTTTTACGTTGGTTCAATTTGATTCGATTGGTGTTGGTTGATGGGTAGTGAATCAGACTGCTAAGTCAGGTGTCACGGGTTCGATTCCCGCGTTATGTTAACATTTTTTTATACCAAGAGTTGGGTAATTTGTAATTTCTATTATTAGTCTCACGTTGCGGTTTTGTTATTTTTATTACGTGTATCAATACTTATACATATTATAATAGATTGATTAAATGTATTGATTTTCCAGGGAACGATACTTCCAGCGATCCAGGCATCACCAATAACGTGGAGACTACACCCAAAAAGTCCAAGGTGAATATGAATTTCGACTCAGTGTCGTGCGAATAAAGTCACTTTTCACATAAATTTGTTAATATTTTGTGATAATGAACATAATATTGAGTGAATGGTAGAGCCATGGACTTGATACATTTATTATAAACGTATTTATAATTGTTCTGTACAAATTACGATGTAAATATGAATGTGACACGAAGCATTTAGAGAAAAGCATGCCGGCATCGATCGCATCTTTTATATTAAGTTTGCATTGGTGTTATCTAGTTTGAATTTCATTGAGAAATTGAATTGAACAAATTGAAATTTTCACTAGATCAAGCACACATTGCAGTGTTTATAATTTACGTACGTTTATTTTATTGTTTTTTTTTAATTGTTTTTCTCTCCCCGTCTCCCTATCCTTGCTCCGTTATAAAGGCGGGTGGCTTCGGATTGTTCGGTAAGAAGGAAAAATCGCCCAAAGAAGAGAAATCGCCCAGAGAGAAGTCGCCGAAATCGAAAGAGAGTAAGTCGCCGAAAGACAAAGATAAGAAACTCAAAGACGTCAAACCCAAAGTGGCCGCGCTCGACACGTCGAATGAAAGCTCCAATCTTGAAACGTCCCTTGATAAAAGTCCCGTCAAGTCCGACGAGAAGCCGAGCTTTACTAAACCCTACGAGTATACTGACACAGAAAAAAGTCCTTCGCGCACCAAACCATTTATACAAGGTGCTTTTAGTTACGAAAAGGAACCTGTGTCGGACGAGAGACAGAGAGCCCTTGATGAAAGTCAAAGTCCGTCGGTCAGAAAAGCCGGTCTCGCCTTCAACTATGCCCCGGGAGAAGATAAAAAGGTCGCTGAAAGCGCTGAGAAGCGTAAAACACCCGAAGATCCTAGCAAACTTAAAACACCTGGCATCGATTACGTAGAATCTGCAGTGTTAAAGGAGCAAGCTAAAAACTTAATCGACCCGACGCTTGCTTTGTTGGATGCTGAAAGGGCTCACTACGAAGCCCCAGTAGCCGTGTTACTTGCTAAGAAGCCGGAGAACGAAATACAAGTAGTTAAAATCACCGGAAAGTACAATCCGAAGACGAAGAAGTTAGATGATGCTAACGGAACAGTGTTAGTAACAAGAGGAACGTTAAACAAAGCCAATGGCAAAATTCAAGCTGACAACGAGCTTATCGAGACTAAATCGGGACAAGTAAGTTACACAGATCCTGTTACGGGTAAACAGGAAACCAAACATGGTCATGTTGATGCTAAGTCTGGTCACATTCTATTCACGTCTAATGTTATTGATCCTAAGACAGGGAAGATTGACCCAACATTCGCCCAACAATATTGTTTCGTGGAAAAATCTGCTGATAAAGTTGGTTCCAAACCAGGCAGAGAGGTTGATTTGGTAGTTATTACTGGTAAATATGACGGCAAACACAAGAAGCTCGATGCATCCCACGGACACGTCGAAGTCTCAAGAGCGATAGTTGGACCGGACGGTAAAGTTAGTTCGGGCTACGGTTTAATCGATCCTAGATCAGGTAAAATTGACTATATAGATCCAAAAACTGGCAAGCAGGATCCGAAACAAGCTTATGTAGATCAAAAAACTGGCAACATTTTGGTTACGACTGCTGTAGTAGATCCCAAATCTGGTAAAGTGGACTCTTCCTTGGGACAACAATTCAGTATAGTTGAAAAAGATGCCACTAAAGCTAATAGAGAAGTAAGGCTCGTTATTGTCACCAGCAAATATGACTTAAGGAGCAAAAAACTAGACCCAGGACATGCGTTCGTAGATTCAGTCAAAGGAGTCCTCAATGGATCTGATGGTAAAATATATACCGATTATGGTGTCATCGACCCGAGATCTGGAGAAATTCAAGTCACAGATCCCAAAACAGGAAAGCAAGATATTAAAAATGCAACAGTGGATACTAAGACAGGTAATATTTTACTTGTATCAGGAGTTATTGATCCGAGGACTGGGCAAATGGATACTTCTTTAGGACAACAATACAGTATCGTTGACAAACCGATAGACACTTTCGCTTCGCTTCAAGGCAAAGAAGTACAATTGGTGGCTATAACTGGCAAATACGATTCGAAAAACAAGAGGTTGGACAATACAAATGGTTTCGTTGAAACCTCACGAGCTATTATTAGCGCTAAAGACGGTAAGGTTCACACAAATTTTGGAATTTTAGATCCTTATAATGGTAAAGTGCACTTCACTGACCACAAAACTGGCCGGCCCGATTCAAAACAAGCTATCATCGACTCTAAAACGGGAAGCTTTATTCTAACTAGCGGTGTCATTGATCCTAAGACAGGCAAGTCTGATTCGTCTCTCGCTCAACAACTAATTATTGTAGACCAAGATGCCCCGAAAGGTTTACCTGAGAGAAACGTCAACCTTGTAATTGTTACATCCAAGTATGATCCTAAAAGTAAGAAGCTGGACCTTACTAACGCCAATATTGATGTTGTACCTGGTAAAATAGACGATGACGATAAAGTTCACTCTGAATTTGGTATTGTGGATCCAATTACAGGACAAATTATTGTTACGGATCATGCCACTGGCAAACAAGAAGTTAAAAAAGCTATTGTTGACCAGAAAACAGACAATCTTCTGCTCACTACTGGAGTAGTCGATCCTAAGACTAAAAAAGTGGATCCTAGTCTAGGACAACAAATAAGTATTGTTGAAAAATCAAAGGATAAACCCTCTTCTCTACCAGGCAAAGAAGTTCAATTGGTTGTTATAACAAGTAAATACGATGCAAAGAACAAGCGACTAGATAATCCGAACGGTCATGTTGATACTTGGCGTGCAATCATTGCTACTGATGGACGAATACATTCTGACTATGGTATTGTGGATCCAAAAACTGGAAAAGTTGAGTACACAGACCCTAAAACAAACAAGCAAGAGATCAAGCAAGCTATCGTTGATCCTAAAACAGGACAACTCTTTGTGGCCTCAGGTATCGTTGATCACAAAACAGGCAAGGTTGATTCATCTCTTGCTCAGCAATTGACTGTGCTAGACAAAGATGCTAAAGCACCTGAGCGCTATATCAATTTGGTTATTATTACTTCAAAATACGATCTCAAGAATAAGAAATTGGACCTTACCAATCCTCATGTAACCACTGTACCCGGAAAAGTGGGTGCTGATGGCAAGATTCACACCGACTTTGGTATCGTAGATCCAACAACAGGTCAAGTTACAGTTAATAACCTAGCGACAGGAAAGCAGGAAGTGAATAATGCTTCTGTAGATCAAAAGACAGGAAACTTATTGTTGACTTCTGGCGTTATAGATCCAAGGAGTGGTCAAATGGACTCAACACTTGGACAACAGATCAGTGTTGTTGATAAACCTAAAGATAATTTCGCTCCCGTATCCGGTAGAGAAGTCCAACTTGTGGTAATAACAAGCAAATACGATCCTAAGACCAGACGACTGGATAATCCTAACGGTCATGTAGAAACATCACGCGGTATTGTTGCTGTAGATGGCAAAGTTCACACGAACTTTGGCGTTTTAGACACAAACACTGGGAAGATTACATTCACAGATTCTAAAACAGGTAAAGCAGAAATCAAACAAGCCATTACTGACCCTACATCAGGTAACCTGATCATAACATCGGGAGTTGTTGATCCGAAAACAGGTAAAGCAGATGCTTCCCTTGCTCAGCAGCTGACTATTGTCGACCAAGATGCTGCAAAACGTAAGCCTGAAAGGTTCGTCAATCTTGTTATAGTCACGTCAAGATATGACCCTAGAAACAATAAATTAGACCTCACCAACGCTCATGTAAATACCATTCCTGGAAAAGTTGACTCCAATGGGACAATTCAAACTGAATTCGGTGTTTTGGATCCAACCTCCGGTCAACTGACGA
The DNA here is from genome assembly GCA_907165275.2 of Zygaena filipendulae. Lineage (NCBI taxonomy): Eukaryota > Metazoa > Arthropoda > Insecta > Lepidoptera > Zygaenidae > Zygaena > Zygaena filipendulae. Next base: position 525,337 of record OU015672.1, read on the forward strand.
TCACCGATCGGGTAACTGGAAAGCAAGAAACAAAAAAAGCAACAGTTGACCCAAAAACTGGCAATTTATTATTGGTTACAAACGTGGTTGATCCTAAGACTGGGCATGTTGATCCCAATCTAGGACAGCAAATAAGTGTTGTTGAAAAACCTAAAGATACTTTTACAGCTGTACCTGGTAGAGAAGTTGAGCTTGTAGTGATAACAAGTAAATACGATCCTAAAAATAAGAGATTAGATAATCCCAATGGTTTCGTAGAAACTTCGCGGGGTATTGTAGACGCTGAAGGCAAAGTGCATACCAACTTTGGTGTCTTAGATCCGAAACTCGGAAAGGTAGAATATGTTGATCCGAAGACTGGGAATAAAGACATTAAATATGCTGTTGTAGATCCGAAGACAGGACATTACATTATCACCTCTGGAATTTTGGATCCAAAAACAGGTAAACCAGATCCAACGCTTGCGCAGCAGCTTAGCGTCATAGATAAAGACGTAAAACCTGTAGAGCGAGAAATCCATCTTGTTATTATTACAACAAAGTATGATCCTAGAACGAAGAAAATTGATCCTAACCAAGCCCACGTGGATACCGTGAGTGGCACTATTGGACCCGATGGCAAGATCCGTACTGCGGTTGGAGTAATAGACCCAAATACTGGGGAAATCACGGTCACAGATCCTAGAACTGGCAAACAACAGATTAAAAAAGCGCAAGTTGATCCTACAACTGGTCACATGTTAATTTCGGGGCAAGTCGTTGATCCGAATACTGGAAAAGTAGATCCTTCTTTGGTACAGCAATTTAGTATTGTCACCAAAACTGTTACGCCTCAGCCTAAACCGGCGTCTGTTGGTGAAGTCCGCCTAGTTATTATTACCAGCAGATACGATCCAAAAACAAAATCTGTAGATGCAGGTACTGGTAATATCGATGCTGCTAAAGGATATGTGAGCACAGATGGAAAAATCCATACAGATTTCGGCATCATTGATCCTAAAGCAGGTCAAATCTTCTACAAAGACCCTGTTACAGGCAAACAAGAACTAAAATCAGCAGAAGTTGACCCGAAAACAGGTAACATAATTGTTACAACATCAATAGTTGATCCAAAGACAGGGAAAGTAGATTCATCTTTTGCTCAACAGGTGACTATTGTAGATAAACAGAATATATTACCTAAACCAGCACCAAAAGTAGCACCAATATCTCAGAGAGTTAGTGTTTCACCTCCACGGCAAATTCCGTCTCCCGTAAAGACCCCTACTTCGACACCAATCCAATCTCCACTGCAGTCACCTGTGCGCACTTCCTCGCCAATAATTGCCAGTCAAGCTCAAAAAGCTTCGCCTGTCACGACAGCCGTTCAAAGAGCTGCACCAGTTAAGCCAACAGTCGCTCCGCCAGAACCTCCGAAGAGAAAGATTGTTAAAATCATGGTAATATTTACCAAAATTGATCCTAAGACCAAAAAACCAGACTTGCATACTGCAGAAGTTGAACATCTTACAGGGATTCTTGATCCAAGTGGTGTGATTGAAACTAAATATGGCATAATCGATCCTAAGAAGGGTAATATCGTTATAAGCGACGCTGGTGGTCAGAAACAGACCAGAGATGGAACAGTTCTTCCTGAAACCGGTCAAGTATTCATACATTCCGGCATGGTGGATCCCAAAACGGGAAAAATTGACCCAACATTGGGCATGTTGCTAAGTGTCGCTAAACAAGACGACCCCATAGTAGAAATTACTACTATAACTGGGCCTATTGATCCACTAACCGGCAAAGTCAACATTGAAGAGGGTTCAGTGGAACACACTAAAGGTAAAGTGGATGCTGATACAGGACATATATCAACCAAATATGGAGTAATTGATCCCACGAATGGTGTTATATTCGTTACTGATACTTCTGGAGCTCAAGATACAAAACCGATTCAGATCGACGAAAACAATGGACAAGTTACAATAAGTGGAGTCATTGATCCTAAAACTGGAAAAGTTAATCCAAAATTAGGTCAAGTGTTGATTGTAGGAACTCATGTCGACCCCGTTGTAGAAGTTACTACTTTCGTGGGCAAAGTTGATGTTAAAAAAGGTGTTATTGAACCAAAACACTCGGCCATTGAAAGCACAACAGGTCAATTTAATCCTGAAACGAACAAAATTGATACTAAGTATGGACAAATCGATCTTGTCAAAGGTCTCATAACTTACACTGATCCTAAGACAGGCAAGCTTGAAAGCAAAGACGTCAAAGTGGACCCAGTAACCGGTCAGTTGTTGCTGCGAAGCGGCCAGATCAACCCTAAATCAGGCAAACCCGACAAAGATATTGGCCGTTTGATCTGTCTGAGAATAATCCAGAATAGAATCGATCCAATCTCTGGAAAACAAATAGTATCCAATGACCCAAGGAACGTAAAAGTTGACCCTAAAACCAATCAGATTTGGACTGCTGGGCCTAAAGATCCTCAAACTGGCGAAGTCCTTTACACCGCAGGTCAGATCGATCCTGCGACAGGTTATATTATCACAATATACGGTCGTCTAGACCCAAAGACGGGCACTATTGTGAGAACAACAGAGCTTGATAAATCACTTATCAAGGTAGATCCGGTTAATGGTCAAATTTACACAGCGACTGGTGACGTAGATGAAGAGAAGCAACCACTGTATTCAGCATCACAGGTTGACCCAGCCACGGGCGAGATCTATACCAAATTGGGCAAAATCGACCCGAAGACAGGAAGATTAATTATAATCAGAATCTATGTCATCACACAAAAAGATGACAAAGGAAGGGTCAAAGAGGTCGATCCTAAAGAATGCACAATCGATGAAACCACCGGAAGGATCATCACCACCAAGACAGTATACTTGTATCAAATCATAGACCCGATCACTGGTGAGACGATCGACGTCGATCCAGACGATCCGAGGCTCAAGGGCGCGCGCACCACAGTCACACAAACCATGACGCTATCGGGCAAAATAGATCCCGTCACAGGCAGAATAAAGACGGAGTACGGCGACATCGATCCCGACACAGGCGACATAGATCCGAGCACGGCGGTCCGGGACCCGGTAACGGGACAACTGATACTGCACTACTCGCAAATAGACCCGTCGCACTTCGCCGACAAGAGCGGGAACTACACGATAGAGAAAGAGACGCAAGATCTGCCGGCGAACATCGACATACAGACGGTGAACACGCACAAGTTCTCGACGTTCGGCAAAGACGAGAGTCCGGCCAGGGGAGACGAGCCCAAAACGTTCACCGAGTTCACGACAAGCGAGCACATAAAGCACCAAGGATACGTGTCCTCCACCCCATCCTCAAAGATCCCGGTTTCACAGCGAAGCAAAAAGACGCCCACGCCGCCGGTGGTGGTGAAAACCACCACCAAGCAGCTCTTGACCAAGAATGACGAGGGCGTCACGCACAATGTGGAACAGGAGGTGGAGAACCTCGGCACCGGTGAGGTCACCTTCTCCACGCACACGAATAAGGTTGGTTGTTAAATTTTACTACACGACTACAAAAATAACAGGCAATCGAGACGCCAACCCTGAGTTTGGTTTTTTTCTTGTTCTCTTTTTAAATGTCGTTTTTTTTTTCATTTACACAGTCATTATCCCTTTCTAAAAAGTTTCGTTGTACAGTTTGTGCCTAATTTTTTTCTCTTTTCTTTATTACAAGCTTCTATTTCACTTGCACCGTTAATATTAATTTGTCTTTTCGGTAGTAAAAATTTTTCTTCGGTGTACTGATCTGAAATTTTGCTTTGGTTCTGAAAACAATACGGACTTTTTAGTTTAGCAGTGGTTTGAAATATGAGCTTGTGTATAAAAAAAGTTTTGCCATTTAATTTCACACTTTTTAAATCTTCCAAAGCTTACTAGTACTAGAACACGATCGATGTTAGCCTAGAGCGACTCAACTTACTGTGAAACAGTTCGAGCATGCTAGTATTAACCGTTAACCGTTTAGGCGGAAAGCCTAGAGCCGATAGAGGGCAAGAGTCCGTACGTGACGGCCAGGGCTGTCACCACGCGCACGGCGACGATGCACCACGACCTCGACACGAAAGCGAAGACGCAGCAGATGGAGGAGAAGACGGTCGCGCACACGCTGACCTCGTCCGCGACGAGGCAGGAGCAGCGGGTGCTGACGCAGGAGGTCAAAACTATGGTCACTACCGGCGATAAGGTAATTGACAACCCTGATTCTATCGATGGTAGGTAGGTGGTACCAGGAGAAGATGCCGCTGAACAAAAATTTGTAAGCCGTGGTCAAAAAATGTTCACTAGCAGCATGCATTCGGCATGGTGATTTTGTTTCTTTTTTTGCTGATGATTAATTTTTTTATAATCAACTTTTTCTGACTGTTTTGGTTCCATGTTTATTTATTTACTCCGATCGTTTTCAATTTCATTTTAACCTCGAAATCTTTAATATTAATTTTTTTTTGGATAGGTACTTTATTTTTAACCTATTTCTCAGTAAATAAATAGCTTGGAACTTTCTTTTGCATGTGCGATTTTGTTCTAATTTTCTGTTTGTTTTTTTTTTCTCCTCCCCCATTATGTGACAAAACGAAAATCGACCACGAAAATGTCTATTATGCTTGGAATTTAATATGGAATGGTTGCAAATCGGATGAAATCACTGATCATTTTACTATAAAAAAAATGTCACGATCATCATTGCGATAACATTCTGGCACATCGACCATATTCTGACGCAAATCATCAATCATTGGCACTTTGATCCAATACTGGGACAATTTATGTGCGACTTTTTCTTCACCATTGGCTCTCCATGTGTGACTAAAAATGACTGGCGCAATGATACAATATGAATGGCACCACGAACGATTTTGCGGCGAATTGTTCCATACCATTGGCACGGTGATCGAACGCAATTGGCACGGTGATCGAACGCGATTGGCATGTTGATCGAATATTGCAACACGGAACAGCTTACTAGACGCGGTTCAGAGAGTTCACTGAGCAGTGGCGATTCTGGTACGCCGATAGACTTTGACGAGGGCGCCGGCGAAGGACATTACTACACCGAGGTACGTAATAAGACCTATATTCCATTGACAGGTGTCAGCGGGGTAACTACGGACAAAAAATATTTAATTTAGATTTACTTAATTACAAATGTAGAGTGCCGCATGATACGTTTTGTGAGTTTTTTTGCATTATTCCAAAGTTTAGTTAGTTTATTAACAAGGTTAGTTGGGAAGGTAGGTACTAGGCCTTTTTTTTTTAATCATATTTTAAAGGACCTTTATAAAATCAATTACATGTCGGTCCTATTGTATATACAAAATAATTTAAAAAACTAAAATAGCGACAAAATTAAAATAAAAATTTTTCTTAGGGATAAACAGTTCTAAATAACAAAAGTGTTCTCTTTTTCCTTTTAAAAGTGGATATTTTTTTTTTACAAAAAAGTGTTTACCTCTTTATGTTTTGCCGTGGGGTCAGGGGTTAACAGCCTCACCTAAAATACTTTTCGCACTTCGCGTTTTGTTGGTTTATAAATACAATATGGAAAAATATTCATGTTTTTTTTTTTTCAAAAATATGAATTTTTAATATTTATTTTTCAATGTTTTCGGCTTAGTTCCCCTTCTTCGACTAAACATGTATTATATCAATGGATTAACGTATTTTTTTAAAGCATTTTATTTATAATAAATAAATTTTTTAAATTATTATTAATATACACCATGTGACAGGGAAAGTGACGTTCAAAAATAAATTTTGAACGTGTATTAAGGTCTTAAAAAAATTCCCATGTAAATTATGTTATGCAATTTTCAGTAGTTTTTCAGATGGATTCCAAAAAAATCAAATCATATTATAATTAAAAATGGCACCTGGTTCTTACAAAATCAAACCATACAATTCGGAGATTTTCGCTCACATGGGAATGATCTTGACACAACCTTTGGACACAGATAATATCTTTGCATATCACTTGCCTGGTTCACATTTTATCTTGTTATGAAAGTATAGATATAAGTACCTATCATAAATTGCATTTAGATAGGTAGTATGCACATGCGCACTGAGAGTATTATAAGGTTTTATTTTATTTTATGACTAGCTGTTCCCCGCGGTTTCACCCGCTTTAATTTCGGAGTTCACGCGTGAATTCCGGGACAAAAGTAGACTGTGTCCTTCTCTGTACTCCTGAAAATGTGTATGCAAAATTTCTTGATGATCGGTTGAGCCGTTAAGGCTTGAAAGCGTAACAAACAGACAGACAGACAGAGTTACTTTCGCATTTATAATATTAGTAAGGCTATTCTGTAAATGTAATTTTCCGAATACAAATTCAACTTCAAATTAATATGTGAGTATTGTGAAAAACATCTTCAAGGCAAGTAGTTATTCGTATATACAGAATGTTACAGAAAGGTGTACGTTATAGTCTGCCATGATTTGAAACTGGTAACTGAACCTGTACCATGAAATAAACTTTCCTAAAATTTGCCTGCACCCTAAAAATTGCATATTTGCATGAAACGATCTTGAACCAGTCACCTGTAACCAATTCATGACCTATCCAGTACCCAGTGATGTGACACGTTTATTTTGTTGTGGAAGTGGTCGATAAAAATATTTTTTATTTTGGTTATCAAATTTAGATTTAATGTTTTTGAGCTAGACACCACGGTCAAATTATTGTGTAAGATTGCCAGACCACAATCTTCAAACATGACTACACTTTTCTTTAACACCTTGTATAGTATAGATGAAACCAAAGTGAGATAATTATGTAAATATTCTGATTTATTTATTTATTCATTGAAATCCCCAGCTTCTCGGGTTTGAGTCCCATTGTCAGGAGGCGCTGTGGTTTTCATCGGGACAGGCGCCGCTAACTCTGCCCCGTGTGTGACGTGTGTCTGTGTGTTTGTGTCGGCAGGAGCCCGGCTCGTACGTGACCACCACCACCAGCACCACCACCGGGAACGCGCCGTTCGGCAGCCTGCTGCACGCGGTGAGCGCGCCCTTTACCCCTTGGCCACAGTCCCGGCGGCGGCGGCGGCAAAAACAAGTGGTAGACAACATACGAAGCTGGCCACAGCTATCAGCGGCTCGAGCTGTGGCCAACTTCGCATGTTGTCTACCATTTGTTTTTGCCGCTGCCGCCGCCGCCCTTACCCTGTAGCCCTGCGACCGTATCTACATCGAACAATATCACGATACATACCTATATTCTAGGACGGACAACAAAGTGATCCTATAAGGGCTCCGTTTTTTCCTTTCGAGGTGCGAATCCCTAAAAATTAGTCAACTAGCCCATTCCGAGCTTCCCGTGGGAATTTCGGGATATAAAGTACTCTATGTCACTTAGAACTACCGGAGCTTCCTATAACTGAAAGAATTTTCAAAATCGGTTCAGTAGATCCCCGTACAACGTCACAAACTCACAAACTTTACTAGACTATAGAGTATAGATGAACGTGTGATCTATACGTTGCAGACGAGAGGCGCGCGCGCATCCAGTGAAGCGGCGGCGGCGGGCGGGCAGGCGGAGGCGGAAGCGGAAGCGGGCGCGGGAGCGGGAGCGGGCGCGGACGGCGAGGTGGTCTCCTCGCAGACCATCAGCTCCAAGACGCGCACCGTCGAGACCATCACCGTCAGTATACGCACCGACCAGTTATTTGTTTATTTCGCGCGACAATTTCGGAGTTCCCGCGGGAACACCGGCATAAAAAGTAGGTGCCCTTCCCTGTGTGCTACTCTGTACCCCTGAAAACATGCATGAAAAATTTCATAATGGTCGGTTTAGTAGTTAAGGCGTCAAAGTGCAACAAACAAACATACTCACATTCATAATGATAAGGATTTATGGGAAATATTTAACTGCACATCAAAATAACTCACATACAGCCTGGAGTAGCCTGATAGAGATCACTGAGTAAGTGATAAGGTTGACCTGCTGGGTTGGGTTTGGTTACAGCGAGCGCTACACGCGAACTGAGCGAGCGCAGCGAGCGTGCTGCGGCAGCGATCAGTGGGGTGTATATTTTAATTGGAAATTAGTATTTTAGTAGAGTAATATAAATATTAGTAGAGTAATAGAGTAATCTATTTGATGGGACATCTCGCAACATATAGTATACAGCGTATAAGGTTAAACAAAAGAAGTATTAGAGGGCGCACTCAGTATTCTTGTCTTGAATATCCTACTAATATTATAAATGTGAAAGTGTGGATGTTTGGATCTTTGGATGTTTGTTACTCAATCACGCAAAAACGGCTAAACGGATTTGGATGAAATTTGGCATGCACATTGTCAGGGGTACAGAGAAGGACATAGGGTATTTTTTATCCCGGAACTCCGGCGGGAACTCCGAAATTACCGCGGGTGAAACCGCGGGGCACAGCTCGTAATAAAATAAAGAAATAACACGAGTGACCTTTGTGCTGCAGTACAAGACGGAGCGCAACGGCGTGGTGGAGACGCGCGTCGAGCAGAAGATCACCATCCAGTCGGACGGCGACCCCATCGACCACGACCGCGCCCTCGCCGAGGCCATACAGGCGAGTCGCGCGCACGCGCACACACGTGCACACAAGCGCACAAGCGCGCAGACACGCGCACGCACGGACATAGGCGTACGGACAGGAGTACACACACGCAGACACATGCACACACGCACCCTCAGGCATACAGAGTAGACGTGAACTGGTATACACGCACATACGCACTCACGTACACGCACACGGACATGCACACACACGAACATGCACACACACAAATACTATATATACACGCGAAGTCACGCTAATACACACACACACACACACACACACACACACACACACACACACACACACACACACACACACACACACACACACAGATACACGGGGACATACCCTTTGTTTAAATAATTACTAGCTGTTCCCGTCGCGATTTCTCCCGCGTCAATTTCTAAATTCCCTCGGGAACATAATATTTTTACTGAAGGATACTTTTATAGTTTCTTAAAAAACTCAATTTGACCAAAAGTGATACAATCGTCGGTCATTTGTCGCGAGACACATCTGCTTATTTAATAACATACCTGATAGAAATATAAAAATTATATAATTATTTTGGCATTTATCAACGAACAGGAAGCGACGGCGATGAACCCGGACATGACGGTGGAAAAGATCGAGATCCAGCAGCAGAGCACGCAGCCGTAACACTCCCGCGCGACTCCCGCGCAACTCCCGCCCAACTCACTCGTGTAACACCGCACAGGGGGCGCCACTGTGCCGAAACAGAAACGGAAACACTTCACTCTCAAAGCTACACACACACACACACACACACACACCGGAGACAGTTTATCGGAACCAAAATCGGAGTCGGAATCGGAATTTTTGAATTTGATTCGTCGGAGTCGGAAGTGGAGTTCGAGTCGGAGATGGCGGCAGAAGATAGTGATGTGTTAATCATCATCCGTATTGCGTGTAATAAAAGAGCAATCGACAACATGAAAGAACTCCCCGCCCTACATGAAAGAAAGAAAGAAAGAAAGAAAAGAAGTTTATTGGTCCTCACATAAATTAGGCACAAAATAAGATGGATGGATGGTACATGGATAAACCTCTAACTTTAAAGTGTCGGATTTGGAGCTCCGCAACATCCCTCAGTGGCGCCCCCTAGCGATCGGTGAGTTTAAGGCTACAACAAAATGGCGGACATCACATAAAATGGCGGCTAAACTAACAATGATAACGTTAACTTTTTGTATGTATGTAAAAAGCTACGTACAACCGGTGTTTATTAGTCCGTAAGCGAACATCACTGCGAATATTATTTTGTTTAAGATAAAATTAAATAATAATAATAAATAAATAAATAAATACATAAAAATTGTAGTTAACATGACATAAATTCGATGTGACGTCGTCGTAATGCACCTTGTTACGGATTAATTTATTTAAAGAAAAATTCTATCTTATATATTTTGTCTTATAAATTTAGATGTAAAGATGTTGAATCAATGCATTCGCATTTCTATTTTTGTTTAACATAAGGCATAGATTAGTTTAAACAACAGGCACCCGGATCGAGTTGGGCTTTGCAGTATCGAGTGTTGCCATAGATATGAGAGAAATCTCAACGTTACATTACATAAGATATTATCTCTGGAGTAGCTTTAAAACGACATGTCACATGTATTAGACCACCGGTTTTTGTTAGAATTAAAAAATTATAAATCTATCTTTTTCTATCTTTCTCTACTGAATTTTTATCTCTAAAATAAAAAAAAAAAGATATATTTCGACCGTAACCAGTCACGTTCATAGCATATTAAATAACGTTATAACGTTGGAAAAAGCGGTTATAAAAACGGTTATCATAAACGTTACAGCTATTTTTGCTGTAAATGCAAGTCATGTCGAGTGCTTTTTTAAATAAGTTGTGTTTTATATTAAGATAATGAATGACGTGTTATGATTATATGCTGTGCTCACATTAGATAGCGATGCGGTATCCACGTTATTTCGGTAACAACTGGTAAAATAGCTTTTGCTATATCGTGCACCGTTCATTCATATTTTTACCGAATCGCTTTCGAGTGTGATCAAAATGCTTTTATCACACCACTAAGGTGCTACTATTTAGTGTATAGGTCGCTTTCAGCGTATTTTGTCAACGTTTTATACTTCATTTGTCCACGTTTCAATTCATATAATAAACATAATATTATTTATTCGTATTTGGGATAGTACATATATTATAGTGGTTAATTTTTTTGTATTAGATTGAAAAATGCCCAGTCGATGTGAACATAGTTCGTTGTTAGATTCTAAAAAAAAAATATTATAATGAAACAGTCTCGAGCATTTCGTTGCAAATAGCTTATTAAGAAATAGCCGTTCGACGTTGCGTTATAACGATTAACGTCATTCGATGCATTCACCAGTTATCATCGTGTAAATGTATGCTATCTAATATATTTATATTGTATGAAAACGGGACATTCCAATATACCTGCTAAATGAGAATGGTTTCACAGGATAAGTCTAGATTTAACGCTAGATTGTACATGACACAACTCCTTGTTTTTAAATATTTTTCTAAGGATTAATTAATATATTATAAACGTAGTAGGTTTTTATAGCATAATGGCTCGCTGTGACGGTGACCATCTGTCGTAAATGCACTTACCATTTTCAAAATAAACGGAAATGGTGAATGATCGCTCATAAAATGTGTACGCATAGCGAAGTTCGCTTATAAATATGATACTGATATTGTACAATTATTGATTAATATATTTCTTACACGCTAGATGTAATGTTTTACTTTTTATTCTGTTTTTTTTTTCTATTTTCTATTAGAGAATAAGTTTATTATAATAATAATTATTTTTAATATAAAAAGTTATGGACGCTGATTTTTTAAATCAGACTATTGTGTAATGTTTGTCTTAAATTTTATTTCTTATTTTTTAATTATGACGTTTCGTTAATTTGAATATCCTGAAATATGTTGAAACTTTTTATTCCGTTCTGAATCGTAAATTTCTAACGCTAACCCTTTTTTACTTTTTCAATTTTATAAACTACAACTAGGTACACCTTTCAATCCTTTTCACCCTAAATTTTAACGTATTTTCGTGTATTCAATTGGTACAGACGAAGACAAATCAAATCTAGATTTGAAACAACTGACTACAAATAAATATTTAAGCTTTTACGTGTATGTGCTTTCAAAATTACAAAATAACAAGAATATATTTTGTCTCCGCTTGTACCTACCGAGTTTTTATTTTTCTATGAGTCGTCCCAACTCCGTATTATTTTATATTTAACAAGATGAAAATATTAAATATAAAACAATAGAAATTAAAAATAAAAATGCTTGTTTAAAAAATAAATATTGTTTTATTTATGAAATAAATAAAAATAACTGCGAACAAACGCGTTTTACGACACAAAAAATAACGTTATTTTTTAAATAATTTCCTATGTTATGCCATTGATTTTTTAAAACATTCAACTAATCAACGTCGATTGCTCTTATTATCTCAACTTTGATTATATTTACTACATATTTCCCCGTACAGCTGACCCTTACTATAAAATCAGAGTAAACGAATAAATATGATCAAAACTATTGATATTTCTAAGTTATGAAAACGAAAAACATGCTTTTACGTATTATCTGTGTTTTAACTATCGTCTTTGTTTCCCCAAATGTCTCTACGAAGTGGCCCTAAGTTATTTATGTAAAAAAAAAAAAAACATTAGCGTCCAAAGATGGTGGAGGCGATATTCTTGATGATGCCCTCGTTGTTCTGGAAGGTGAGGCCCTTCCTGCCGAGGCCGAAGGGCGACTCGGGCCCCGTCTGCAGGAAGTACTGGCCGCGGGTCCCCGGCTGGCACGGGTAGCCCATGTAACTGCAACATGGAAAGTATTTATGTAACCAAACAACACAACTGAGTACGATCAACTTGATTGATGTATATTTTACTTCTATTCAAGAACCAGAACACAAGAAACATCTCCCGTTCTTGAGCCTTTCCATACGGCCATCTTATGTAAAACTACCCGCCGTAGACTGCAGGTCCTTTCAAGGTCAACCAAAGATTGCGTTTTGTGAAACTCTCAGGTGAAACTTCTTCTGTTTCATGCTTAGTGAGTGGGAACGAACCGTCGAAGTAGAGACGAGAGTTAGGTTACGACACCACGGGTATGTTCCGTTATTACGGACAGCACTGTAAGGCCTGACGTTATTTAGTATACTGCGAAGCTGTTCCTTTATAGTTAGCTATACTGGTTACTGTTTAAAAGGGAACTCTAGTATAATCATCCATGTCTTGTCATTGTCGTGTCACGTTGTCCACCGCCAACGTCCACTCATTGACGACAGACCTACGCGGTTGACAAATCATTGGTCCGAGGTTGATCACGTGATCAAACCATTGAGAGCACGTAACCTCGCAAACGCCAGAATACAAAAATGGTGAAGATTATTATACATACTGCCTACCCTACGATAGGCTGCGGGCGGTAGTATAAAACTGTCTGCTACAACGAAACGCATTTCTCCTCGCTGCGAGCACTGGACTTGGGCTAGGGTTATCAGTAATAACGGAATATAATTAGGTGTGACATTGATATTACGATGTCTTCCCTCTTCGGTTACCTGATGTTAGATTCGCATCTCCCCTTCTTGAAGTCCTCCCAACTCCTGCAGCGCCTCGCCGGGAACGCGTTGGGGTTCACCACGGACTCCGCGTAGTACAGCCACGCCCGGCTGTGGCTGCACGTCTGGTAGAAGCAGTTGGGCTGCTCCGAGCCACTGTTCGGATAGAAGTCCACGTGACCTGCGACAAATGTGGCTATTGCTGGCACCAAAGACAATAGAAGCACCGTCCACTTGCTGACAACAAGCTCGTTATCTATTGGGAACTTTATACCGTGACTATCCATATACAGGGGGGGGGGGGCACACACATACAAGTAGATATAATACACAATATGTTGTCCTGCACACACACAGCAGCGACAGCACACTCACTCTCCACCTTAAAAAACTCCGCTTTGCATAAATTTGGACAGCATCTGGAGCTCTTCTTATATTTACTTACTAGGGGGTGCTAGGGTAATGTTTGCAACGGGCGCTACAGGGGCCAGAGACGTCCCTGTGAATCAGTTCATTTGCTGGTGTGTCACCGGGCTGCTATTACTCTTCCGTTGTTAGTCTTACCGATGGGATCCTTCAGTCCATAAACCCCGCCATCCGTGTGGATGACGTCGACGAAGTCAGCGTCCGTAGACTTGAGCCGAAGCTCGGGGTCGACGTGGCTGAAGCAAGGCCCGGCGGGGTCCAGCCCGGATATCCGGCTGACCCGCTTTCCCGTCAGGTTGGCGAACGTCTTGCCGGTGAACCCCGAGATGTGAGCTCCCAGGCTGTGGCCGATGATGTGGATATTAGCCGGGTTCACGCCTCCTGTTGACGACGGTTTTGGAAGTTGAGGTGAGACAGAGGGTTTGGCGGAAACTTGGTTAGAAAAAGAAGGATGGCCAAATCGTACTCGATACGAAACAATGGTGTCCATATATGATATATATATGAAAAAAATCCTTATTTTTTAAGATTTTAAAAAACACAAAAAATATCTCTATAAGTAGCCACAAAAAAAGATATCAATTTATTTTTGGTTTTGTAACTTCTACGACATCATGTATGTGGTTTCAGAACGCATCTATTGACGATTCATTTCGCGTATGACATGACTTAGTATTCAAAGACTATAATTATTCACGTTTTTCTGAATAGTTTTACTAGATAATTATGTAGGCATCAAATCAACAACTGTGTGTGCATTCTTGTCATAAAAAAAAATTATGTAATTATGTAGGTTCATAGTAAGTATAAGCATTTTGTTCAATTGCGTACATCGGAACGTCATTTGTCTATGACAAGTTACTAAATCTGTGGTCATCGAACCGCGCCAGTTATTTGATTTGATTAGCAATTGATATGACACCCGGCAATCACGCATTTTAATCGCTTGACTTGCTGTTCTATGTTGAATTTCCTTTGTCGTTTTGACCTAGGCATTTTTACGGACTGATAACTACCACTTGTGACTACATTATTTCTATGCTAACTACACTTTTCGGTCGGGTAAAAGGTAGTTGTTGATTCTAACCTCAAATGTATTGTGGATTTTACGATGTTATTTTAAAAAATTGTGGCTATTTAGATATGATTTTTAAACGGGATGGTATTTACAACATAAAAACAAATCAATCTAACTATAGTTTATTTTGGGACATGAAAAATAAAAGTCAAGTCCAGCTCCTATAGAAATTTTGCCATTGTTCTTTACGTTTCGAAGTTTGTGGCGGGTATGAATTCAAACCGATCAGTGGTAGCACAAACCAATAATAATATTAGGTACGTCTTTTGGATTAAATCGGTATTTTGTTATTTTTAGCTTTTTAGTTTTGTGTTTTTGGAAGTCGGTTTTTTTTTGTTAAAAACTTACCTATCTCCCAAAATGTACAACCAATAATAATTTTCGAAGATTATTAAATAAATAATAATCAATTCCGCACGTTTATGACGTGAAGGCTAAATAAATAAATAAATTTTTCATTACTCATACTCGGAAAGTAGGTCTGAAGTTGCCTGAGAAGCGGGTTGAAAGTAACCCTTTTCAGCCCTAGGGAGAATCGCTTTCAACTGACAACTGTCAAATTATTAAAAAAAAACTAGGTCTATTTTCACATTTCTATTGAACCATGTTTCAACTTTCTATACAGCCAGCGCGATGTAAAATTGAAATAACGTAAAGTTTAAGTAGGTATTAATTAAAATAAAATTCACTCACTTTTTCTTAAGCTAATTCCTATTTATATTTTTTTATTTTCTTTAATTAATACTTAATAATTAAAGAAAATATTTTTTTAGGTCGCCACAATGTAAATAAAAAATACTGGCTGAATAGCTAGCCGGCCAAAGAAAAAGAAATAGGTGGGAAAGTGTCAAGCGACTATCCGATCTTCACTCATTTTTTCTTTAGCTAATTCCTATTTTTATGTTGACTTTCCTTGCATTCGTAATGAAAAGCACAGTGTTATCCTCGGGAGAAAGACTTATTTAGTCCCTCGATCTATTGGCGCCCGAGCGCAGCGAGTCCCCGTCTCGGGACCCGTCTCGGGACTAAATAAGTTACTTTCACCCCTAGGATAACAATGTACTATTGCATCTTCCTTGAATACCTATAGAAGTAAATTATTTCTAAGATGACTACGCAGCTATCGTTCCAACATAACCACATTGTTACGAGTACAAGTCAACTTGCCTTGCGTGTGTCAAAGCAATTTGATTAAAACTAAGTAGGCATGCAGCATATCATCTAGTACTAGAATCTAGATTGTTAGATATAAGAAAAACCCAGATTGCTCGAAGACCAACTGAAATCAATCAATCAAAGATTTTCGAAAACTTATTTCTAAACTTAACATTTGAAATATTGTTTATATAATATCTTTATTAAGTACTGACTTCTCGATGTGATGTCGAAGTTCACACAGTTGAAATAGCGGGACACATCTAGTTCGCTGCTATAGCCACAGCTATTTAACCAAGCACTAGCTTTTTCCCACGATTCCACCCGCTGTAATTTGGGATTTCCCCCGGGAATTCCAGGATAAACTATACATATAAACCTTCCTCGTGAATCACTCTATCTACTTATTAGTGAAAACCGTATGAAAATCCGTTCAGTAATTTTTGAGTTTATCGTGAACAGACAGACGCGTGGAGGAGTTTGTTTTGTTATATGTAAGTAGGTAAGGATATTGTGTACGATGTACTTCCGTTAAGTTGATTACCAGTTGATATTGATGCTTCTAAAGGTAAGTACTTAATTGTATAAATTACTTACATTATTGCGTTTATAATACATAATTTATACGCAATTGTATATGTAGGTACCTCCATTTTACAAGTCTACCTACCTATCTATAGCAAAATGCAAACCTTTTGCGAGTGCGCATTCAAATGACGATGCATATTGCCTTACGAAAGTACCTACTGGGTTTTGTCACCCCTAACGCCACAGGTCACGAACTACATACAATGAAGCGACGAGTACTGGCTATATGGAAGTCCTGAATCCCGCTAACGAAGTTTACACACTGTGTTTTATGGAATCATTACGTCACGCGGTCACGCGAAACTGGACTTTTGATCTAACGATTTTACGTGACTACGTGACATGTGGAACAATCCTCAGTTTTCCATGCGATAAATAACTGGGCGCAGTCATAGACCTACGTATAGAAGGGATCGTGACGGAAAACTCTTACATTTTTTTTGCCTATCTCGTACCGTGCGATAAGGAACTTCGTTTCAAAAGTATTTAAGTATTATAATGTTCCAATAGTAAGTACGTACAACATGTCTACAACCTCAACTTTGTAGGCACCAGGTGGCGCGGTGTGATACCTATAATGTCCAAGTAGAATAAAGATGACTTACTGCTGACCATGGCGGCCAGGGTCTCTCCCAGCTTCTCGCCCATGAAGCGCACATACGTGGTGGCGCGGAGGTACAGCCAGTAGATGAGGGAGCTGCCGTCCAGGGCCAACACCTGGTATTCACCTGCACAAAAGACATTGAAGCATATAAAATGTAACCAGTTATTCCTTATCTTTCTCTAAGAATATGACTGATGCATCGCTGACCGCTGCTCGAATGCTCGCCCTTGTGGTTGCTGTTCGAACCTTGCTTTGCTCGCAAATCGAAATTCAACAATAGTTTTAACGTAATAATTTAATTATGAGCTCCATTATGTATGCTTGAGAGATATATGATGTGCAGATAATGTAATGTAAGGTGATTATTGTAATTTCTCAAAGATAAAACGTTTGTCTCGCTAAAACTCGAGAATGGCTAGATCGATTTGGTTAATTTTGATTTTGAAATATTTGTGGAAGTTCACGAAACGTTAGCATTAAAGAAAATTTGGAGTTCCTGCGGTAATCACGCGAAAACCGCGGGGCACAGCTGGACTGATAAGTTTGTTTTGTTCATCTGCAAGTACCTACATAAATAGTCACCCACGGTAGGTATTTAAAATTAATTTGGTTAAATTACATTTTGTTTTCAAGCCTATTGTTAATAAAGGACTGACAAATGGTCAATTAAATAACAATTTTGATTTCCCAGTTTGATAAAAATAAATAGGTAGGATATTGTACGGGAAGCGTGTCAGAATAATTAAGGTCCACAGGTCACCAATTAGTCTAATTAAGCGCGTGTGTAAAAACTACATTATGATACGAGTGGGCTAAGTTAGTCATTACTCATTAAACTTGAGGCTGGATTGTGACCCGAGCCGACAAGGCTCGAGGGCATAATCAAGTTTGTCATAATACTTACACGTTGTCTATGTATTTTTTGAAGCAAAACTGCGAAAGTGTGGATGTTTGTTACTCAATCACGCAAAAACGGCTGAACGGATTTGGATGAAATTTGGCATGCACATTATCAGGGGTACAGAGAAGGATATAGGGTACTTTTTATCCCGGAATTCCCGCGGGAACTCCGAAATTACCGCGAGTGAAACCGCGGAGCACAGCTAGTAATTCATAAGTAATTTTGTGAACTAGCTAGGGGTTTGAGATTAGCTTACTCGATGTTATGTGAGTGTGGTCGAAGATTGTAAACACACAGCTTTGAATAGGAACTGACTTTCAAGTGCCGTCGAAACACAGCGTCAGGAGTTTAGTGACAGATTTTCAACTTGAAGGTGGTAGCTAGCCAGTCGGGTCAGCCTTCATCGAAACCTCAAGCTCATTGTTAGGGTTTGAACCTACGCCTTGCGGCGTATCCGAACGCAGCAACTAGAGCTATCGTCGCTGTATACAGGAATATCTTTTAAGCAATGCGTAAAAAAAATTGGTGGTTCACTATCAGTAATAGAACACATTTCCATTATTTGTATAAAACTTTTTTTATATTTTTTTATCCGTCTTTAAATTAGCAAAATATGGATAATGGATAATGGATAATATCTATGCGTAATAATATCAATGGGTGCGCGCGCCGTGTGGCATACGCGGGGGTGTTGCAGCGGGGGTGAACGACCTCGATCAGCTGTCGGTATATTGTAACCCACGTAAATACCTAGCAAAACGAGCGCTTCGAGCGCAGCGGTGGTGGCGCCGAATAGAGTATCCAATAAATCAATTGCAAAGTATACGTCTTTCGTTCACGATAACTTTACTTTTTTGTACTAAGACTTATCAAAATAAAAAAAGGTGTTTATTAAAACTCCTTTAAGTTTAATTTGTAAAAGTTTGCGCAATGAATAAAAAATATTTCTGTATATCGTCATAGAGTATTTCGACCAGTTACCACCCAGAATAGCTTGATATACATACGAATGTTCACAAAGTAATAAGTACATAATTTGTAGGTAGAAAATACACCAAATAGAGTTACCTCATTCCACTTCCCATCGGGGTCGAGATCATTGAATTGACCTCTAAAACCAGTTTCTTGATTTTCGTGAACCAACCTCTTATTACGGCCAAATGACAATAATAATACAATAAAAATAATCAAACGGACGAGTTTGTTAAGTAATAATGACAATATTCCTACACAATCAATCCTTGAGCGAAACGGTAAATTTTCCAGTCACCAACAGCTATATCTAAAACGTTATGGTGATTTTAAAACATTTAAGTATACTTATACTATGTATATTTAAGTATTTTTAATGTCGATTGAAATTAAATTAAAATTTTACCACTTTTAGATGCAGATTATATTATACACGTTTCGATGTATATTTCCGCCCTAATGCGGTAATTTTATTACCACAATAGCTGTTGCCCGCGGTTTCACCCGCAGAAATTTCGGAGTTCCCGCGGCAGTTCCGGGATAAAAAGTACCCTATGTCACTCAGGAATCAGGATCACTTTAGCTTCCTGTAAGTGAAAGAATTTTCAAAATCGGTTCAGTAGATCCAGAGATAGCTGTTCCGCGCTTCACCCGCGGTAATTTCGGAGTTCCTGCGGGAATTCCGGATTACAATATAGCTTATATTAATCAGTGATAATGTACAAACATACTTACATACAAACCTTACCGCTTTATAATATTAGTATAGACGTCTCTTTATAACATTAGTATTAGAAGATGGTCTGGAAGAGATCGCTAGTAAAGCAATAGGACCGCCTTTTGTATGCCTTTCGTTATAAGTTTTTGATAGCACACTGTAACATTATTTTAGTGTACGGTAAAGTGTATTCTATTCTATTCTAGACTAGGACCACGAACCGGAAGACGCAGCGTGGGTAAGCCCGCTACAAGGTAGACCAACGACTCAGTGAAGGTCCTGGGACGCCACTGGATGCGAGAAGCGCACGATCCGTCATTTTGGCGATCCTTGAGTGAGGCCTATGTGTACAGCCGTGGACGTCTTTTGGCTGACGATGACTAAAGCTGTTAAGTCTCTTTGCGATCCGTTGTTGAGCTCACCGCTGGCCATGAGGGCTTCGCTGATGTTCCTGAAGCCGGACTGCGTGGGGTCGTCGGTGAAGCCGTGCACGAATATGAACAGCTTCCGCTCCGGGTCGAACTCGCGCGCCTGGGTGATGTCGTGCGCCGCCGCTGTGATGTTGTAGATCACGCGCACCGAGCTATAGGGAGAAAAAGGTTTTAGGTGACCCTTTCAATGTGTAATGTGTAGTGTACCTTAACTCCTAATTATATATTCGACTAGCTGTTGCCTGCGCTTTCACCCGTGGTAATTTCGGAGTTCCCGCGGGATTCCGGGTTGAAATATAGTCTTTGTTACTCAGAAATAATGTAGCATTCTAATGGTGAAAGATTTTTCTAAATCGTTCCAGTAGTGTTCGAGTTATATCGTAACAAACATCAAACAGAAAATGCTTGAGTATCGTGGAACACGTGTGACGCCTGGACTGAAGGATTTTTACTCCCATTAAAGTGTGTCTTATAAAAAGAAAACTGTCGGGAAACCGAGTAGAACTCGTACCGAGTCTTAGGCAGGTACTTACCGGTCGCTGTACTCCAGTGTCAGTTGGTTCAGATCTGGTTCTTTTTCACCTTCTATTTGCTCGTACGCCACTCCCAATATCTTCTTCACGTGGGAACCTGAACAAGACTAGTTACAGTTACTAATTTTAAATATGAATGAAAGTTTCGAGTATTCAATTGGGCGACAAATAATAATATAAATCTATTTAAAAATCTGAACTTTGGTAATTTCATACTTTTCAGGCAATAAAACATAGAAGATTGATGACGCGCCTATCATCGTTTCTTTAATAACGAACTTGCTCACTAATAGATTACAATACGAAAATTTCTTCTGAACACATACATAATATAACCGAAGCACCTCCTCTTGATAACCTACTTAATATTGAATTTAGAGCCCCTCAAAATCATTGTTTTGCATTACAATTTCATCGATTTCACTCGGCAAGCAAAAATTTAAACAATATTTCTGAACATCGCAAATGGGTGTGTGTAATTTACAGAGGTTAGGTACATTTGCAGTTCTAGCAACGTTGGGGGTCATCCATAAAGTACGTCACACTAATTTCGTAATTTTATGACCCCTCCCTTTTTCGTATCACAGTTGGTCACAACTCATATTTGTGACACCCCCTAATGTGACATCACATATAACAGCAGTTCCGACAAATCAAATTTAAACCTTACGCCCATACAAATGAGTTGGAAATATTTTCAAGATAACTTTGACAGATTTTGAAACGTGACGTAACGTAATTTAGTACCTTGTCACACAATGTCACATTTCGTCTACCCCCTCCCTCCCCCTTAACGTGTGACTACTTTATGGTTGATCCCCAATGCTGCAAAGGCGAAAAGTCTTAGGTAGCATTTAGATAAGAAAGAAGATAATATAAGAAAGATTTATTCAAGCAAGAGGAGAAACACAACACAAATGAACACATACAGAACAACACAAATGAAAACAATCAAAGAATAACAAAATAAATAATAACGAAATAAAGAAAAAACAAAATAAAAGAAAACGAAATGAAACTAAACAAGAAACAATAACATATTTTGCCATTTGTGTGGTGTGTCTCCACGCTCGAAATGGTCCTTGACTCAGCATTATGTCGAAGTCGTGAGTGTGGGACAATCACGACGCTGGTTTTCAGTCAAGGACATAGTGACGCACGAATACCACGCAAGACGAACGGGCGCACACAAACCATAAAATATAATACTCGTTAACTCCACACATAATAGATACATAAATTTATAAAAAATAAATAAAAAATATGCAATACTTAAAAAATATGTACAACTATTGTATACTACTAGGTACTATAATAAATATCTCCACACATAATAGATACATTTAATATACAAAGTAACCACCTTGGTATTACTGCCACAGCCACATATAGAACGTGTTAATGAATTAACTGAAAACTAGAAAGTAGTTTGCTCGGAATCGACTAGCGAATCGAACGCACTATGTTTTAATATAGGTTATCTTTTTTAATTTTTACTAGCCCATGTCTAAATTATTTATAATATAATATTTGGCGCGTACGCCGGCCGCCCGCAGCAAAAAAAATCGAACCGGTAGGCGCGGGCGTAGCGCTTGGAATTTTGTAGATAGGTCACCTCCAAACTAATGATAAATAACTTTTAAAGTATAAATTTATTCGATATAAAATACATTTTAATCATATTATTTTTTACTAGCTGTGCCTCGCGGTTTCACCCGCGGTAATTTCGGAGTTCCTGCGGGAATTCCGGGATAAAAGTACCCTATGTCCTTCTCTGTACCCCTGAAAACGTGCATGCCAAATTTAATCTAAATCCAATCAGCCGTTTTTGCGTGATTGAGTAAACGTATGCGAAAGCGGATTTTCATCCGACTTGCTTCATATTTATCGTCACTGCTCAGCTCCTATGTGTCTTAGCGTTATGTTATATAGCCTATAACCTGCCCAGGAGTATGGACTACAATCGTACCAAGTTTCGTTAAAATCCCTTCAGTAGTTTTTGACCCATGCGCATACAGACAGACAATCAGACAAAAAAATTACTGATTGCATTTTTGGCATCAGTATCGATCACCATTCATCCTCCAATATTAATTTTGAATATTTATTCAATGTACAGAATTGACCTCTCTGCAGTTTAATTATCAGTATAGATAGATATAGATTTTTTGAAATTGGGGTATCAGGTTTTCAGTTAATTCATTAACACGTTGTATATTACTTCCATGATCTTGTGCTCGTATACTTACATTGACTAGATCCTATATAAACAAGGGTTTCTTCGATGGGTTGTTTGACAGCCGCTATCTCCTTCTGTATGCCTTTGCCTAGCGAGCCGGCGAGACCAAGCGTGGTGTCTGTGACTTTGGAGCTAGCGTCCGCGACGACAGACCGCCGCTCCGTCGTGAGGGCCCGCGACAACGACAGGTAAAGCAACAAAAACGACAGCAACACTGTCATCTTGACCACTGCTGGACATGGGAACGTTTAAGGGGTGAGTTTTACCAGATAGAACTGCATGGACGTGTTTTTTCCACTCTTTTCTATCCCCACGTGATAGCAAAACATATTGAATTGAATTGAATTGATAAACTTTATTTAACACAACAAAAAGTTTTGCAGCATACGTATACAACAACTAAACATATACATATATAACAGGTTTTGAGGGTACGCTTCTCAACCGACGGACAGACGCCGCCAGCCGAAGATCTGTGGGAAGTATTGGAAGTCCTCTTCCAAGTAGAAGTAGAAGTTATGGAAGAACTATCGATATAATTGGATGATATAGACCAGGTTCAACAAGGGAGGAATTGAAGACTAGCTGTGCCCCGCGCTTTCATACGTGTGACTTTCGGAATCCCTGCAGGAACTCTTATAAGAGTGGCCTAAATTACTCCTTCATCAACATCGGCAAACTGCCAATGAAAGTTTCATTAAAATCGGTCCAACCGTTTTGATGATTAGCCGTAACAACAGACATTATTTAAAAAAAATCGTTGTTTTTTATACTATAGATAGCTACCGTAACGTATACCTAATGCTTTTACATGGATTATGTAAAAAGCTGTTATTTTGACATTACAGACAGACTCTACGATTTATTTATTTGTTTAACTATAATATGTATATTCAGTACGATTCTTGTGTCAAATATCTAAAAAAAAGTTAAAAAATTGTTACCACTTTAAAAAAAAAACCATGAAAACAGAGAACGCAAGTTGCGTGCAAAACTTACACTTCAATTTTCCAATAATACAGTGTCCCAAAATGTTCCCTACGTTGCGACTTGCGAGTTCTGCGTCGAGACTCGAGATACACCGCGCGGTCACACCGGTCGGTCGCGTCTTGTTTTAGTGATACGCGAATCGCGATACTAGACGCCATCCACTAACCACTGGCAAGATATACATGTGGCTTTGATCCGATTGTAGGTAATATCGTTAAGGTTGATTCACAACCGAACCAGTTTCAAAGAGTTCGAGGGTCATAAGAAAACCCTCAGTGAATGAATGAATGACTACCAAAAGTTTTCCAAAGAGGTTGAGGGTAAATTCTTTTTTATTTACCTATTTATTTATTTACAACTAGCTGTGCCCCGCGGTTTCGCCCGCGGTAATTTCGGAGTTCCCGCGGGAATTCCGGGATAAAAAGTACCCTATGTCCTTCTCTGTACCCCCGACAACGTGCATGCCAAATTTCATCCAAATCCGTTCTGTTATTTTTGCGTGATTTAGTAAACGTGTGCGAGGATAAGAGCTCGAAAGCGTATTCTCATCAGACTTGCTTCAAATTTATCGTCACTGCTCAGCTCCTATGTATCTTAGCGTTATGTTATATAGCCTATAACCTGCCCAGGAGTATGGACTACAATCGTACCAAGTTTGGTTAAAATCCCTTCAGTAGTTTTTGACCCATGCGTGCACATACAGACAGACAGACAAAAAATTTACTGATTGCATTTTTGGTGTCAGTATCGATCACCATTCATCCTCCAATATTAATTTTGAATATATATTCAATGTACAGCACTGACCTCTCTACAGTTTTATTATAAGTATAGAACATATAGAACGAAGGTCTTTATCGCACGGTACGGATGGGGGCTAGGCTTTCATGCGTGAAAGAAATCTTCCGTCACGGCATCTAGTTGCGTGCTTATTGGTTAATGATTTTTGGAACGATTATTATTTTTGGTTGCTTATTGGTTTTTTCTTTCTCGGAAACTATAAGGCGCAGAAATTTCGTTCTATCCGAGCCACGACACTCATGCATTTTTTAACCGATTTCCAGAAAGGAGGAGGTTCTATGTTCGATTGTATGTATGTTTTTTTTTATGTATGTTGACCGATTACTCGAAGACGGTTGAACCGATTTCGAAAATTCTTTTTTTGATTGAAAGGGTATACTCCCAATTAGGTCCCATTGCTACCAAGTCAGGATCTGATGGTGGGATATTGGAGAAATCGAGGAAAAGCTTCAAAATTTATAGGCACACCTATAGCAATTTGGGTATTTTTTAAAGTAAATAGTTTATTTGCTTTTGGAAAGTAAAATTTGAAGAAGTGGAAGTGGAAGATGATGAAGACTGCAGATGGTCATCAGAACTACTAAATAATAGGTATTTCACAGATTCCGATTCGTTAACTTTAATGTGGTTTCTAAACAATTTATGTTCGTCACAATGTATATGGTGAAGTGAAACTGATGGTGGTGTACCAGCAGAACTCCTCAAAAATTAACGTCCCTGCATCGGTAAAAGCAATATTTTGTATAAGGTTATAAGCAGTTGACATTAGCCTATTGTAACTTAGATAAATTACAAACCGACTCACTAAAAAGCAAGAAATAAACAAATTTTTAACAAAAAAATTAATAATAATATTACGCGTGTTTTTATCATTGGGATTAATTCCATATTCTGTTACTTTTAGCTTTTTATTAGTTTTGTGTTTTTGGAAGTCGTTTTTAATTATTTTGTTAAAAATTTGTTTTTCAAATATTTAGGTATTATGTTAGTCTTATATTTGTGCTGAACTTGGCTAGAAACTAAATCACCTTAAAAATAAGAATGACTGGTGTGGACAAGTCTTTGCATCGCTATCTAATGGTTTTAAATTTTAAATGACTTGTTAAGGTAAATACATAATATATAATAGTTAAGTCGCGACTTGAACGCCTTATTCTCGGTCCATGCGGACGTACATCCCGTCAAGGTCATGCACGATGAAAAATAACAGTGAAGAAGTTTTGACGTAGACCACCTACATTGGTTGTAGGTATCCAACAAAGCAGTTAATAATAAAAAACAGTGCCATCTAGGGACGATCAAAAGAAGCGAAATTTTACAGTATAAAGTCAAAAGTTAAGCTATACCTACCTATATTTATATCGTGTAAACGCAATTTTACTCACTCTTAGCATGGAAAGAGTGTCTAACGGAAATACTCCTTTAACTGCTGATATTGAAATAAATTGATATAAAAAAACTCTTAACCCTGTGGTCAAAAAGAGCATGAATTATGAGCAAGAAGGACATAGGGTAGGTACGTTTTGTCTCGGGATTCCCACGGAAACTACGAAGTTAACGCGGGTCAAAGTTCAAACCGCAGAGAACAGTCACTAAATATTTTTATATGAGGTGTTTAAAAATTAGCTGCAAATATTTACAGGGTTGAAAGTATACACCGTTATAAACATGTTCATAAAATAAAAAAGATGATAAGATTTTTTTTTATTACAAACAAAATAAATCAATAAAAAAAAACAATCTATGAAGGCGCTCACCGCTCACCGCTCAATTCGTCGGTATCTTAAGGTTGGTAAGTTTTTATAAGGGTGAGGTTTTTTCAATGAATTACTTTCCTCATATTCTGAAATACTACTACCAAACTAATATATTTATTTCGCTTATCTTGTTTGTTATAACGTATACTTTCAGCTTTGTAAATATTTGCAGATCATTTTAGAGTACCTCATATAAAAAGGCTGTTTTGTAAATTTTGCATATTTCACTTTGTCAGGGGTACAGAAATTGATATAGAGTACATTTACCGCAGAATTCGTGCGGGATCTCTGAAATTATCGCGATTTGAACCGCGGGGAACAGCTGAAAAAATACTTTTACAAATATGTCCATCCAACTTTTCCTTCAGTGGTTCAGTGGTTTAAAGGACACTCGAGCTTTTCTTTTATTTAACGCTATATTGAACTTCATAAGCTTCCACGACCTTCGTCTTCGTCAGCCATTGTAACCACAGTCCACACAAGCTGTCAGCTGCACAAGTGTGCGCCGTCTACAAGTAGCCAGAGACATCGTATGTCTCGACTAACAATATTATAGACATAGACATAGACAGCATAGACGTAACTTTATTTGGCATCACAAAATTTCTTAAAAATAATACATGCATCAAAACTAAAAATAGTCTAATTGGACACAGATAAGCAATAACATGTTAACCCTCAAAATTAAGTTATTGACACAGAACGCTTTATTGAGAGTTAGAGAACGTTTTTTAATTATGTGTTTACCCTATTACATTTTTTAAATATGTAACAAAATGTTGAACATAAAAAAATACTGACACAAAATGGCGCTTTAATTTTAAAACACGATTTACTCAAAATTTCTCCAGTGTGGGTTAATACACTATTGCTTATCTATGTCTAATTATGTTTCTACCTTTATTTATGATCGCGGTTCCGTTCGCAGTTGAATTAATTTAGTTTTTCGATCAATAAAAATCACAGTGGAGAAAATTGCATGTTTTTTTTGCAATCTAGTTTAACGATTGTTTAGGCGCATTACGTCCAATTCGCAAATTGTCCAGAGAGTTTAAAATGTCCAATTCGCAATGGATTCAATTCGCATTTGGTCCAATTCGCAAAAAGACCAATTCGCAACAGCCTACTGAAACAAAAGAAGTAATGTTTTAGCCGTGACTTTGCCCACGGTTTCGCCCGCGTGATTTTCGGAATTACCGCGGAACTCCAAAGTAGCCTAATTTACTCCTTCTTCGTACATCAGCTTATTAGCAGTGAAAGTCCCGTCAAAATCGGTCCAACCGTTTCGGAAGATTCACCCGCATGAGTTTTGATATTCCCGCAGGAATTCCAAACTTCTTGCATATTCTTCTTCTCCTTACAATAACAAACACAACAAAAAAGAATTAGCAAAAATGGTCCAGCCATACTACATAGTATAAAACAAAGTCGCTTCCCGCCGTCTGTACGCAAAAATTTTTTGTTTGTTTATTTATTTGTTATGATTTAACTCAAAAAATTAATGGACCGATTTCAAAAATTCTCTCACCATAGAAAGCTGTATTATCCCTGAGTAACATAGGCTATATTGTAATCCGGAATTCCCGCGGGAATTCCGAAATTATCGCGCGTGAAACCGCGGGAACAGCTAGTATATACAGATAAAGATAGATTTTTAATTAGGCTTTCACGACTACCTACCCATACATTTCTCAGGTCGTACTTTTGAAATATTGACCCGATTTTTTATTTATTTATTTTTTGGTCATAGGGGGCAAACGGGCAAGTGGTACAGCTGATGGTAAGTGATTACCGCCGCCCATAGACATCTGCAACACCAGAAGGCTTGCAGGTGCGTTGCCGACCTGGAATGGGGATAGGAACTGGCTTTCAAGCGGCGCTGCCGGAACACACCGTTAGGTGCTTGGCGACAGATTTACAACTTGAAGGTGGTAGAACCGAGGATGACAGTTGTTAATTTTTTTTTTAATTTTTCCTCAAAGTCAGATACGATTATTTTTTTATACATCTAAAGTCCGCTGTGCCCCGCGGTTTCGCTCGCGGTAATTTCGGAGTTCCCGCGTGAATTCCGGGATAAAAAGTACCCTATGTCCTTCTCTGTACCCCTGACAACGTGCATGCCAAATTTCATCCAAATCCGTTCCGCCGTTTTTGCGTGATTGAGTAACAAACATCCGAACATCTAAACATCCAAACATCCACACGTTCACATTTATAATATTAATAGGATGTATACTATAATAAAAGAGTGGAATTTGCGATTCTGTAGGTACATTGAATATTTTTAACTAAAATTGAGAGGGGTGATAAAAGAAGAGTAACTAAGCACAAAAAAAAGTTTTTAAAATTCTTTTCTGTCTGTCTGTCTGTTCGCGATAATCTCCGAATCTAATGAACAGATTGTCATGCGGTTTTCACAGGTAGATTAAGCTTAGCCTGGAGCTACATATAGGCTTTGTTTCATTGAAATCGGATGTCGGGAAAAAAAGTTGTTGTATAAAAACCTTTCGCGCGGGTGAAACCGCTAGGCCCAGCTAGTTTATTAATAAAAATATTTATTATCATTGTACGTATGAACTTGTTGACACGCCCTATGTTTGGACTTGAAATATTCTCGGTAAAAGAAATATCACAATTATATTCATTACCATGTGTTAATTTCGGAGATCCCGCGGTGATTCTGGGACAAAAAGTACCCAATATCCTTCTCTGTACCCCTGACAACGTGTAGGTACTTATGCAAAATTTCATGATGATCGGAAATGAGTCGTTATTGATACGTGAAAGCTTAACAAACAATCTGGAATCAGTTCATTTGTATGACACACCGGGCTGCTTATAGTGGGGTTTTATTGGTCACGACTTTTACACTGTTGTATCAAAGGACGCCGCTTGGAGCAGTTGATCCTTGGGTTAAACTAAGCTGATTTAGACCGGGTGACATGAGGTACCCCTCCCTTGCCCAGGGAGGGGGTTGAAGAGTGCTTCGCCCGCGTTGCAGTCTGCACTCGATTTCTGTCTACATATAGCTACTAGGTCTAAAATACGAAAGCGACACCAAACTCGACATAGTAGCTATAAAGAGGCAAAAATCGAGAGCGGATTGCGTCGCGGATGTACATCCACCCCCTCCCCTGCCCACCCCTGGAGGGGCTCCACGTGTCACCCTGTAATAATTAGCTTATTGGATTAATAATAAGAAGAAGAAGAAAATACATTGATCAAATGCAAATGCTAAGAACAGCGTACACATAGATGCAACTGTGTAATTAGTTACAGATCTTTGCAGATGTATTCGAAACTGACAATAATGGTGCAATTTTAATTTAAATATGAATAGATAATAAATTAATATTATGTTTGTGTTTATTTTTAAGTCACATATATTATGTAGTATGTAGGAAAAACAATGCCAGTCTAGCAGTCTAGGTAAAAAGTTAAAGGAGTTATTTAAGTTTTTTTTCATTACTCATGCTCGGAAAGTAGGTCTGAAGTTGCCTGAGAAGCGGGTTGAAAGTAGCCCTTTTCAGCCCTAGGGAGAATCGCTTTCAACTGACAACTGTCAAATTATTAAAAAAAAACTAGGTCTATTTTCACATTTCTATTGAACCATGTTTCAACTTTCTATACAGCCAGCGCGATGTAAAATTGAAATAACGTAAAGTTTAAGTAAGTAGGTATTAATTAAAATAAAATTCACTCACTTTTTCTTAAGCTAATTCCTATTTATATTTTTTTATTTTCTTTAATTAATACTTAATAATTAAAGAAAATATTTTTTTTAGGTCGCCACAATGTAAATAAAAAATACTGGCTGAATAGCTAGCCGGCCAAAGAAAAAGAAATAGGTGGGAAAGTGTCAAGCGACTATCCGATCTTCACTCATTTTTTCTTTAGCTAATTCCTATTTTTATTTTGACTTTCCTTGCATTCGTAATGAAAAGCACAGTGTTACCCTCGGGAGAAAGTAACTTATTTAGTGCCTCGAACTATTGGCGCCCTCGCTACGCTCGGGCGCCAAACCCCGTCTCGGCACTAAATGAGTTACTTTCATCCCTTGGATAACAATGTACTATTTCATTACTCATGCTCGGAAAGTAGGTCTGAAGTTGCCTGAGAAGCGGGTTGAAAGTAACCCTTTTCAGCCCTAGGGAGAATCGCTTTCAACTGACAACTGTCAAAATATAAAAAAAAAACTAGGTCTATTTTCACATTTCTATTGAACCATGTTTCAACTTTCTATACAGCCAGCGCGATGTAAAATTGAAATAACGTAAAGTTTAAGTAGGTATTAATTAAAATAAAATTCACTCACTTTTTCTTAAGCTAATTCCTATTTATATTTTTTTATTTTCTTTAATTAATACTTAATAATTAAAGAAAATATTTTTTTTAGGTCGCCACAATGTAAAAAAAAATACTGGCTGAATAGCTAGCCGGCCAAAGAAAAAGAAATAGGTGGGAAAGTGTCAAGCGACTATCCGATCTTCACTCAGTTTTTCTTTAGCTAATTCCTATTTTTATTTTGACTTTCCTTGCATTCGAATGCAAGGAAAGTCAAAATAAAAATAGGAATTAGCTAAAGAAAAACTACTTTCACCCCTTGGATAACAATGTACTATTTCATTACTCATACTCGGAAAGTAGGTCTGAAGTTGCCTGAGAAGCGGGTTGAAAGTAACCCTTTTCAGCCCTAGGGAGAATCGCTTTCAACTGACAACTGTCAAATTATTAAAAAAAACTAGGCGGCGTCCTTTGATACAAAGATGCAAGGTACCCCTATACCAAATGACCAATAAAACCCCTAATTATAACCGTTGCAATTATAACTGTCAAAACTGTGAAAGAATTTTTGAAATCGATCCATTAGTCTTTGAGTTAAATCGTAACAAACAAACAAAATATCAAATCTTTCCTCTTTATAATAAGACTAGCTGTCCCCCGCGATTTCATCCGCGGTAATTTTGGAGTTCCCGCGGTGGTTGCGGGAAAAAAGTACTCTATGTCCTTCAGTTCCCGAGGGAATTCCGGGATAAAAACTATCCTATCTTTTAAGTTGGACCATTTCATAAATGGTTGCAAAATTTTATCAAAATCCGTTCTGTGGTTTCGGAGTCCATCGCGGACAAACAACGTGACACGTGATTTATGATTTATATATAATAAGATAAGTAGGGGCGTTCAAAGAATGAAATTGTGTCCACTATTCCAATAATATACGTTAAGCATTCAAGACACGGCAGAATCGCAAGAGATTATATGGTTATTTATGTGGTTTTGCGTGCCTTTATACCGGTTATTCCACACATATAGCCACGACTCATGCGTCAGACACGGATATCTATAAATTCATTCGAACCACATAAGTTAAATAGTTTATAACTAGCTGCCCCCGCGGTTTCACCCGCGGTAAATATACGCATAGACATTTCTCTTGAATCACTCTATCTATTGGTGAAAACCGCATGAAAATTCGTTCAGTAGTTTTTGAGTCTATCGTGAACAGACAGACAGACGAGAAAGGCAGACAGACAGTAGTGATAGAAAAACACGGGGTATTGATCCTCTGCGGTTTCGCTCACGCAGATCTTAAAAATTCTCTCGGAACTTTTTAGTATTGGCATGAAAAGAACTAAAATAGTTAATGGCGATGTTGAAGACTTTTGAAAAGAAAATCAAAATTGTAATTAGTCCGTCAGCAGGAAATAATAAAAAATAACGGACACGTATTTTTTCCTTTTCTTTAAATTAATGAAAATATACTTACATATAGCGCATTAAAGTTTAGGGTGGGGGCTCGTGACGTCATTAACCGATATAAGTCCCATACAAACTGCACCGGATAGTGACGTCACGCGAAATTTCAACTTAATATATCGCCGTTATTTTTTGATTACCTACGTAAAAAAATACGTAACCAATATTTTTTATTAAGTAATCTACAAACCGAACTAAAAAAAATTTGGTCAACTAGACTAGCCCATTATTCACTAGCTGTGCCCCGCGGATTCACCCGCGCGAAAGGTTTTTATACAACAACTTTTTATCCCGACATCCGATTTCAATGAAACAAACAAAAAACCTTAAGGCAATCCGTTCAGTAGATTCGGAAATTATCGCGAACAGACAGACAGATAGACAGACAGAAAAGATTTTTAAAAACCCTTTTTTGTGGTTGGTTACTCTTCGTTTATCGTCCCCTGTCAGTTTTTAACCGACTTCCAAAAAGGAGGAGGTTCTATGTTCGATTGTATGTTTTTTTTTTTTTTTTTTTTATGTATGTTCACCGATTACTCGAAGACGGTTGGACCAATTTCGAAAAAATTTAGTCGGTGACAAGCCAAATATGGAGGGTAGATGGGCTAAGTCGACTCCCGCCACCAGCTCTTCGTGAGCACAACCCAAGTGGGCAGACACCAGCGGGCTTGTCACCGAATTCAAACCGATCAGTGGTAGCACAAACCAATAATAATATTACGCGTGTTTTTGTCATTTGGATTAATTCGATATTTTGTTATTTTTAGCTTTTTATTTTTAGCTTTTTATTAGTTTTGTGTTTTTGGAAGTCGGTTTTTTGTTAAAAATATTCAATGTACAGAATTGCGGATTCTACTCTTTTATTATAGTATACATTACAGATTGACAAAGAATAGGGGCAATAAGTCAATAATAGTCGACTATTGGATTAAGAAAATTATTAAAAATTAATTAACATAGAGTTTATTATGTCAGCGTGTCAATATACCTAATATTTAATTAATTATGTTTAGGGTCGTTATTTTTTCCATGTCAGTGTTCTCGTTCGAAGAAACGTTCATTTATTTTTCAATTAATTTTGAACCTACTTTAAGTAACTATGTACGTAATCAAAATAAACATTAATTGCAATCAATAGATTGTCAATGTCATGTCTATAAATGGTATGTGTCATTGTGTAGGCTTAAAATAAAAGAAACTAATTATTTGTGTGTAATAAATTTTAATAACATCTTTTACAAATAATACATAAAACTAATTTATAATATTTAATATCGACAAATTGTAGGTAATACAGGAAAATAAGCAAACACGTATATTATGAACTTTGGTGGACCTATTCGACTGATGTAATCTGGAATTAAGTAAATTAAGTTAATGAGAATTGGGCCTTCTCTCTTGTCACTCTATACGTCTGATATGGTTTAGTAGTTAAGACGTGAAATCGGAACAAACAAACTCAAATTAACATAAATAAAATAAATTAGAATGTAAGTACCTACACAATACAATATTATATTGAGTAGGTTGAGTAGGTACTTAAGTCTGGCCCTAAAGTCTTTGAACCTTACAAAAAAATTTGATACTTCTTAAACATAACATAAAGGTATTATTGCAAAATCTTATCTACCCATAACACTGTACTGGCATGTACCTGCTACAAAAATCAATAGGGACGTTGACAACTTTTGAAAATCAAAATTTTAATTAGTCCGCCTTTTAGAAAATTAAAAATCATTAGACACGTATTTTTTTATTTTTCAAATAAATGAAAATACACAGAGATAAAGCGCATTAAAGTTTAGGGTGGGGGCTCGTGACGTCACTAACCGCTACAAGCCGCCATACAAACTGCACCAGTTAGTGACGTCACGCGAAATTTCAACTCAATGTATCTTTGTTATTTTTTGATGACGTAAAAAAAGAAAAAATACGTGTCCCAATATTTTTTATTAATCTACTAAAAAAAAAAATAAGTCGAATAGCCTATTGTTATATCATGTTTTATTAGCTGTTCACCGCGGTTTCACCCGCGGTAATTTCTGAGTTCCCCGGGAATTCCGGGTTACAATATAGCCTATGTTTACTCAGGGATAATGTAGCTTTCTAACGGTGAAAGAGTTTTTGAAATCGGTCCAGTAGTTTTTGATTTAAATCGTAACAAACAAACAAAAACTCAAATCTTTCCTCTTTATAATGTTAGTATAGACACAGATATATATAAATGGCACTTCGACATACATAATCTCGTTCCCTTCATAACTATGTATGGTTTAAACTACGAGTATATTAAGCTGAATAGTTTACAAAAAAAAAAACATACACGTCTAATTGACACCTTTTTGGTATCTTTGTTTGTCTTACCGGGCGATGTGGTCGCTAAGCGACAAAGCCCTTAAATAAATAAAAAAAAAAATAATAATAAAGTTCTATCCGAATTTGTCTAGGGGCTCCGTCCAGTTACCATAGCCGAGTAGAAAAAAAATATAAGTAATATTCTATGATATCCCAAAAAACCTAATTGGCAGTTTTATCTCTTTAGGGACACAAAGACCACTCCCTAATACTACATTGCCAATTCCCAAAAAGTCCGTTTCCCCAAACGTCAGTTCAACAAATTACCTACCTTTTGTTGTCAAGAGAGAAGTGGTCTTAGAAGATACAGCCTATACATGATTTTAGAACGAAGTTCTTTATCGCACGGTACGGATGGGAGAGAAAATTCATTTTCCGTCACGGCGTCATACGGCTGCTCTACGGAAAAACAAAGCAAATGCCATTTTTTTACTAAATGCGTTTTTTCTTTTTCACGCATATCGGACATAACGGACTCGGTTTAATATGGAAAAAATGTCCATCCGTCTGTCTGTCTCTCTGTCACCAGGCTGTATCTCATGAACCGTGATAGTTGGACTGTTGAAATTTTTACAGACGATGTATTTCTGTTGCCGTTATAACATAACTAAATACTAAAAAAAGGACAAAATAAAAGTTTGAGGGGGCTTCCATGCAAAAACCGGAACTTTTTTTGCTCGATAAGGCAATAGTAAGACGTTTGAAATATTCACAGAATATTTAGTCATTTATTTACTTTAAAAATAAACAATTAAATTAAAATAAAACAAATAAATTAAAATAAAACAAATATTTAAGAGGGGCTCCCATACAACATACCCTTCGTGCGCGAGTCCGACTCCCATTTGGTCCGTTTTTTTACATGGTTCGATGGAGTCCCTAATTTGTCTTATCTTTTTTATTATTTCTAACAAACCAAAAAAAAGGTTCTATATCTGAAAACTCAACAAGTAAATGATGTGATTGTTTGCTAACAAGATAAAACGTAGGTCAAGTGGCGATCGCTCTGGTGAATGTGGAGGGTTCCGCCCGCATCTGGCTGAGGGTCCGCCGGCACGAAAGCCGCCGCGAGCCGAGCCGGGGGAATCCTGATATGCGCTCCACTACTACAGGGGCCGCCCGTCTGAAGACACGAAACAAATCCGACTTCAAAATACAGATTACATGATCCATGATAAAAAAGGACATTTCTTTTTTAAGGTTAGAATCTTGTATGTACGTGCGTCTTACTACTTACTATATACATACATATAACGACACTCTCCACCTCCCACCTCTCGCCTTCATTTCATGCCTCCTCATACCCCGCGAAAATAACCATGGTAAAGACCGAGGAAAGTTTGACACATGTGTATCTAAATGTGACAATTATTCACTGACAGCTGACAGTTAATGTCAACTCTCTGTCTCACACCTTACGATACACACACGCGCATAACACGTGTACCTACACGTGTAACCCGACTTTACTTGTGGGAAAGTACTCAAATCAGTTCATTTGTATGGAGTGTCACCGGGCTGGTCATATGACCAGACACTGACCTGAAGAAAATGTGGTGCTCGACGCAGCACCGCCACAGCTTCTTGGCGGCGCGCGCGGTCGGCAGCCGGAACCCGAGGTGCGTCTCGAAGGGCTCGCATTCGGC
Organism: Zygaena filipendulae; assembly: GCA_907165275.2. Taxonomy (NCBI): domain Eukaryota; kingdom Metazoa; phylum Arthropoda; class Insecta; order Lepidoptera; family Zygaenidae; genus Zygaena; species Zygaena filipendulae. The sequence goes on from OU015672.1 coordinate 561,483, forward strand.
GGGGCGCAGCCGCAGCGAGAACGCGCGCTTGCTGTAGCTGATCTTGGAGATCTTCGTCCACGGGAAGCGGTTCATCAGTATCCTGGAGACAGGAGATAAAGGCAAGTGCATTGATGACTTTTGACAGGAATCTCAAAGACTCAAAGGGCACTTCTGTCACTGATGTTTTTACGGATTCTGTATTGGACAATAAGTAACACAACGAATTATTGTGAGCACGTGGAGATAATATAGGTATAACGTATCAAACTGATTCGTTTTACAAAGAAAGGACTGCGTAAAGAAAGTTCGTGTCTCCCCACGCGACGTCTGACGTATAGCGTTGAACCTCAAAGTGATAACGGTATGTGGTGACGCTGCTGTGTGTGTGTCAGACAATATCAACTTGAATATGTCCCCCTCCCACCAGTGCGAGCCCTACGCCGCTTGTGCACCTGCACGTGTGCACACAAGCCGCCCGCCCGCAGTAGAAGAGGTTTCAACCTGTTCGTTTGAAGAGTCATAGGTGTGTTTTTACTCTCCGGAAAGAGCTCCAAGAAAGATCTTCAAAGGGAACGGTTTAGAAGCGACGCTGCCAGTAGAAAGTTATGATGATGATCAGGGTTCTCACCCGTCTCGATACACGCACACGCCTCCAGCCGATACGGCCAAGACAATGTCCACGTCGTCCACGTCCCGAGCGCAGTGCAGCTCGGCGCCGTACAGGGGCAGCTTCTTCGCGTTCTCCAGGTAGTTGAGCTCCGCCTCGGCTGGGGTCTGACCTCTGTGAAAGAGAATGTGATAGAGAGGACAAGCGAGCAAGTGGAGGGAGGTCCTCAATTATATTACGAGTTGTTCCCCGTAGTTTCTCTCGGGATGATTCGGGAGTTCCCGCGGTGATTCTCAGATAAAAGTGTTATATGTCTTTTTCTGTATCCTCGATAACGTGTATGTAAACTTTCATGATGATCGGTTGAGTAGTTACGGCATAAAAGCATAAAAAAACGAAAAAATAAACTCACATTTGTAGTTATAATTGCAAAGATAGTATAAATATAATGACACGCCCAGACTTGAAAGTGGAACCCTGTGATCATCTCACAAAATTAACAATCCCCAATGGGGATCGGACCCAAAATGAAAAAATATTGTCTATTGTCATCAAAAATACTTGATACTTTAAAGTAGGGAGTCAAATTATATAGACATAGACATAATTATCTACTCGAAACTTCTTACTTGTGCTTAATGTACAACTCCTCGATACGGGCCTCCAGCTCAGGGCAGAGAACACGCGTGGGTGCAGCGCGGTGCTCCGCTAGCAGAGGCGCAATACGACGTCCCGTAGCATGGTCTCCCAGCTCCGCCTGCAGTACGTACGACGCCAGCAGAGCACAGCTGATGGACGAGCAGTTCAGCCGCCCTGCAACCATAGAGAAAATCCATCTACATGAAAGCGAAAGGTAAAAGACAAATGGATGGAGCCGCCTTTTTTTATGGTCTGGTGATGGATATGCTTGGTATTCCAACACATCTTCATTGATTTGAGAGGCGAAGGTTCCTTGAGAAGAAGCGCATCTGGGGTAGTGATCTTGAGAGTATGCAAAAGGGATGCAGAATCCCATAAAAGCGTTGAAGAATCCCATAAAATCCGCTACAGGTCTGGTGGAATCCATTGATGATTTTCTCAGGGTTGAAAAAAGTAAATGCACCTTCCATCAGGTCTCGTCGCACTGCCAAAGCGAGCTGGTACCGCGTGACGTCATCCTGCAGTTCAGACGGCTCTGGAGGGTAGAACTTGACTGCGAAACGCACATCCCATGGTTCATCTGGAACGAGCATCAGATCGCTTGTGAATGAACGCTTGTGTGACCATGATATAATTTGACACCCATTTAGAGATCTTAATTTTTAGGAGAAAACGACAACCAAGCATATTCTTAATATTGGACTTGGACCTTGTTTTGGTCGTGACTCGTAATATCTACTACACGGCTTACTGACGGTCATTGTCAGTAAATATTACTTAACCGGTTGTGCTTGAAATAATCATCTCTCTTCAGGATAAATTCATCAAGTAACAAAATAGGGCAGTTCCACTCACTCCTGAAGGTCTTGGACAGCCGCCTACCCAGGTCCACCCACACGCGAGGGTCGCCCCGCTGCACGTGCAGCAAGCCGAAGTAGTCCATCTCCAGGATGTCCAGGAAATCACATACCTCATCCAAGAGGTCGCCACCGGTGGCTTTGCGCTGGAAAAATGGAAATTTGTGTTTGGAATCCAGCAACTAATACGTTTATGTGTACAACAAACAATGTAATAAAATCTTACAAGTATTTTAACCTGCTTGCAATAATTGTCATATCAATTAAAACTTTCTATGTTTATGTAGTTCTGATGACAATACAATATTGAGTTGATCTGATCTGATGACTGAGCCAGAAGATGGCTATGGAAACTCTGTAATAACGTCGCAACCCTATTGAGTTATGTGTCTCTAACTCACTGACTAGACACGATATTTGAAAAATTACGTGACCAATGAAGCTGTTTGGTAAGTTAAGTAGTTTATTGGTAGGAGACGTCAGCTAAGAACGGATTTCACGCAGTTCCCGCAGGAATTCCCAAATTAACGTGGGTGAAATCGCACGGAATAACTAATTCCAAATAAATTTATTTTACTAACCTTTATTTTTTTTGTGGATAATTTAAAAACAAACTATGACAATAAGTATTCATAGCAGCTGTTTCGGTGTTCATGTTTTCATGTAAAATCGTGCAATCAAAAGTCCAGTTCCTAAGTTCTTTATAGTGATGAAGACTATAGATTTTCAACTTCACTACGGGGAAACTATGCCAAAATTGTTGCGGTCACCAACGTACGTCGATGTCGATGTTGATGTGTTCGCCGTCCATGAGCTCGATGCGCACGCGCCGGTGCCCGCCCGCGCGCCGCTCCCCGCCCTCCTCAGACGCCAGGCGGCGAAGACTCTCGCGCATTGTGACACCTACTGCATAATAATCCATGTCAAAACCACATCCTACTCATATTATAAACGCGAAAGTTTGTAAGTATGGATGGATGGATGTTTGTTACTCTTTCACGCAAAAACTACTGGATGGATTTAAATGAAACTTTACAATAATATAGCTTATACATCAAATTAACACATAGGGTACTTTTTATCCCGGAATTCCCGTGGGAACTCTGAAATTAACGCGGGTGAAACCGCGGGGCACATCTAGTACAATATATCAGTACAGTATCTTCTAGTCAAGATATTGTACTAAATAATTACTTATACTAAGTTAATAGTTTTTATGATAATTTTGCGGCACTTATCACAAATTTTAAAGAAAATGAGTGAGTGTCGTAGAAGAGTTGGTTATAATGAAGTTTTTTTGATATTAAACTGAGTCAGTTATGTGTGAAAAGAGGCAAAAATACAAAAAAACTCATTTCGAAAAAATTACAGTTTGTTTTGTTTTTCCGTAGGGCAGCCGTATGGCAGCCGTATACGCCGTGACGGAAAATAAATTTGTACTCCCATCCGTTCCGTGCGATAAAGAACGTTCTAAAAATAATAGTTTCAAAAAAATTATATAAATACCACGCTTTAATAGAAAACCAAACTAAAAAGTAGAAAATACATAGTTTTTGATAAATTTAAATCAAGAATATTGTTTTATAACAAAAGCAATAGTACATTGTTATCCTATTGTTTCACCCGAAAGTAACCGAAAGTAAAAGTCTTTCTCCCGAGGGTAACACTGCTTTTCATTACGAATGCAAGGAAAGTCAAAATAAAAATAGGAATTAGCTAAAGAAAAAATGAGTGAAGATCGGATAGTCGCTTGACACTTTCCCACCTATTTCTTTTTCTTTGGCCGGCTAGCTATTCAGCCAGTATTTTTTATTTACATTGTGGCAACCTAAATAAAATATTTTCTTTAATTATTAAGTATTAATTAAAGAAAATAAAAAAAATATAAATAGGAATTAGCTTAAGAAAAAGTGAGTGAATTTTATTTTAATTAATACCTACTTAAACTTTACGTTATTTCAATTTTACATCGCGCTGGCTGTATAGAAAGTTGAAACATGGTTCAATAGAAATGTGAAAATAGACGTAGTTTTTTTTTAATGATTTGACAGTTGTCAGTTGAAAGCGATTCTCCCTAGGGCTGAAAAGGGTTACTTTCAACCCGCTTCTCAGGCAACTTCAGACCTACTTTCCGAGTATGAGTAATGAAAATTATTTTATTGTAAAAAACTTACTAATTTTAATTTAACAAAATTAGTAAGTTTTTAAACTCAATTTACATCATAATAATATCCCTTTTTTTAAATTAAAATATCTTGTTGTTAGAAAAATATGAATTTTTCAATAGATTGACCTTAGGGTTTAGTAATACGCCTTAATCAACGCTAATTAAGGCCAGTAATAATATCCGACTCACGAGCCGGTCACCTTTCAAGGTATGCTTTGTCCCGCTCATTGCGATAGAAAATGTAAAAGACAAGTCAGTTTGCGTGTAATGTTTATTCTTGCGGTGTTATTCTTTGTTCCGAGATAAAAAATGCCATTCCTGTGACAATCAGAGATACTGTAGTTTCTACAGAGGACAACAACAGCTTCCGATCAGTGAAACAATTTTTACAATCTTTTCTGCAGTTTAATAGTTAGGTACCTACTTGTACTATGTAGTACTTACCAAACTTACACTATCGGCCGCACTCAGAGTCGTTTTAATGATCACTTAATTTTAAGTAAAGATTTTTAAAACCAAATTGGCGCCCTCAGAGACGTTTATTAAATTAATCTCAATGTAATTAATTTAAATTTAGTTAAATGCTAACTCTAATTTAAATGAACGTCTCTGATTGCGGCAATGTTGTTTTAAAATTTTTTACTTAAAATTAAGTATCCTACTAATATTATAAAAAATTGTAAGTATGTATGAATGGATGTATGGACGGATGTTTGTTACTCTTTCACGCAAAAACTACTGGATGGATTTAAATGAAACTTTACAATAATATAGCTTATGCATCAGATTAACACATAGGGTACTTTTTATCCCGGAATTCCCGCGGGAACTCTGAAATTAACGCGGGTGAAACCGCGGGGCACAACTAGTTATCAACAAAACACCTCCGGGGTGGCCGTCACTATATAAACTTCGCCTGTCTTAGTAATATTAGTGTAAGAGATTTTTTTTTGTTTTGAGAGCTCCGTGTGCGTTCACACTTCGCAATTTAGTTTGTGAAAATTAAATTCCTGAGGGTTTTGAATTGGAGTTATGGATCGAAAAACTGGATTAGACCTCCGGTCTGGTAGAGCTTATCTAAACTAAAATGACACGCCCTACTACTCAATACTCAATAAACAGTTTTAGATGTGCGAGATCATGTATTGATAACATCTCTTTATGTGCTGAAATAAATGTATTTTCTTTCTTTCTTTCTTCTTCAATAGTGTGAGTGCGGCGACACTATGCGGCAACTGAGGACTAATGGCCAGACCAGTTTTATATGTGTCGTATCCTCAATCGATATTCTAACAGTTGTGCGACGTGCGTGTGCGTATACCCGATGGAGGGGCGCGTCATTTTAGCTTAGATAAGCTCTACCTAGTTATTTAATTCAGGAAATAATCTTAAATTCCCCAATGTCGAGTTATAAGAATATATTCACGGTGCAATAGGTCAATATTCGCCAGCGGAACTTCAGAGGCGGTCACACTCCATCGATTATGCAGAGCTAGTCGGAAGGGGGACTGTGCCGCGGCCAGTTAAAAGTGCGTAGTTTGAGCGACGACGTAAAACCTACTTTTTTTGTTTTAGACGAGGATTTCAATCTCTGACCCTCTAAACAGTTAATGTAAATAAACCGCCAGCGGATGATAGGGACAAAAATGCAATTTTAACCGATTTCAAGTAAAGGAAGTTCACCTTGTTTGTTTTTAAACTACAAAACTTATTTTTTTCTGGTTCTTCTTCAGATAGAAATCTTTGTATGAAAATTATGAAATACATAGGTAAGGGCGACCTGATGGCGAATTTTATAAAATTTATTTATTAATATATTATGTAGGTATCAGTATTAAAATTAATAAGACCTAACGTCCAAGGTGAAAATTTTAATTCGGTTTCATTTAACAATAGACCATAAATACAATATATTATTTCTACATATTTAAAAAGCTCTTTCTCGAGACCTGGGAAAAGTTGGAATCTAAAAGTTATTCGTTCTTTTTGCATATAGTACCCCCTTTACGTCTAGTCCCGTGATGTTAGAATAGTTAGATGATCATCAGCCGTGCTTCTCGGGTGATTCGCTTCAACGATCGCAATGATGAATGCTTTCTCCGACCGTAATTAGAGCTAAAAGAAAGAATACTCCTACTGCAATGATAAACATCTCCCGTTGTTTCTTTAATATGCAGCCAGAGAATTTTTATACCCTAGTCTCTTCCCTCCAATCAGTAGAAGAATTTTGTGAAAGCATGACCCTGCACAAAAAAAAACATGCCCGAGAGATGTTTTAAAGCATATTTCCTACCGAATGGCATGTTGAGTTTTAAAGAAATGAATAACGATGGCTTCCTATCAGTGAATCGTTTCAGTAGTACTATACAGCTTATATAAGTTCTGCTCTGTTGTCAGAGATGCAATGGACAGCCACTGATGGAGGGAGATCATAAGATGTATCACAGCGCCAGCATCCTCAGCCGACGATGACCACGATCCTCAGTCACGCAGGAGCGACCACAGAAAGAGAGTGATTGACAAGGCATTAAGTTCGCCATTTGTACATACTGTACAATAAAGAATAAATAAATAAATACAGATTACCTATACAAACTAACAAATGACGACCCGTTTGGCGCAGAGGTCACCATGCCTACCCGCTAATCAAGGGGTTCCGGGTTCGATTCCCGGTGGGGGTGGACGTTTTTGATGAACACAGGGTTCCATCTTCCAGTCTGGGTGTGTTTATATATCTATAGTATAATATATAAGTAATTCTATGTAGTATATACCACGTTTGCTTGGTTTCCACGACACAAGCTAATAATAGCTTACTGTGGGATCAAGTAGATCTGTGTGTTGTGATGTGGATTATTATAAAAAAAACTTTTCCTCTTTACACTATGAATAAAGTAAATGTTTTTTTTTATAGGCAGGAACCTATTTAATACACATACAAGAAAACAAGTAATTATAAACCTCAGTTTCAAAACGTGATAGTAAAAATAAGGGCATACACACAAGAAGTTGTTTAAACGAAGATTATGAAGACGAAAGCAGGGCGCGAGTTACACAATTATGAAGATGTCAAGATAACGTCTCTTATGCCTTCAGATTTTATCATAGTTTAAAACCATATGGAAAATCTCGCATATACAAGTTCATGCCTACCTCCCAGAGTGGTAGGTACTAGGTAGGTAAAGACCATAGAACTTCACTTGCTATGGTCTTCGTCTTCTTCTCGATTTATCGCATTTAATTCTGCCAATGTACGCATTTTCAGCAATTTTATTAAAGTTATTATGGCGTTTACTTATGACCGTGTTATACCTATTGTTCCCCAAGATAAAACACGGTTCTCTCTCGAAAACCAGGTTTTTTTTTAAAACAAAATGGCTGCTGAACGGTGGTGAAAATATCGTATAAATAAAGCGACACTAGCGATAGCGTCCACTCTTCACCACCTCCACCGGTTAACATCCCTTGCTTCGGTCTTAGCACACCTTCCTTTACGTGTTGACATTGACAAAATTATATCATCATAGTGACAGAATAGCATAAAGAAAAAGAAGAAGGGTCGTGGTTTTTTATAAAGCTGCCAAATGTTCTGATGATCAGCCATTACAAGAAGAACAAAACGTATCCTATGTATCCTATGTAAACTTATGCCTACTGTAGGCTTGAATCAGTAAAAGTGTTACACTGGTTCAGTAGTTCCTTAGATAACCCCCTACAAACATAAATTATCAAATCTACACACAAAATCAATTTATTTTATGAATGCCAATATTTGTTTTCAATTAACTACTTTACAAACTGAAGGATCAAAGTACCTACGTAGCTAGATATTGTTTATGAAAATCGTTTAATATTTAAAGTTAATTTTTCGCCTGCAATTTTAACAGCTTTTTCGTTTCTCAGTGTTTTCGAAACCTCTTCAGCAGCTTACGTAAGAAACGACCTTGCATTTTCGACTGTTAAGTGTTCCAATCTGTCTATACAAAATACACCCGAAGTTTACGAGCTTTGTGTATTATTCTAGCTATTTCAGGCTAACTACTTTGTTAGATACGAGTACACTGGGAGGTTTAAGTGCGTGGATGATCTTCTATAGCAGATATCTTCAACCGATTGGGCTGAAATTTTGTATAAGTACTTACACGTTTAGTTTGGATGACAATGCATGGTTTATTCTTTTTAGCGCATTTGAATAAAAACTTGTTTTATAAAAAAGTTAAAAAAAAAGGTTTTTTTTTCCACAGAGACTCACTGCTAAATTAGCTGTGATTATAAGGAGTAAATTAGGTCGATCTTGGTAGACTTGTTTAAGCCGAGTTGAGTCATTTCACTGTGATGTAGGTAATAAATAGTGTTCAGTCATATTTTTTGTTAGAATTGAACTGTCTTGAAGAAAGCAAGAAAAGATAAAATTGCATTTACTTCAATATAGAGATGTAATGTGCAAAGTAAATTACTTAGTCTTAGATTAAAGTGTCTGTTTGTGATCTCAAATTAACAGCAAAATAGTGAAAAGCATATACGGTGATTACATCGAAAAATCGATTTTTAAATTTTTTCTGTATGTCTGTCTATTTGTTCCGGCTAATCTCTGAAAAGGCTGGACCGATTTTAACGGGATTTTCACTGGCAGATAGCTGATGTTATAAGGAGTAACTTAGAATAGAATAGAATAGAATAGAATACACTTTATTGTACACCAAAATAATGTTACAGTGTGTTAACAAAAACTTAAACTTAAACTAAAGGCATACAAAAGGCGGTCTTATCGCTTTACTAGCGATCTCTTCCAGACAACCTTTGGGTGGACAGGACAGATACAGAAAATTTATATGTTGATAGGTAGAACAGGAATCATAAAATAATACAAATATGCACATAGAACATAAATATAAAAAATAAAAATACATACAAAGATATACAAAGATACACGCATAGATACCTATAAAATATACATACAGAAAAATATATATAGATAGATAAAATACATAATGTGATTACATACAATATATTATATATCAACAGCATACGTAACTAAAATAAAAATAAATATTAATTAATACGTTACATACATGGATACATAAATACGCACTCACATATACATACATACATACGCATACATACACATACTCACATACAGATACATACATACAATGCATATACAGAAATACTTACATGCAGCTAATATTACTGTTTATCAGTGAGGTAGTTACTCTTCACCAACCCCTTACAGATAGATAAGGATCTAGCCGTGCGAACCTCCACAGGCAGTGCATTCCACAGTCGGGCTGCCTGTACAGAAAATGACGAGCCATAGAAATTGGTACTGTGAGCTGGGATCTTAAGTAGTAAGGTCTGAGATGAGCGAAGAGCCAGGCTATGAGAAGAACCGAGAAATTCAAAGCTCTTTTTGAGGTAGGATGGAGCAGATGGATTGAACAGTATATTGTAGAGAAGATGCAGGACATGTGCATTCCGGCGGAGGCGGATGGGCAGCCACTTGAGTTTGGAGCGAAAGTCAGAGACATGGTCATATTTTCGTAAGCCAAATATGAACCGGATGCAAAAGTTTTGGAGACGCTCAAGTTTATTAAGTTGCTCTTCGGTAAGGTCGATGTAACAGGTGTCAGCATAATCGAGAATCGGTAAAAGGACTAGACTTAGACTACTTTTTATCCCGAAATACCCGCGGAATCTCTGAAATTAACGCGGGTGAAACTGCGGGGCACAGCTAATAGTAAACTATATCTAATTATAGATCATATACATTAAATAGCGAAAGATTAAAAAACGAGAGGACTAAACTTTTCAATGTAGGAGTTTTTGTGAGTATAGTTGTGTCTGTGTGAGCGTTGTGCTGAGTAAAGCGTGGCGCAAAGAGATAAGGATCACTTCATTCGCTTCTGCAGTTCGGTGTACCTACGCGATTTTGTGTAAGTATCTCGCATCTATAACAGCTTCTGTGTAGATGCCAGAGTAGTAAAACCATGATTTATCTTTACAGCGATATTGATGTAGGTACCTACCTACTGCTAGCTTTTGGATAAGTTTTATGTTTTGTGTAGGTACTTAATTTTATAACTAGAGATAAAAGTTATCCTTATATTCAGAACCTAATATTAATTGGAAAAGGGTAACCAATTTGAAAGAGCATAAAAAATTCACATGTAAACTAATAAGTTTTGACTTTTTATACTCCATAGATTTTCGAAGAATAACCAAGGTCAAAGTTTAAAAAAAATACTTATAGGTTACTATCTACACATTGTCAAGGGTAGTAACAGCAAAAAATATAGCGTACTAAGTACTTTTATCTCGGAATACCCGCGGGATCTCCGAAACTAACGCAGGTGAAACCGCGGGGACAGCTAGTTATACGATCCAACAGCGCAGCGCTAAGTGTGCCACTAATTTGCATGCCGCATATAATGAACCTTTGGCCTTATTGGGTATCAAAAGTATGGTCGGACGACGTTAACATTCCGGCCGTCCGCCATTAACAGTCCGTGGCGATGGGAGAATGAATGCAAATCACACATGAAGCGGTCACCATCGTCCTATGACGACCACGGGACGGCTCGGTAATCTTTTTAGTCTGTTGTATGTAGTCTTGACTTTATGCAGTTCTCTAGTAATTATATTGTTCAACTAGTAATTATATAAAGGTGTATTATTAAATCTATATATATAAAAAAAGTCGTGTTAGTTACTCCACTTATAACTCAAGAACGGCTGAACCGATTTGGCTGAAAATTGGTGGGGGGTAGCTTAGAACCAGGAAACGGACATAGGATACTTTTTATCCCAGAATTCCCGCAGGAACTCCGGTCGGTGAAATCTCACGAAAAGAGAAGGACATAGGGTAGGTACTTTGCATTCCGGAATTCCTGCGGGATCTCCGAAATTTCCGCGGGTAACACCGCGGGGCACAGCTAGTATTTTAATATTAACAAGATTAGAATGCCAGTTTTCTGGTGAAGAGTGTAAAACTTATTGCTATTGTACCAACTTTATCTTATTGCCATTTTTTTCGAGCAAATAGAGAATTTATTATTACATAGGTACTTTTTTTTTGAATTGAATTGAAAAAACTTTATTTGACACAACACAAAGATTTACAGCATACGTATACAACTACTAAACATATATATACTTGACAGAGTTTCCGACAGAATCCCGAAATTCACGCTGTTAAAACCGCAGGGGAACACCTCGCAAGAAAATTTTACAAGGCAGTTCGAGAATCTTATTTTTTCATTTATTTATTTATCTATTCAATAGAACGACCAACAAAGCAATCACCGTAACATTGGTAGTGATATCATATTGGATATTATAATCGACTAGCTGACCCCCGCGGTTTCACCCGCGGTAATCTCGGAGTTCCCGCGGAAATTCCGATATAAAAAGTACCCTACGTCACTATGTCACTCTAAATCAGTTTAGCTTCCTATAAATGAAAGAATTTTCAAAATTGGTTCAGTAGATCCAGTGATTACAACCTCACAAACTCCGGAGTTCTCGCGGGAATTCCGGGATAAATAATCCGGGATGCACACCCCATCTTCTATATCTCTCTGTCTACCCAATGGTTAACTGGTAGAGAATGCCGCAAGGCATTAAGTTCGCCATTTGTACACACTGTGCAATAAAGAATAAATAAAAAAAATAAAAAAATAAAAAGTACTTTACGTCACTCACGATCATTGTAGCTTCCTATAAGTAAAATAATTTTTAAAATCGGTTCAGTAGATCCAGAGATAGCTGTTCCCCGTAGTTTACCCGCGGGAAATTCGGAGTTCTCGCGGGAATTCCGGAATGAAATACCTTATGACACTCAGGATCACTGTAGCTTCCTGTAAGTGAAAGAATTTTCAAAATCGGTTCAGCAGATCAAGAGATTACCCCCTACAACGTCACAAACTCACAAAGTCACAAACTTTTGCTCTATACAATATAGAAAAATTATGGCGCTGCCAATTTTACGTAAAGGTCGCCACAGCATGCACAAAAGAAAAAAGCGATAATGTACACAAACCAAAAACACATTTTTTTTATCCTATCATATGCAAAGGTTTCAGAGGACCTCTTTCACATGATCGTTAGTCATCGTCGTTCGATCGGACACAGGTTCGAAACCTGAATCCAAGGACTGACAATTTAGCGAGCCGCAAATACCAGAATTGCAGCCAGGTAGATTGAAATGCCTTTCGCTCACAAAAAAACCAACCGACTCTATATTCATTGTTTTATTTCTTTTTGATATGAAGTTGAAACTTGGTCGTGCACAAAATTACAAGATTTGAATTAAAAAAATGCTGGTCTCTCAACAAAATTGTAGGTAACAGGTAAAAGTACGTCGATAGGCTGATCGGCTGGCTGTCGATGATTATACTTGCTGTGACCAGGGGGTTCACCCGCGGTAATTTTGGAGTTCCCGCGAGAACTCCAGGATAAACTATACGTATACACGTTCCTCTTGAATCACTCTATGTATTAACAAAACCGCATCAAACGTATATCTGAGTATACATAATTTATTTTTTACATAGGGACAGAGAAAACGGGAAGCGAGATTGTTTTATAGTATCTATGTAGTGATAGTGATCATAAAATGTACTAAATAAATTGTCATCACTTACTGCCAGGGGCCTGTGGGCAAAAACTCAAACTTATGCCTCTTAAGGAAAAAAGGATAAGTACCTATTAAGAAAGTGGCTTTACTCTACAGAAATACCTACGTCACGATTGGTCAGTATCCCAAAGCCCTATTAAAAGCAGTGAGGCAATTAAGGCAATTATGGGGCTTCGTTACAGAATGGTCCAGTGTGAAATTTAATTGAAAACTATAGCTGTTGCCCGCGACTCGCCCTCGCGGTTTTTGTGAGTTGTAGCACGTTGACTTCACTGTCTCACACATAGTGCTTGTCAATAAATAAATTGTCCTAACTTGTCTTACACCGATTGCGAAGAACCAAAGAATTTAACTATAGGCTACCTACCTTTATAAGATTACCGTGTTCAGCACTTTAGTTTTGAGGCGTACCTACATACAGAAAAACAGACTGACCATAAATGAATTCTTAGGTTGTTTTTCCTGTTATGCTAAGTTTCTTCGGTATATTTAAGTGTAATATTTAAATGGACATAGATAAGCAATAGTGTGTTAACCCACAGTGGAGAAATTTTGAGTAAATTAAAGTTTTAAAATTATAGCGCTATTTTGTGTCAAATTTTTAATGTTAAATATTCAGTTACATATTTAAACAATGTAATAAGGTAAACACATAATTAAAAAACTTTCTCTAACTTTCAATAAATCGTTCTGAATCAATAACTTCATTTTATGGGTTAACATGTTATTGCTTATCTGCGTCCAAATATAAAGTATCTATATAATTATGAAAAATATTATTTTCGATTCATAAAATATGTACCTAATAATTTTTTGTATTTATTTATTTATTTATTTTACCTACTTACTTAAGGTTTAAAATCCAAATTTAGTGTCCAGTACCCTGATGTTTCATATTTTATCGCCTCATGTATATGTATATCTACCGACGTTGCGTATCATACAGACACTAAAAAGGTCAACGCCTCTCAAGAGCTGTCGTGCGAGGTCTTAAAACAGTCAATTATTACTAAAACATCACTCTTAACTAAGGCACTATCCTGAAACGCAAACTGCTTTTTTACCACCACTAACCACCGTACTCAGTCATTTTAATGATCACTTAATTTTAAGCAAAGATTTTAAAAACAAAATTGCCGCAATCAGAGACGTTCATTAAATTAATATCTATTAATTGACATTTAACTAGGTAAATGTAACTTCATTAGGCAATTACCAATTGATTACGGCAATTTTGTTTTAATCTTTACCAAAAATTTATTAGTAGATAATAAAATCATTGAAACGACTCAGTGCGGCCGTAAGCTTTTAAATAGAGCCTTTGCCGGTAAGAAATTACAAAAAACTTCACTTTTTTTTAAAACTATTCGTTTCAAATCTTCACTTCGACTTTGGATTATTGTTGCTTTTACTTAAAACAGTAATTTGAAAGTTTAGGTATTTTTTTTTAATAATTTTATTGAAACGAAAACTTAAAAACCTCGTCGTGTCGTCTGTTTGTAGAGACTTAAGGGCGATCTCCCGCCGCTCCAGGCAGCCGCGAAACACAAACTAGTTTTAAAACTTTGGATAGGCAGTGTGCATTCTTGCTATGCCGCATTCGCTGTTGTGTGAGAGAGACGGTATTAAAATGCTCTTTGGATCTTTATGTGTTTCTGAGGGAAGAGCGATACCGTTCAATCCCGTTGGGTGTGTGTCTTGTGAACTCGTGTGTTTACAAATTACATTGCATACATTACCTATGTGAGGAGTTTAGGACCTGATTCATTCATGGAATGTGCGGTATTCAACATAATAATACAATAATATGATGTAAACTGTAATGCACGCGCAACGCTTTGACATTCGTAGTAGGTATAATCTTTGTTTGCTCAATACTTAGGTACCAATGTGGTAATAATCGACTAATCAGACGTCTAGGTCTTTCGTAAACATAATTATCTGCTGGTGCCTATTGCTCAGATATAATTATATGATCAATTTACAATCCCTACCAAATAGATGAATGTTTGTATGTTTGAATGTTTGTCCTCTATGCGTTTCGAAACCATTGGTCTGATTGTGATGAAACTTTGGCGGGCTGTTCTGCCTGCGTCCGCAAAGGTTTCTGATATAAAGAGATCCTGCGGGAGTTCCGAAATTCACGCGGGTGAATCTCCGGAACGGTAGGACCAATTTAGACGGGACTTTCACTGATAATTAGCTGATATTATAAAAAGTAAATTAGGCTACTTTGGAGTTCCTGCGGGAATTTTTATCCCGGAATTCCCGCGGAACTTCCGACATTAACGCGGGTGAAATCGGGGGGCACAGCTAGTGAATAAATAATTTTCAACTTACATCCTCCTTTCGCTGGACGTAATGCAACCAAAGTTATTTTGTAATAGTATTTGCGGTTGCTATTCTTGTCATGTAAGGCACTTTAACAACTTGTATGGGTAGAGATACCACGGAATGGTAAATAGTTAAGTGGTAACTGATTTAACATGCA
The DNA here is from genome assembly GCA_907165275.2 of Zygaena filipendulae. Taxonomy (NCBI): domain Eukaryota; kingdom Metazoa; phylum Arthropoda; class Insecta; order Lepidoptera; family Zygaenidae; genus Zygaena; species Zygaena filipendulae. Next base: position 576,861 of record OU015672.1, read on the forward strand.
AATTTGCAGTGTAATACTTTTTTAATTACATTAACAACTTCTAAAACAGACTGGATAAATATTTAAAATAATTAAATACGGAATAGCTGGATAGCACCTATCAGTTGCTTCAACTGCCTGCCTGAATCATAAATTCTATAAATATAAAAAGCTTTGTCCTGAATGACTGATGGATCAACGCACAGCCTAAACCGCTCATCGTTGTATGACGTGGGATCCTATAAGAAAGGATTTTTGAAAATTCAACCCTTAAGGAGATGGAAAGGGGTTGCAAAGTTTGTATGGAACAATTCCGCGGGAACTTCGAAATTATCGCGGGTGAAACCGCGCGGGACAGCTAGTAAATAAATATATAAGTACACCCAGGTCCCAGATGCAGGTCATGCAGGATAAGGACAAGTTAACATCACATACATTTTTACCCTGAAATGGGAATCGAACCCGTGACACGCAGCACCTATAATAACCACTAGACTTATGCTGCTGTCAAAATCTGAACACCTGTCAAGTTGAACGCCCTTTCGAGTTGCACTCGTGCTTACTCGTTGAATATTAGGACCTTCAATTTATTTCTACTAGTGGTTCCCCGAGGTTTCACCGTTTCACACAATTTCAGGATAAACCTTCCTCATGAATCACTCTATCTATTGGTAAAAACCGCATGAAAATCCGTTCTTGAGTTCCGTCTTTGAGTTTATCTCGAACAGACAGACAGACACAAGCGGCAGAGGACTTTGTTTTATAATATACTAGCAGTGCCCCGCAGTTTCACCCGCGTGAGTTTCGAAATTCCCGCAGGAAGTTTTTTTCTAAAATAAAAGCATTAGGTAGGCTCCTTATAACATCAGCTATCTGCCAGTGAAAGTCCCGTTAAAATCGGTCAGCCGTTTCAGAGATTAGCCAGAACAAATAGATAGATAGACAGACATATAGACAGAAAAAAATTTAAATAATTGGTTTTTATGTAAGTACCTACTGCATATACTTTCCTATGCATTTTTAGTGAAAAGCTGGTAATTTGCAATTACAAACAGACACTTCAATTTTATTCAAATATCCTATATACAACATAATAATGAATTGAACGAAAACCTGATACACCCTAAAAATAAACAATAATATATAATTCTGATTAAAATATAAATTATGTCTAATTTACTGTCTACTAGCTGTGCCCCGCGGTTTCACTGGCGCAAGTTGCGGAATTCCCGCAGGATCTCCAAAGTAGCCTAATGTATTCATTACAACATCAACTAATTAGCACTGAAAGTCCCGTCAATATCGGTCCAACCGTTTTGGAGATTCACCCGCGTGAGTTTCGGAATTCCCGCAGGAACTCCAAACTTCTTTTATATAAACCTTGTCTTGACAATAATGAACACAAAAAAAAAAACAATTATCCGATTTGGTGCAGTCGTTTGGAAGTTATGCGCTTAGCAACACATTTGGCGATTCATTTTTATTATATAGAAGATAAGTTATTCAACATTAGTTGGAAGTGACCAAACTTTAAGCGCTACGCCCGCGCGCAATGACCGATCCGATTGTTTTGCTACGGGCGGCATAGGTACGCGCCAAATATTAAAATTAAAAAAATAAATTAGAATATAAGTAGGATACATTATGTAACTCTAAATATTGTAACCCAAAAAAAGAAAGAAAGATATAAACATTATTATTATTATTGTAAAAAAAAATAACAAAATAAAAAACCAATTAACAAAGACAAAAATACTCGTAGTATTATTATTATTGGTTTGTGCTACCACTGATCGGTTTGAATTCGGTGACAAGCCCGCGTCGAGCTCGTGGCGGTAGTGGAGTCCACATTCCTGCCGGTAAGGTTCCTACGATCGTTTTCTGTCGGTCAAATATGTTTTACATCATAGACCCTGACAACGTTGAAGGTTTATCTAGTCAATGCTGTCTAGATTGCAGTAGTTGATAAGCAGGCGCTGTTGCTACCGGCTAGTTAGGCGCGTCGCTGAGTTGGAGTTCTATTCATTACCAATTATTTTTCTTGGTTCCTGAATTAGTAACAAGCGTGTTAAAGTGAATTGCTTTAACTAGTAAATGCGAGTTAATTGAATCGAAGTTCAAAGATTTCGATACCTTTATCCTTCAAGTGATATCATATTATACCTACCGAATTGCGTTCCACGATGTGATGTGTACCAGTGTTCCTTAAGTGGTGTCCCTAAATTTAATAACCTTTTACAAAATATTGCTTTTCCCGATGCAGGGACCTTAATTTTTGAGGAGTTCTCCTGGTACATCACCATCAGTTCCACTTCACCATATATATTGTGACGAGCATAAATTGTTTAGAAACCACATTAAAGTTAACGAATCGGAATCTGTGAAATACTTATTATTTAGTTGTTCTGATGACCATCTGTGGTCTTCATCATCAGTTCCACTTCTTCAAATTTAGCTTTTCGAAAGCAAATGAACGATTTACTATAAAAAATACCCAAATCGCTATAGGTGTGCGATGCTGGCCACGGGAAGTGGGTAGATGTAAGGCTCACTCATGTTTTTAGCAACTACCCTCGAGTTTTGAACCGTACCGACGGCTCGAGTTGCCGAGCGGCCGCGAGCCAGTCTCGCTCCGACACCGCCGTGATTCACTTGCTACAATTTGTTTACCAACCTCATCTGTGGTTGAATTGTCTACCGACTACCTCGAAAGTGCTGCGCCGTGCGTGCATGTGGTGTTAAGACTGTTGGAACTTTGTATTATTGTGCTTCTTCTGCCGTGATATAATCTCTAACGGTCAAGGCTGTTGGTGGAAGCTGGAAAGGTGAGTGGGTCAATTTATCCATTTACTTGTGGTTGGGATCGTATCCTGCCCCTCGCCTGCCTCTTTCACACAATAGGTGTGCCTATAATTTTTGAAGAGTTCCCTCGATTTCTCCAAAATCCCATCATCAGATCCCGACTTGGTGGCAATGAGACCTAATTGGGAGTACGTAGGTCACACTATAAGTTTTGCGTAACTTAAAAAAACAACATGTTATAACCAAAATATTATGTTTATTGCTTTTCAAAATACTCTCCTTTACATTTTAAACATTTTTTCATGCGATCGAACCATTTTTTAAAACAGGAGGACCACAGATCTGAAGGCATGTTTTCTACGTGCTGATTGAACGTTATCACTGCCTCTTCAGAGTTGGTAAAAGTGAAACCTCTCATCAAATCTTTGATTTTAGGGAAAATACAGAAATCACAGGGTGCTAGGTCGGGGCTATGCGCAGGATGGGTGACGAGTTGTACTTTTTCGGAAGCTAAAAAGGACTTTGTTTTGTTGGCCGTGTGTGAAGAAGCGTTGTCATGATGTAGAAGAACGCGGCTTTTTGGTCGTCTTTCGCGAACTTTTTCTAACACCCTGGGTAAACAAATGGTAGAATACCACTCGGCATTAACACTCTTTTGATCTTCATGTGGAATTGTACAGATGGGACCCGTAGTTGAGAAAAAAACGCGATCATTTTTTTACCAACGTTTCTCGCCTGCCTCACTTTTGTTGGCCTGTTCTCATTTTCAAACACCCATTCACAAGATTTCTGTTTTTTTTTTCGGGTTCAAAACAACAAATCCACGTTTTTTATTCTGTGATAATGTCATAAACACCATTAGAATGTCCGTGGTCGTACTTCAGTAGCATCTGTGAGCACCATTCCACGCGAGCCCGCTTCTACTCCGCTGTCAGTCCATGAGGGATCCAACGACAACAAAGTTTCCGAACTTTCAATTCTTCGTGTAAAATTTTCTGAATTTGGCTCATACCAATCCCCGATAGTCCTCGAATTGTCTCATAGGTAACCCGCGGGTTTTCTTCAATTAGCCGCTTAACAGTAGCCACATTATTTTCGTTGACGGCAGTTGAAGGCCGCCCTTCACGAAATGAGTCATGTAAAGAAACTCGACCTCTCTCAAATTCAGCAAACCATCGCCTCACGGAGCTCAAACAAGGTGCTTCTCTCCCAAAAGCATTTTGAAGATGAGCGGCACAGTTTTGAGGAGAGAGAGAACTTTTAAAATCATAAAAAATCATCGCTCTAAAATCTTTTCGACTTAATTCCATTTTCGTTGCGTACGTAGAACTTTGATGTGTGATAAAAAACATTTGACAAATGATTTCCCGCCAATTGTTTTTTTTTATTACTAAGAAGGTTGCAATGTTTCAAAAAATATAACATTCAAAATTCAAATAGTTCCGATTAGCTAGAAGTGCAAAACTTTTAGTGTGCCCCATGTATACCCTTTCAAACAAAAAAAGAATTTTTGAAATTTGTAATCTACCCACAGTACCTCGTTATTGACATTAGAATGTCGATGCGTGTTAATTCTAGATAATTCTCAACTGTTTTTCGTGTGACAGGGTAGATCATAAATGCCTATGTAAAATAGTATCCCCCCAAAAACATATTCATGTAAAATAATGCCAAGACGAGTCCATAACACGGGCACTGTCAAAAAGTTATCAGATCTCATGTAGAGCCGAGCTTATAACTCTACACACCCTAATTCTACCAGGCCTAACTTCTCAAACTCTACACCTTAGTTAGAATATGTGGCTTGGCCGTTTCGTTACTGCAAGAATCTTTGTATAACAGAAAAGTAATTAACAGTGGATATTTTTTTCACCTTAAGGTGCTCCCACACTGGGAGCATCCTCTTCTCTCGGACAGCCGTACGGCGTGGACGTGCGCTCCGGCCACAATAATATAAAATCGAGAATATTTCAATAATAATATTTCAATACAGTCTAAAAACATCTATACTGCGTAGGAAGTAAGAGTGTTATTCGCTTAATTCATCCTTACCTACATATTGCATTTTGCATGCAACCCATTCAATGAATGCAAGTCGTCTTTTGTGTGAACTTGACCAACTTATCAAGACCCCCGGCTGCATAGTGATATTATCTAAAGTTCGGCCTGCGTTTGATGGACACTTCAGCCAGTTAGCGAGATCCACACCACAAGTAAGATTGTTTTCGTTATTATATTGAAAAAGGACCTACAATCGCTGGCTAACTAACCGGCACTTACCTACTCGAAGACAATTTTATTAATAAGGAGGGCATTTTGTATTTTAAAAACATCAATTAATTAGAATTGATTCTGCTTCTTGTGCACTGGATGCGATTTTCATTGTATTATTTTTAAAATACAACGCGTGCTGTACCTACTATTGCTTAATTATACGGACAAAGAATGGAGTCCTTGGATGGCACGCTGAACAGATCGTTATCAGACTCGAATATAAACCTGCACGAATTGAAGGATATTACACCACCTACATTTGTTTCCACTCGTCCCAAAAGAAAAAGAGTAGATGATCTTCATACTGATATGACAGACTTTCGGGAGGAAATGAAAATCATGATAACCTCTCTTATCGCAGCGCAAACAAAAGAGTTGCAAGAAATTGTTGCCACTCAGAAGGAAATACGACAAACAAATCTCAATATTGAGAATTCGATTGCCTTCCTTACTGCACAGAATGAGGAGTACAGAAGAAGAATTGAGCAACTAGAAGGAAAAGTAAAGGAGGATGGACAGTTTATAGCTGTACTGGAGGACAGGATTGAGGATCTACAGAGGGGGTCACGTAAAACCAATTTTGAGATTAAAAACGTACCAAAAAAGATCTCAGAAAATAAAGAAGATCTAATCAATATGGTGTTGTGTCTATCCACTAATTTGGGCTGCAGAATTGATAAGTCTGATATTAAAGACATTTACAGAGTTCGAGGAAAAAAGGCACATGTGCAAAATACGCCAATTGTTGTGGAGACAACATCCTGCATACTGAAAACGGATATAATTAAAACATGTAAAGCATTTAATATAAAGCATAAAACGAAACTATGCGCCAAACATCTGGGATTCCGCACAGCAGAGGATACCCCCATTTATGTATCAGAGCAATTGACGGCAAAAGGATCCCGTCTACATTTTTTCGCGAGAGATCTCGTCAAAATGAGAGCATATAAATTTTGCTGGACTGCGTATGGTAAAGTCTACGTGCGAAAGGATGAAAATTCGCCTATCATCTCAATTAAAAATGAGGCGCAAGTGCAGCGGCTTCTTCAAACATGACTATGTTCAACTTGTTGTATTGTTGTACTTTGTAGTGTTGAGTACTCTCATAATGTAAAAATCGTATTCATCTCGCTCATACACATTCTACACGCTATTATACAAATAATACAGTATATACATCATGCACATCATCATGCATCACACTTAACGCCTCACTATATCACTCAAAACTTCGCATGCATACAAAAATATACTATTTTACACGTTATCCTACACTCACAAATGGCACAATATACATGTCACACACATAATCATACATCAAAATTGGTACTTCATGGTATCATCCCACAGTCTCACACAAAATTTACATACACCACAAAATACACCACACTGAGTAATATATATTTATTTCTACAGAAAAACCTTAGGATCTATTTATTGACCGTGGGACAACTATTGTTAACAACATTTAACAAATACAAGGTTGTTATTAGGGCGAAATTATGTAAACGAGCCTACTATACAGTCAATGATTACTTGCAAGATAAAAATGCTTGGGATTGACTCAAATGACTCAATATAATTTATTATTATTGAATTGTACTTTAATCATATAAATAATTAGTATAATATTACATTTTAATTCAATTTTTAAATTTGTATTTACCTACATTTGTTTTTGTATTGCAATTTTTTTTTTTCTCTTTTATTTGACATGTCTAAGTATACATAATATTGTATCCAATGGCAGAATAAATGATATGATAAATGATATGATATGTCTTTTTATGGATAATAATATAACAAATAATTTGAATGAGATAGACAGTTCTGTAATTGCCGGCGCCATACAATGTGATATAGAGGATTTGCCTAAATATATTAGACTTACAGAGCATGACCTCACTGTTGCTTCTCAAAATATAAGGAGTATTTATGGTAACATTGATGATCTACAATTGAATCTTACTAGCCTCAACTTTGATGTAGACATATTAGTACTTACTGAATGTCGTCTAAACCCTGATAAACCTGTTCCTAGATTAGACTCGTATACATCCTTTGCAACTACTCACCACCTTAATCAGAATGATGGGGTGGTGATATTTATTAAGAACTGTATTGATGCTAATGTGAAGGAAATTGAATTAACTCATGCATCTAGCCTGATGGTCGAACTTAAAAATAGCATTATCCTAGGCATCTATCGCTCTCCATCAAATACTAATGCAGATATGTTTATTGAATCGTTAAGTGAACACTTGCAGCAAATTAAAACAAATAAAAACATTATCCTAACTGGTGATATTAATATAAATTTAATTTCTAGAGAATCAGAAAAGTCCATCGAGCATAGTAACAGATCCCGTTATCTTAACATGTTAGCATTGCATGGATTGCTAACGGGGCACTCATTTCCAACTAGAGAATGTAATTGTCTTGATCATTTTATGTTAAAATTAAATAAAATAAACGTGTCTGCAAATATAGCTATTTTAAATACATACTACTGTTACAGATCATCGCATGATACTATTAGCTTTAAATAACTTAAAGGTTAAAAATAAATATAATAAGACTAAAATTATCACAGATCTTAATGTGGCGCTTGACAGCTTAGCTAAAAAAAACCTTTCTGAAGTCTTACTGAGTAGCAATCCAAACTTTGTAATTGAACAACTTACTAATAAAATTATGGAATCCCTTCAGGAAAACACTAAACAGGTTGCAATACCTAAAAATAAACGTATCATTAAGCCATGGATAACTCCTGGTATCCTAAGGTGTATAAAAAACCGAAATAAAATGCAAAGTAACTTAAGATCTGATCCTCATAATGAAACTTTAAAAATTGCATTCAGGAGGTACCGTAACTATTGTAATAACCTAATTAAGAAGCTAAAACGTAACTATGATAGAGAAAACCTTGTTAAATCTACAAAAAATCCTAAATCTCTGTGGAAAAGTATCAAAAATATTACTAATATAGCACAAACTAAAACTGACAATGTAAAACTACTTAGTTCCAAGGCGTCTCCTGATGAATCAATTAATTATGTTAATCATTTCTTTACAAACATTGGAAAAAATCTTGCAGAGGAGATTCTCACAGCTACCAGCTCCAGGCAATCTAAGTCTTTGAAGGTCGATCCTCCCTCTGTATGTTCATCTTTTGTTTTGTTGGACACCTTTCCAGATGAGATACACAATGTACTTATGTCTCTGAAATCTGATAGTGCTCCAGGCTGGGATAATATACCAACTAATTTCCTCAAGCTCGCCAAAGCAGAAGTCATTCCTGTCATTTGTCATCTTGCTAATTTGTGTTTCAGTAAGGGAGTCTTTCCGTCACATTTGAAGCATGCTATTATAACCCCTGTGCACAAGGGCGGAGACCAAAGCGATGTAAACAACTACAGACCGATTTCTGTGTTACCTGCTATATCAAAGATCTTGGAAAAACTGGTTAATAATAGACTAACAAAATACCTCGAAAATTTTAATGTACTCTCTAAAACTCAATATGGCTTCAGACAGAAAAAATCAGCGGAAGACGCTGTTGCATCTTTAACTTCTTTTATAGTTGAACAACTAGACGCCAAAAATAAATGCTTAACCGTTTTCCTAGATCTAAAAAAAGCATTTGATACTGTTTCTGTTTCCATCCTGTTGCAAAAACTAGAGCGTATTGGTATTCGTGGCACACCTTTACAACTTTTCAAAGACTATCTTAATAATCGAAAGCAAAGTGTTAAAATTGGAAAATATATTAGTTCAGACTCAAATATAACATATGGTGTTCCGCAGGGTAGTGTCCTGGGGCCAACCTTATTCTTAGTGTATATTAATGATTTGTGTAATCTGAAGTTAACCAATGGGCAAGTTTATTCCTACGCTGATGATACGGCTTTGGTTTTCTCTGGTGCTTCGTGGAAGATTGTTCGAGAGGTTACAGAGAAAGGATTGGCTAGGGTTGCTGGTTGGCTGGAAGAGAATCTCCTCACACTAAATAATTCCAAGACTAAATATGTCTGCTTTTCCATCAGTAAATGTACACAGCCGAGCAGCGAGTTCTGCATTAAGATACATAAGTGTTCCAACGTTAAATCTGATACTTGCGCTTGTAACAGTATTGATAAAATTTCGTCAACTAAATACTTGGGAGTTATGATTGACCAACATCTCTCTTGGCACACTCATATTGATCTGGTTGCTAATAGAGTTAGGAAGTTGATATGGGTATTCAAAACTTTGAGACACGTAGCTACGACAGAATTGATAAATAAAATATATATTGCATTGGCGCAATCCATCATTGCCTACTGTATTCCAGTTTGGGGAGGGGCTTGTAAAACAAAAAATATGGATGTTGAAAGAGCACAGCGTTACTTACTAAAAGTCATGTACAACAAGCCATATAGATATTCTACTGACTTGCTTTATTCTACATGTAGTCTTTTGTCGGTAAGAAAGCTTTACATCTTGCATATTGTTCTGAGAACACATAAAAATTTAAAGTTTTATTCTACAAGTTTGAACAAAAGAAATAAAGCTGTTGCTCCATCACATTCCATTAAAACAACTTTTGCTAGCCGTCAGCTTAATAAGCAATCACCTCATTTATACAATAAAATAAATAAAATTTTGAATATTTACGCTATGAACTATAATGAATGTAAAAAAGCTTTAACTTGTTGGATTAAGAATCTCACCTACGAGGAAACTGAAGCTTTTATGCTTTTTATTCTGTAACAGAGTACCTACTCATATCTCATGTATGGTGTGACATATTATGTTTTGCTGCGTGGTGTATATTATGAATTAACTAATGTAATATACGTATGTGTGTATATGCATATATATGTATATGTGTATATACACATATGCGTATATGTATTTACCCATCAATATTCACAAACATCCATCCAGTCACCCAAATACTTTCACTCTCACTCTCGCACAGGGACGCAATCATTCACTCTAGCTCACTCAACACACACACTCCCTCTTTCTCTCACGCATACACACGCACGCTCACACACGACACACACACACACACACTTACACACACACACACACACACACACACACACACACACACACACACACACACATACAAATACACCCAAGCAATCTTAGTTTTTAATTATTAGTTATTTTTGTTATTTGGTCATTTCTCTTTCTTGGCTCGATTAATATAATATTTGTTATGTAAGAGCGAGGTCTCCTGATACAGGTACTTTTCTACTTAAAAGGAGACCTCAACCTTGTACTATTTACATGTAAGAAAGAAAGAAATAAATATTTATTATTATTATTATTATTATTATTATTATTATTATTATTATTATTACATGTAATGTAATGATACAGATTTGAGCATTACATCAGTGAAGGAGGAGAACCGAGCATTACAATGCACACCTTGTAATAGTTACCGTAACTCGTTTGTTCTCCCGCTACACTCCACTGCCCGACTCATCTTTGTTAGAAATTCATATAAATGCGGGTATGCGTAAGCTACGTGGCATTGTTGACGACCGATTGGCGTAGTATGTCACCATACCAGCCCGCTAATCAAGAGGTTCCGGGTTCGATTCCCGGTGGGGGTACACTTTGTGTGATGAACACAGGGTTTCACTTTCCAGTCTTGGTGTGTTCATATTTTATCTATAGTATAACATAATATATTATGTAATTCTACGTAATATATACCACGTTTGCTTGGTTTCCACGAGACAAGCTAATAAATAGCTTACTGTAGGATCAAATAGATCTGTGTGTTGTGAAGTGAATTTAAAAAAAATTCTTCTGTTCAGAGCAGGTCCAGTGTCGTATGGTGACTATAATACCTATTACGTATGCTGTGTCATTTAATTAATTAAAAGTTATGTCCAGAGATTTGGATTTATTTAATTTCAAGTAACAGTGACTCATTTTGACTAGTATTACGCACTTAAAAACCTATGTGTTAGTAGTTAACAAGATATTATTAAATAAAAATATACATTTTGGATAAGTACACGAGTCAACCCCGCGCCATCCCACTGGATATGGCACGGCAGTGATTCATGTACGGGGCAGTCTAGCCGTTGCGCGATCATGCCCAGGATACTGCCCGCGCCGCCTCGCACCCTACGCACCACGGAAGCACATCTCTTGCGCATAGTGGCGTAAAAACAGTCTACGTGGGCTTCTGCGAACATCCCTGACGCACTACAGAAGCGAGGCAGTCCGAGCAGCACCCTGATCGCGTTATTATACTGTATTCGAAGAGCGTTGTAAGATTTTTGAGTATATCTAGTCCATAGGCTGCACGTGTAAAAAGATGTACAGAAGGCTTTAAATAGCGTAATTTTTACATGACGTGAACAACGTGCAAAGCTGCGAGCTAGCATGCTCGCTCTCACTGACAACGCCCTTCGCTCTCTCTCTATGTCGTCATCGTCTTTGAGGTCGGGAGTCAACATATGACCGAGGTACTTAAATTTATAGACTCTTTGTAGTACGCAGTTATTAATGGAAATAGATGGAACCTCGTCGTAGCGTTTACTCCCGGCCCCAAATAAAATGGCTTGACTCTTTTTTACATTGTAAGTCACACCATGAGTTACAGAGTATTTTTCACATATGGAAATAAGCTTTCTAAGGCCGCATACAGACGCACTTAGCAGCACCATGTCATCAGCATAGCTAATGTTGTTGTTGCTGACCCCGTCTATATCTGGGTCGCAAGTTCCCGGCACTGCTCCGTGCTACGGATATCTGGTACCTATGCTGTATAATTTATTAAGTGTGTTGGTGCAATTGCTTATTATAGTTTCTTGTTCATTCTAGATGTGTCGCTTAGCTAGTAGTCTGTCATGCCTGTTCGTTACATTTTCAATCCTCGGTTATGTTCTATTCTTATTATTCTGTTCAACATATTATATATATACAAGCAATTTGTTTGTTTAAAGATTATTAGAGCATGGATTTAGATCGTGTATAGTAAGTACTACAGAAAGAAAAAAAATTTAGGGTTAATATCGGCCGTACAAGCAAAACGGACCCGTTCGTGTATAGAATTATTTTAGACACTAGCGAGGGTACGTTCGTGTATTGTAAAATTTATATAGATTCAAAATGTTCGTAAAGCTTTTCTGTGTGTGTATATTGTGTATTGTATCGTGTGACGAGAACAAGAAAATTTTAGAGTTAATATCGGCCGCACAAGCAGAACGAGCCCGTTCGTGTATAGAATTATTATAGACACTAGCGAGGGTATGTTCGTGTATTGTAAAATTTATATAGATTCAAAATGTTCGTAAAGCTCTCTTTTGTGTGTGGGTATATTGTGTTTTGTATCGTGTGACGAGAACAAGAAAATTTTAGAGTTAATATCGGCCGCACAAGCAGAACGAGCCCGTTCGTGTATAGAATTATTATAGACACTAGCGAGGGTATGTTCGTGTATTGTAAAATTTATATAGATTCAAAATGTTCGTAAAGCTCTCTTTTGTGTGTGGGTATATTGTGTTTTGTATTGTGTGACGAAAACGAGAAAATTTTAGGGTTAATATCGGGCGCACAAGCAAAACGGGCCCGTTCGTGTATTGCCTAAAAACACGGGCCCGTTCGTGTATTGCCTAAAGACACGAAGGGGGCCCGTTCGTGTATTGCTTAAAGACACGAAGGGGGCCCGTTCGTGTATAGTAAAATTTATAATTTAAAAATGCTCGGAGATCGGCGCGGTCGGTTTAACACGTGCGTCAAGGCTCCGAAGTGCCGAATTTACCTCAGTTCGATGTCGGGGCTCGGAATAGTCTGTAGACGACTTCCGTTCCTGGCGGGGTGTTGTACTCGGTAGAGCAGCGTCGTGCTGCGATCTGTTGAGACTCAGCCCTACGCCAGGTGATTCGTCCGAGGACGATATACTTTTTTTTATTTTTAATCAATTCACGAACGCGTACCTTGGACCGCGATGTAACTTGGAAACTTTTCAAGTTTTTTATTTTTTAACTCGACTCGATACACGTACGGGAACTTTTCGTCTCATTTTATTCACAAACACACACGAGAAAGAGAGCTTTACGGACTATTTTAAATCTATAATAATAAATTTTTTACAATACACGAACGGACCGCCCGCCGCTAGTGTCTATAATAAATCAATACACGAACGGGTGCATTCTGCTTGAACGGCCGATAGTTAACTATAATTTTTTTCTCTTTTTCTGTACTATTTACTATACGCTCGTGTTGTCTATAATAAATCAATACACGAACGGGTACGTTCTGCTTGAACGGCCGATAATTAACTATAAATTTTTACTCTTTTTCCGTAACTATTTATCAATACACGAACGGGTGCGTTCTGCTTGAACGGCCGATAGTTAACTATAAATTTTTCTCACACGAATCAAAATTATCATGATACGAATATAATACCCAGCCAGGGCCCCTTATTCACTTCACTATGACCCCAACAACATTGAACTTCCTTGCCCATAACGCGCGTCCCAACAAATATAATATTCTTCTTTACTTTATGACAAAAGAAGAAATAAAGTGAAACTTCTTTGACGAACACGAGTGTTTTATATTATATATAAATTAATTAACGTGACGAGTTATGGTCATGACGCGTGCCGTGAATAAGGGCCCAGGTATCGTCGATGATTAAACTAAATACCTACATAATTATAAAAGCACCCCGACACGCCAGGTTAGGTTAGGTTTGTACTGTTGACCACGACGCGCGAGCCGAGCGAGCGTAGCGAGCGTGCCGCGGCAGCGGCCGGCGATGCGCCAATCATCATTGACCGACCGACCGTAACATAACAACGGTTAACTTATACATATACATATAATAATAATAATAATTAATAATAATAACCACCGCTGCCACTGCCACCGCCACACCAAAAGTAGGTAGGTTAAGGCTACAAAAACATGGCGGCGAAAAGGTTAACGTTAATGTGACTTGTCACCAAACGGCAACAATAAAGGTCCTACCTACATACTTTATGACATAATTATACATATTGGATGGATACATTATACCATACATAGATAGCATTATGGTGCTCGTTGATGCGATCAATTCATAATAAAATAATGAACCGCAGCTCGGCTCGACACCTTCGCTCCGATCTGCTCTGCTCTGCTCTGCTCAGGTCTGCTCAGGCATCTCTCTCGCACTAACGGAAAAATAAAAGTACAATAATATGTATTAGTGTGAAGTGCAGATGGTTTTATTTTTTTTTTTTTTTTATAATAAAAATCTGTAGTTATGTACCTGGTACCTACGTAATATAATATTATATAAATATATTTATCGACTTGTTTTCTTGCAATAATTGTTCGATGTTACAATACCTACTTAGGTATAATATCAGAGACGTAAGTTTAGCACAGCATTATTTAACAACGAAGTTAAGTTGTAACTATCCAAAGACAGGTAGGTAGGTATACGTACATACAGTTATTTTTCTTTCAAGTATGACGAGCGCTCTTGAATATAATAATATGAAAATGATGTTACAAATGGATCGAGAACGAGGATTCCCTTTTTTAATAGGGACTAGTCTCCCACCTACAAATAGCTGCATTAGCTGCTACAAATACCTGCCAATTATCAATATAATTGAAAATACAAATTAAGAGATCACACTTAAGTTAAATTTAATGAGATCATACCCATATAGTTATAGTTAGTTTATGCGCCCAAAATGAGCGGCCACACAAAGGTCAAAGTTGAAAGTCAAAATATCATTTATTCATTCAAATTAGGCCCATAGTGTGGCTCTTCATGGCACCTCAATAAAATAACAGTTTGCGGTAGACAGAGAGCACCCATAAAATAAATATCCACCCTTCAAAGCTACCTAGTGCTATGGCTGAATGCCGACCATAATAATGATGATGATGATGATGATATTATTGAGAACAAAAAAAGAAATAAATACAAGTTCAGCGACCACACAAAGATGTTAAAGTTGATGAGATTGTACCAAAATTTAAGTTTATGTGGCCATAATGAGAACAAAAATACAACTAAGCTAAGAGGCCAGCCACACTATCATAGTTTATAATGAGAAATATTGACTGAAGAGGGATTGAGATCAAGATTGAAAATGATTTTAATCAGTCTGCATACTTACATATTTATTTTAAAGAATGACCTAGAAAGCTCCAAATTTGGATGTTTCAAATGGTTTGTAGATAATACAAATTGATCCTGAATGTTCCCTATAAGTTTGATGAACTATAATAATAATATGGATTGTTTTAGTATTTTAAAGAGAATTATCTAGAAAGCTCTAAAATATACATTTGTATGTTTCAAAGTGGTCTAGAATGTTCTTCTTCTTTGATTGTTCTCTAGGAGTTAGTTTGAACAACGATCTGGAGAGCGCTCTAGAATAAATAATATGAAAATGTTGTTACATAATATACATTTTTATTTATATTATTATTTTTTAAATAGAAAAATTTATAAAAAGTATCGTAAAAACATTTTTGTGATTAGTAAATCAAATATGGAACCCCCCCGTCGCCCTCCCCTCCCCTCCCCGTCTGTCATTATAAATACAAATTTTCAATAGTCTTTATGTGGATGATCTATTTATATTTGGTCACTTTTTGTGCGTACACGATTTTTTTTTTTTTAATCTTGTCCCCCCCCCGGCCCCCTCACCTCCTCTGCACGAACAGGGCGTGAGCGCACCGCCAGTATCCACGACGCGAACTGCCATCCTGACGTTTACTGTCAGCGCAAAAGCGAACGGCGGCGAGGCGGCGAAGGCGCGGCGTGTGTTGTGTGTCTCTCGATATGCGACTCATGCCGAGCTCTCCGATGTTGTTTTCATAATATTATATTATACTATACTTCACTTATATTATTATAATATAATATTTGGACGATCGGGCCTTTTTTTCGGGGCACCACTCTCGTTTGCTGCCGCCGTTCTCTTTTGTGGTGTAATGTGTAACTTTTAAATACACATGTTTTTATGTGTGACATGCGCGTTGTCGTTTTTGTGTTGTTCGAGATACAAAAATATATCATTTCTATCATGGAAATGAATATCATCGACCTCGTCGCGCATGTGGCACTTAGATACATGTGTATATATTTCCCTAGTACATCGTCGATCGACGGAACGAAAAGTTTTTGCTTATGTTCCGACAATCGGTACGCTCAGAGAATTTTGTTCGCCTCGATGTGCGACAAACACACTATATGCGTGTCTTATATATTTTGTGACACCATCATTGGAGTCTCTCTCACACCGGGCGTTTGTACGTAATTGTGTAAAAACGATTCTGTTAACATCCGATAACACGAGTGAGGATATACTGTCTATTTGCGAAAATTCATATATGGCGTCGCGCAATCTGTGTGAACGCTCACGTTTCTTGGAAGGGAAGTGACATAATATACCACTACCTGTACCTGAGACGTAAAAAAAAAGAAAAATAATTCAAAGGGCACGTCGCGTTGGCGCATTTAAAAAACGTCGAACGCGCACGTAGCTGATCCCGTAGTCGTCGTTCTATAGAACGACGACGACGACTCTCTGTCGCGGACAGCTCCCTGGTTGATCCTGCCAGTAGTTATATGCTTGTCTCAAAGATTAAGCCATGCATGTCTCAGTGCAAGCCGTATTAAGGCGATACCGCGAATGGCTCAATATATCAGTTTTGGTTCCTTAGATCTTACTCAGTTACTTGGATAACTGTGGTAATTCTAGAGCTAATACATGCAATCAGAACTCTGACCAGTGATGGGATGAGTGCTTTTATTAGATCAAAACCAATCGGCGGAGGGCCTCGCGCCCGAAGTCGTTAATTTTGATGAATCTGGATAACTTTTGCCGATCGCACGGTCCCGTACCGGCGACGCATCTTTCAAATGTCTGCCTTATCAACTTTCGATGGTAGTTTCTGCGACTACCATGGTTGTCACGGGTAACGGGGAATCAGGGTTCGATTCCGGAGAGGGAGCCTGAGAAACGGCTACCACATCCAAGGAAGGCAGCAGGCGCGCAAATTACCCACTCCCGGCACGGGGAGGTAGTGACGAAAAATAACGATACGGGACTCTTACGAGGCCTCGTAATCGGAATGAGTACACTTTAAATATTTTAACGAGGAACAATTGGAGGGCAAGTCTGGTGCCAGCAGCCGCGGTAATTCCAGCTCCAATAGCGTATACTAAAATTGTTGCGGTTAAAAAGCTCGTAGTTGCATTTGTGCGCCGCGCTGTTGGTGCACCGCATCCGCGGTGATACTGACACGTTTGCGGAGCATATCGTCGGTGAGCCGGCGGTAAAACGTCGGTTCAATATCAAAATCCTATCGCGGTGCTCTTCGATGAGTGTCGAGATGGGCCGACAATTTTACTTTGAACAAATTAGAGTGCTCAAAGCGGGCTCAAAATGCTGCTTGAATATTTCGTGCATGGAATAATAGAATATGATCTCGGTTCTATTTTGTTGGTTTTCAGAACTCCGAGGTAATGATTAATAGGGATAACTGGGGGCATTCGTATTGCGACGTTAGAGGTGAAATTCTTGGATCGTCGCAAGACGAACATCAGCGAAAGCATTTGCCAAAGGTGTTTTCATCAATCAAGAACGAAAGTTAGAGGTTCGAAGGCGATTAGATACCGCCCTAGTTCTAACCGTAAATATGTCATCTAGCGATCCGCCGACGTTACTACAATGGCTCGGCGGGCAGCTTCCGGGAAACCAAAGATTTTGGACTCCGGGGGGAGTATGGTTGCAAAGCTGAAACTTAAAGGAATTGACGGAAGGGCACCACCAGGAGTGGAGCCTGCGGCTTAATTTGACTCAACACGGGAAATCTCACCAGGCCCGGACACCGGAAGGATTGACAGATTAACAGCTCTTTCTTGATTCGGTGGGTGGTGGTGCATGGCCGTTCTTAGTTGGTGGAGCGATTTGTCTGGTTAATTCCGGTAACGAACGAGACTCTAGCCTGCTAAATAGGCGTCGCGATTTATGTGTGCGCGGCCTCGTGTCGCGCAACTCACTCGCGACGCATTCAATATCTTCTTAGAGGGACCGGCGTCT